>AP025063.1:24000690-24135690 GCA_036186865.1 Eustoma russellianum
CAGATCCTACAAGTGGTATCAGAGCGCAGGAATACTCACTTCAAGGAATCCAACGATTCAGTGAGATGGCATCCACAAATCTCAAAACCGAGCAAGAAGGTATGTCGAGCCAAAGGCCTCCACTTTTTGACGGTGAGTCGTTTATTCAGTGGAAACTTAGGATGAAGCTTGGCTATAGATATAGATCTTTGGCCAATCATTGAAGATGGTCCCTATGTCCCATCTAATGTATCCACTGTAGACGGAGTTACTTTAGAAGTTATTAAAACTAGACAAGAATATACGAGTGATGATAAAAAGAAACTTAGTATGAATGCTAGGGCTATGCAATTGCTTTTAAACGGATTAAGTAAAAGTGAGTCTAGTTATATGTCAAACTGTTCGAGTGCACAAGAAATGTGGAGGATACTAGAAATGAAACACGAAGGCACGAGTCAAGTAAAAGAGTCAAAAATTAACATGCTCATGTCCACACTTGAGTCTTTTAAATTATTGCCAAATGAGTCTATTGTAGATATGGATCTTCGTTTGACTAACATCTACAACTCTCTTGAGTCTCTTGGTAAGGCTTTTACTATGCAGGAAAAGGTGCAGAAAGTCCTACGAAGCCTTCCTTCTGAATGGGACCCTAAAGTGACTGCGATAGAAGAAAGCAAGGAAACTAAATCAATAAAGATGGAAGAACTAATCGGTTCACTTAAAGTTTATGAAAATAAACTCACCATTCGGAAAACGGAATCATCTAAACAAGGTAAAGCTATTGCTTTTAAATCAAATGAATACGTCTCCCCTCCCTCCGATCACGTAGATGATAGTGATTCCGAATCGGATAATGATGACCTAATTCTATTGGCTAAAGGATTGAGAAAATTTATGAGAAGGTCATTTAGAAACAAAAATAAGGGCACTACTACTAAGAGAAATAAGAACAAATCAAACGATAAAGACGTTAAATGTTATGAATGTGGCAAACTCGGACACTTATCATATGACTGCCCAAATAAAGAAAAGCAAACTACTAAGTACCCTGACAAGGAGCGGAACAGACAAAGACTCGTCTCAGAACCCAAACAAAGGAAACGTGCTCTAAAGGCCTCCACCTGGAGTGATTCATCAGATTCTGAGACTGAGACCGAAGAGGAGACCGCACAAGTATGCTTTGCATCCAAAGCATCTAATGAGGTATCATCTGATTCTGACTCTGACTCTGAACCTTCTTATGATGATCTTTTTAGTCAGTATCTAGAATTGCATAAATTTACTAAGACTCTCGCTAAAGAAAAGAAACGATTAATTGAAGACAAGAAACTGTTAGAATCTTCTAACGAGAATCTTGTCGCTCAATTAAGCGATTCAAAGAAAGAGTCTTTATGTGTCATCACTGCATTGAAAACCGAGATTTCATCATTAACCTCTCAAAATAATGAAATGAAATCCGAGATTTCAAATTTGAAATCAAGGAATACCGATTTAGAGAAAATGATAAAATAGTTTGATATAGGGTCCAACATGCTGCATCGTATCATATTATCACAAAAGCATGACAGCGACAAAACTGGACTGGGATACGTTGATACTAACGAAGTATCAATCAAACCAACCAAGTTTGTTGTGTCTAAGAAAGTAGACATCCCTAAGCCGCAAGTGGCGTCTAAGATGACGCAAAAAGCGCCCCCTTCCTCACGCCCCACTTCTTCATATCATGTGAAATATAACGTTGTACCATATAGATATGAAAAGAGAAGAACAATGCATACACAAAATACATATCATCCACGCACTTCGCACACACACACAAGGACATATCAAAAGCGTCCTTCATTCAATGAGTATAGAGGAGTCCTTGGGCAAAGGCCCAAAGTGCATGCACCACATGTCTATTATATTGCACCTTCATTCTTGCCATTTGATAGACCGAGAAGGATCACCCAAGTATGGGTACCGAAAGGTACCTTTACCAAAAGGTGATTAACTAACTCGAAAGGACCCAAAATTAAAAGGGTACCTAAATCACCTTTTCACATTGCAGGGAGACCACACTTCGAAAGACACATCAATAAAGTGGTTCCTTGACAGTGGTTCCTCGAGGCACATGACGGGTGACCCGAGCTTGTTCTCCAAATTAAAGAAGGTCACAAAAGGTGGATCCGTGACCTTTGGAGACAACAATGAAGGCAAGATCATTGGAAAAGGTACTATTGGTAATCCAAACACACTCCAAATCTCCAACGTATTTTTGGGTAAGCAACTTATCTTACAATCTTCTTAGTATTTCTCAATTTGTTGACAATGGTTTTAATGTGTGTTTTACTCACCCTTATTGCAATATAATAAATAAAAATGGAGAAACCATTTTAAAAGGAAAACGAGAAGGCAATATTTTTACGCTATCTATGGATGATGTAGTAGACGCTAAAGTTAAGTGTTTTATGTCAAATGAACCCAATGTGAATTTATGGCATAGATGTTTAGGACACATTGGCATTTCCACACTGGAAAAACTACAACGAAAGAACCTAGTACGGGGATTGCCTACGCTTGATTTAGACAACTTTCAGTTGTGTGAATCTTGCATAAAAGGCAAACAAACACGTGAGTCACTTAAGCCAAAAAATGAAATAAGCACGACTAGAATATTAGAACTATTGCATATCGATTTGTTTGGTCCTAATCGCACTACAAGCCTTGGTGGGCGTCACTATGCATGCGTAATTGTTGATGACTTTTCTCGTTATACTTGGACTTTATTTCTTGCACATAAAGATGATAGCGCCGTTGAGATTGCTAAATTAATTAAACAACTTAAAAATCAATACGGTGTAAATGTGAAAAGGATAAGAAGCGATAGAGGCGGTGAGTTTAAAACAAAGAGATGATTTCGTTTTGTGAAGAAAAGGTAATTAAACATGAGTTTTCGCCACCTAGAACTCCACAACTAAATGGAGTAGTAGAAAGGAAGAATCGTACATTACAAGAAATCGCTAGAACTATGCTTTGCGAAAATAAATTGCCTAGATTTCTGTGGGCGGAAGCCGTAAATTGTGCATGCTATATTGTAAATCGCCTATCTATAAGAAAGAAAATAAACAAGACGCCTTATGAAATTTTGAATGATCGCATGCCTAAGATTGATTATTTTCGTGTGTTTGGATGCAAATGTTTTGTCTTGAATACAAAAGATAATTTAGATAAATTTGAATCCAAATCAATTGAGTGCATTTTTGTTGGATATTCCATAAATTCAAAAGCATATAGATGTTATGATCCTCTCACTAGACAAATCATAGAATCTATTCATGTTAAATTCAATGAATTTGGTGAGATTGATAAAGATAAGGAATATGACGATGATTTTGAATTGAAACCCGTTTTGAATGAAGATAATGATTCTTTTGATATGCATGATATGAATGAGACACTAGAAATGCATGATCATATAGAAATGCATGATAACATAGAAAATAATCAGCCAAGATGGCATAGAGATCACCCACATGATCTCATCATAGGCGACATCACTCACGGTGTGCGACCACGTAGAAGAATCACTTCGGATGAAATAAATGAATTTCATGCTATGATTTCTGAAATTGAGCCCAAAAATGTGCATGATGCTTTGAGTGATTCATCTTGGATTGATGCTATGCATGACGAACTTAATCAATTCGTTAGAAATGATGTATGGGATTTAGTGCCACGTCCACAAGATAAGACTATTATAGGCACAAAGTGGGTATTTAGGAATAAAATGAATGAAGAAGGAAAGGTTGTTAGAAATAAAGCGAGACTTGTAGAACAAGGATATAATCAAGAAGAAGGAATTGACTATGATGAAACATTCGCACCCGTTGCACGTCTAGAAGCTATACGACTATTACTTGCTATTGCTTGCATGAAAGACTTTAAATTATATCAAATGGACGTAAAAAGTGCTTTCCTAAACGGATTCATACAAGAAGAAGTATACGTGAAGCAACCACCCGGTTTTGAAGATTTGAAACATCCCGATCACGTGTACAAATAAAGAAGGCACTATACGGCCTAAAGCAAGCGCCAAGAGCATGGTATGATCGTTTTGCTACTTTCCTTTTAGAAAATAATTTTAAACGTGGTACTATAGATAGTACACTATTTTTGAAACAAGAAAAATCAGATTTACTTATTATTCAAATCTACGTAGATGACATTATTTTTGGCTCTACCTCACATAGCCTTGTTAAAGATTTTGAAAATTGCATGAAATCTGAATTTGAAATGTCTATGGTTGGTGAACTTAATTATTTTCTTGGCTTACAGATAAAGCAAACAAGTAAAGGAATTCATATAAGCCAAACAAAATATGTTAATGACATGATCAAAAAGTTTAATTTTGAAAATTTGAAACCATCACCTACCCCTATGAGTGTCACTACTAAATTAGACAAGGACGAACATGGTAAAGACGTTGATAATGGATTATATCGATCTATGATAGGTTCTTTGCTATATTTCACCGCTAGTAGGCCTGACATCATGTTTAGCGTATGCATGTGTGCTCGTTTTCAAAGTCAACCTAAGGTGTCACACTTAAATGCAGTAAAAAGAATATTCCGTTATATTAAGCATACGCCCACCTTAGGTATTTGGTACGATAAGGATTCTACATTTGACTTACATGCTTACACTGATGAAGATTATGGTGGCTGCAAAATAGATAGAAAAAGCACGAGCGGAACCTGCCAATTTATAGGAAATTCTCTTATTTCATGGTTTTCCAAAAAGCAAGCAAGTGTTGCTTTGTCCACTACTGAGGCTGAGTACATGGCTCTTAGCCTTTGTTGCACACAGTCAACTTTCGGACTTTGGAATTATCGTAAATAAGATTCCTATATATTGTGATAGTATGAGTGCCATCAATTTGTCTAAGAACCCCGTGTTACATTCTAAGGCTAAGCATATAGAAGTACGCTATCACTTTCTTCGTGATCACGTTAACAATGGTAATATTGTCATCGATCACGTACGCACAGAATCACAAGTAGCGGATATATTTACAAAGGCCTTAAATCAAGCCACATATGAATCTCTTCGTTCTAAATTAGGCATGATTCCCGCTGATATGATTTGATTTGATATTATTTGATTTACTTTCCTTTTTGACAGGAATCTTTTGATTAACTTTCCAAAATAAAGGGGGAGAGAAAAGCATGATTTAAGGGGGAGAGAGACACTGATTGATCTTGATTGATCTTAATTGATCTTAATTGCACAAATCAAGGGGGAGCTGGATTTGAAATTCGAAATTCAAATTTCAAATTTGCGCACAATTCAAGGGGGAGAGATAGCATTTAAATCATATACACAAATTAATTTGAAAATCATCAAAAGGGGGAGATTGTAAAGATAAAGGGGTTTGAGTGATTTCAAAATAAGTGTCTTGAATGTATACATATATATAAACGTGCATAAACATATATAAATGTGCACATGTATGCATGATAACTTGCCGTTACTTGCCTTATTTAGCTTATATATTATGTTGCCGTACTAACGAGCCATGAAGCATTAAAGCTTACATCATATGGCAAACATTTGTTGTGTTTATACTATTTTCAGGTGCCACCATTAATGAACTAAATTAGTTTATTAAGTGAAGTACTTAGTTTAATAAACTAAGTAGTTCATTAAAGGAAGCTTCATTTGGAAAAGGCACAAAGGCAACAAGGCTAAGGAAGGAAAGTCTTCTCCTCCTCTCCATCTTTAATGTACACGCCACATATACATAAAAATTATATATTTTCAGATTTTTTTTGAAAAAGGCACATACACATGTATTCCAACGTACTACCGACACGTTATATATTTTACGTACGTACGTTAACGTCACACCACTATACTTAACTCATATTTATGAGTATATTCAGGTCTTATATCATATGATATAAGATATGGTGATGACAAATCAAATACAACACGATAAAAGGTTCTAAACCGAAATTTGTCGTATCGGGCGAATACCGAAACTTCGCCAACGTGTCACGTACTTGCCATAAATAAATGGCCAGCCCATATACATCAAAAAATGATGTAAATTTCGTGCTACACATGACATATTCAGCCAAAAATACTTTCCATGTTGGCACACACAAATTACTCCACATTAAGGCCAAAATGTGAAGATTCCAAGTTTAATTTTGTCACATGCTAATGGTACCACTTTAAACCAGCCAAGTGCTGAGATTTAAAGTATATATTATATATATTATGTATAACATAATATATATAACATGTGCAAAAGTTGGAATTTAAATTAGAGAAAAATCGGGTAATCGATAAATATCGAAAATTCGGTTTTCTACGCACATAACATGGAACGTTTTTCTTGTACATCATGTGACACGTATCTAGACACTTTTTACATATGATATACATCTTAAGTTGTTCTAGAAAATTAAATTAAGGGCTGATTGGAATATTACATGTGTGTATTATTAAATGTGCACTATTTTACAAAGTTAGCAAAAATAAATTTCAGCACATGTTACACATCATATAACGTTACATACAGCTGAGTTGGAGCACATGTGGAGCTTTGTTGGCATATTGATTGGTCAAGGATCAATCATACATTGTTGGTGAATTAAAGAGAAAAGCTACAAAAGGTAAGAATTCTAATATATCTCACTTATGTCACATGCTGAAAATTTCAGCATGATGAAACTTGAGCTGGCCAAATTTTGCTATTCAATGGGAACTATTTTGTCATCTTTTATTAGGTGATTGATTAGAAGAAGATATGGTAAAGTTTTGAATAATAATTAAAAAGATAAATGGTGATATTTCACATATCACACATGCTGAAATTTTTTTTCAGCATGTGTACATGGTGTGGCCGAATTTTAGTACTAAAATGTGTCCAAGTTAATCTTTTAATTGGTAGAAGTACTTACCATATATTATTGATTCATTTTTATGATGAAAATTTAAAGAAAAATGGTAATGATTTAAAGTTTATCCCCATGATGCACATGCTGAAAAATTCAGCATGGCAAGATTGTCTTGGCCGATTTTTTGGCATAGAAATGGAAGAATTTTTGGTCTTGCAATTTATGAGAAAATTCTTGATTTATGGTATGATTTTGTGATTGATTTTTGGCACATGTTAAAGTGAATATCTCAGATTTTTTTCCATGTCATCTTGAGGACAACATTGAGCCAATAAGGAGGTGCCAAGTAAGCGAAGACTAAATGATGATCCAATAGGAAGATGCCAAGTAAGCAAGGCATTGTCACAATGATGTCTTACACTCTCTCAAGGACTTAAAAGACAATTTTCAAGAGGGGAGAAGACCTAAGGGGGGACGGCTGCAACTATAAGGAAAGAAGAGGAGAGCAAACAAAATACTACAACAAGCATTGCATTCTAAAGAGATCAAATTGCCAAGCTCTTCTTCTCCTACATTTTCTTTCTTTCTCTTTTCTTGTAAAAGCCTATTGTATTCATATTCTATCAATCTTGAATAGGCTTGAGATAAACCACCATTCATACATCTTTGTAAAAGATTGATCAAGGTGTGATCAATCTTCATTCTAGCAAGGTGGTGGTGTTCGTGCGAATTGTACTTACAATACAAGGTTTGTAAAGGGTTGGAAAAGGTGTAACTCTATCAATCATGCGGTAAGGTGTACTGCGTGTGTGTGATTAGTGTGAACCAAGGAAGGTGTTCCTTGAAGACTGGAGTAGGTTGTTTATAACCGAACCAGTATAAAATTCTTGGTGCCATTTACTTTCTGCATTTACTTTTCAGTTACTGCACTGTTTATCCTTCTTGTTCACATCCGTAAAAATAGTAAACGATTTTCAAAAATTACAAAAATTTCCAGAAACATACTTATACGTTCTAGGGTTAATTTGGCACAAGTTTTAACCCTTTTGGATAAGTATAAGTCAATCAAACATCAAAAGTTCTGAGACTAGTTCAGTCTGATTTTCAGACTTTCAAAGGTTGAGACTTTGATTATATTTGACCTACTTCCCAAACGAATTTTCCAAAACTGTTTCAACCCATTTAAATATAGTATATACGGAGTTAGTGGTCAAATTTGCAGAGCATTTGGACGTTCACACAAATAGGAATTAATTTTTCAAAACCATCTACCGTTTTCTGGCAGATTTGCACAATCTGAGTATCAACGGATTTTGAAGGGGTTAAAGGTTGAATTTTAATTTGAAATTTTTAGGGGACCCTCATAACATCTGAGGCTAAGTTCTCTCAAAATTTCATAATTTTTGGAGACCTCTAACCTAGTTTTAAAAATGTTTTAAAACTGGTTCGGAAAACAGAATCTGTTTTCAGAACTTGAATTGTTCAAGTTTAAAGAAGTTTTAAAAAGCACACTTTTTGCACCATCTATTCAACCCCCCCCCCCTTCTAGTGGTGCCTTGCAGATCCTACAGTAATTTCATTTGCCAAGAACCTAAACGTTCGTGCACCTTATGAAGAATAAAGTCGTATTTGCTTCTATCGCAGCGGCCATGTAGGAGGGGCATTCCTAAATATCTGCCAAAATCCGTTGTACACTTGAATCCATGACGAGTGAAAGTTGTAGGTTGAAAGCTATGGGCAACATTCTTTGAAACGAGCACTTGGGATTTATGCACACTCACCTTTTGACCCGACATGTCGCAAAAATCATATAGAATACGTTCCATTATTCTTGCTTGTCTATCCGTGGCCTCACCGAATAAAAGTAAGTTATCTGCAAAAAATAAATGGGAGATTTTGGGACCCGACCGAGACGACTTCATGGGGATCCACTCCTTTGCTTCAACAGCTTGATTTATTTTTTGGCTTAGAACTTCCATGCAAAGTAGAAATAGATATGGTGCGAGTGGATCTCCTTGTCGAATGCCTCTTTGTGGTTGAAAGGGTTCTAAGCAGACTCCATTCCAAATAATAGATAGATTTGCTGAGGTAATACAGTACATGATGAGTTCCGTCATTTCCAAGCTAAAGCCCACGGTTTTAAGAGTCGACCGCAAGAAAGTCCAAGATACTCGATCATATGCTTTCTACAGATCAACCTTTAATGCCATATATCCTTTGTAACCCTGTTTAGTGCGCATTGTGTGCATGAGTTCTTGAGAAATAATGATGTTATCAGATGCCATTCTGCCAGGGATGAAAGCACACTGCTCTGGTGAGATGATCTTACCAATTAATGACTTTAGGCGATTTGCTATTACCTTGGTTATTGTCTTCACAATAACATTAGTTAAAGCAATGGGGCGGAATTGGGCTGCCGTCTCAGGGTTGGAAGTTTTTGGGATGAGAGTGATAAGAGTCTTGTTCATTTTCCGGGGGGAAGTGTCTCTTCTCAAATACATCCATGATGAAGTTTATGACAGAAGGTCCCACAATACTCCAATTCTTCTGGTAAAATGCGGGTGGTAAACCATCTGGCCCAGGTGCCTTGTATGCGCCCATTTGAAATATAGCAGATTCAACCTCGGATATAGAGATAGGGCGGTTTAGCCAGCGACAGTCGGTGTGGTTAAACGAGGGAAGTGGTATATTGTCTACCGGGTGGACGTCATTCCCAGGCAGAGAGAATAAATTTTTCCAATGATCCAAAATCAAATTCTGCAGTTCCATAGGATTATCAATCCATGTGCCAGATTGGTTTTTTAATCGGTGAATGAGCTTGGAACGACGCTGTCTAGATATTGATGTATGGAATTTCCTGCTATTACATTCCCCTTCAGAAAGCCAATGTAATTTGTGTTTTTGCTGCCAGAAGATATCCTCTTGCCGCAGGATCTCCATATATTCTTCTCTCAATTCAGCTTCGAGCTTTGTTAGAAACATTGATGGCTTTTGATCAAGTGCCCGTTGTATGCCTTCAATTCTAGAAAGGCATCGTTTCCTCGCTTAGTTAAGTTCCCATATACCTCAGTTTTCCATATCCTCATCTTTGCCCAGAAACTTTCGATGGTATGTGCAAAGTTCCCAGGGAATTCCCGCCATGCATTTTGAATGAAAGAGGCGAAGGCTTTGTGTTCCATCCAGCAACATTGAAATCGAGTGGATGGTTTTTTATGGCTTGGGATAAGCCCACCGGCTATGTCAATAAGCAATGGACAATGGTCAGATGTTAGCTTGGGAAGGTGTGTAAGAGAGTACGTGGAAAATTTATTTATCCATTCAACATTAGCCCAGGCTTGGTCCAGTCTTTGTTCAATGAGTAATCTTCCCGGTTGGCCATTAGACCAAGTGAACCGGGGGCCGGAGAAATGTAGCTCTAGTAGCATGGATGAGTCCACCATTGTTTGCATTCGTTCGACATTACAGCCTCTGACTCCCCGTCCTCCTCGCTTATCCTCTTGGCGAAGGACTTGATTAAAGTCGCCTACTAACATCCAAGGTATCGTAATTTTCCTTGACATAGCTTCAACATAAGTATGGAAAGTCTCTCGTATTCCATGATCAGGTGATGCGTATACTAGCGATAGAATCCACGAGATTGAATCTCCCTGTATTATTCCAGCATTCAGAATTTGGGCTGTATATGAGAGAATGCAAACGGAGATCGCTTGTGCATCCCACAAACACCATAGGCCGCCGGCAAAGCCACGTGCCTCAACTGCTGCCATATTTGTAAAATAAGTGCGTTTCAGAATTTCACGTGCCCGTGTTGATGGGACACGGGTTTCCATCAGAAATAAGATAGTGGATATATGATCATACACTAGCCGTTTAATTAGTCGAATCTTATCCGAGGATCCTGCACCCCGGCAATTCCATGCTAATATTTTGACCATGAGAAAATATAAGATAAGTTACTGAAAGTTTGCCTGACCATGACTTGGTCCAGCCAAACTTGTCTGAGCAATTTCCATCGGCGACATATCCTGGTTGAGGGTTACATGGTGTTCATCAGTCATGAGATTATCACTGTCTGGGGGGGTGTTGTTTGGTTTGATAACCAATATCCATATGGATTTGTGGATCAAATTCAGCTAACGTCGGGTTTTCTTCTACTGTGCTCAGTTTCATTTTAACACCAGGTTGGGTGACATTCGTGATATCAAGTAAAACGTCAGATGGATAGGATAGTTGATGTTCATAGGACGTGGGTGGCTTTATCCCTCCAGGGGTGGTAGGGCATAACGGAGGTTTAGGAGTTTGGTTTTGAGTTTGGGGTCTATACTCCTTACGTACATCACGTGGTCCCAAGACTTTAACCCTATTTCTTTCCTTAAGCGCTAGCCCTTTGGTTTTTTGAGTTTGTGTCATTCCAATTTGATCCTTTGTTTTTGCATGGAAGGTAACCAGGGGTCCCTCGTCTTCGATATTCATTAGCTCTTCCTCGAGGGAAAAATCCTGGCCAACTGCACTTTCATCTACGTCGTCCTCAGCAATGGGAGCAAACCTAGAGCCCATATTTCGTCCCCCGTTAGTGTTCTTAGTGGGTTGTTCTTTGTTGAGAGTATGATTGACCCTAGTTTGCTGTGGGTTTTCTGCAGTCCCTGTCGGAGTTACTCTACTTCCACTGTTACGCCTTCTTGTAGTATTTTTAGCCAGCATCCATGGTCCAAACGGGTCAGCCGGGATTGTCGAGATTTTGGTCTTCTGAGAGAGTGACATGGGATCTTCAACTGAATTCAGCCTGCACTCCTCTTGATGATGACCATATTTACCACACAAGAAACAAATTTGGTGTAGATTCTCATACTCAATAGTGAAGACATTGTTATTGAGCACCACACTCGACGTTAACGGTTTGGCTAGATCGATCTCCATGCAGATTCGTGCGTATTTCCCTCGTGTTGCTGTCATGGTATTATTATCAACCTTTATAGCTTTACCAATGCCATCTCCAATGCGCATCACTACTGATTCATCAAAGAAATACAGAGGTACACGTGGAATTCTTACCCATACAAGCGTAGAGGACAGTTTCTCAGCGGACGGTAGGAAGTCTGGGGCGAAACTTTGATACCGTTAGGTAGTGTCCTTGAATAGTCCAAGGACCGTTTTCGAGAGCAACGTGATAGTCTTTCTTGTCGTAGAAATGCACCACAAAGTATCCATCTTCAAGATCAATAATGTCTAACCGTCGACCCGCAGCCCACATATCAGTTAGCCGTGTGGATAGAACTCGATAGGATATATTGCGTCCTAAGGGTTTAACCAGGAGAGCTCGCCTCCATGGCCGGAATAACCTCCTGCATTCGTCTAGTGGGATATCAATTTTGATCCGTCCCCTCACGCTTTCATCCAGATCCCCTTTATAGTCACCTTCAAAGTTTTGGAAGGCAACCTCTTCATTTTCGATTTCATCGTCCTCACCAACATATAGAGTCTCAGTCGGGAATGGGAGTGGCGATGGGTTGCGAAGCAGATCCGCCCAAGCAGTGGCTGAAGGCCAGTCATCAGATGATGTAGATTGCGGGTCTCCAGAGGCCGGCCGTTTATATTTTTTGATGCTCCGACGAAGTTCATCATTTTCTTCACTACTACGCTCCACTTCCTGACTCTCCATAGGTGAAGAGGCCGGAGAAGGTCAGTTGCCGATCACCGGCGACGAGTCGTAACCGTTTTTGCACGCAGCGATATTTACGGAGAATTGCGATATTTATCTGTAAGCTTTCTTGATTTCCTTTAACCCTACATCATTAGAATCCAGAGAAAGAATCTCATAGAAGTTGGCTTTTTGGCTTCGCATGGTCACCATTTTAGCATGAGAACAGCTTGCTCTGTAGCTTAATTTTTGGATGATCGATGCATTGTTTCCAATCCCAGACTGCACGTTCAAGCCTATTGTCATTTTGTGATAGAAAGTAGATTCTTAGACTCAGAGAAAAATGACCTAAAAGTTACAATATTATGGAAACTGTGTAGCCCTAGTGGGTTTATATATATGTCCAATTACCGAACATCCTATGAAGTTTCCAACGCGGTTCTTGAATGAATTTCAATACCAATAATATATATATGTATGTATGTAGATGTATATGTATATATGTATATGTATATGTATATGTATATGTATATATATATATTAAAAATAAATATATGTTGCGTTTGGTAGACGTTGGCGTCATTGGTCTAAGAGGAATTTTTGGTCCGCGTCCGCCAAGATATAGCTTTTTCTTGCGGCTACATGTGTAATGTTGACATAAATTATTTAAATATGTGGCAATCATTTGCTATACGTGAAAATCCTAATTTACGTTTAAATCTAAAAATAAAGGTATAGAACAAAAATTAGAAAAGGACGTTCTTGGTGCACTAAGCGCCCGCGTTTGTACAAGATTCGAGGAGGGGCCGGATTGTTTCCGCAATCTGATGTATGCAATGTTACTCTACACTTTGTGTTGAAAATTGGGTTTATATGGGGTGAGGCTCATATCCACTCAAAACTTTAGTAATTGGTGGTGTTACATTATCCTCAAATAACTCATGTATTTTATCTTTAAGTGTCCGATGTGAGACAATATTCTCAACACCTGTCTTCACGTAGCAACATGGCTTAACATACACACGCACCTTAGATACCGCTCTCAATCATAAACCACAAGCCATGGCATGAACATCTGTACTTGAGTGAGGAGAGACAATAAATAGCCAATTATGGATCAGATAAGATGTGAGTTCACGTTTTAAATCTGCTCTGAGATCATGTGGGAACTTGAGTGAGGAGAGATAATAAAATGTTGTTTCCGTTCCTCAAAATTGATTTGTTTAAAAGTAGGAAATTGAAAGGCAATTATGTCTAACGAATAGGACCTTATAATTCGCAAAACAGCTAATTATCAAGAACCGTAGATAAGGATTATGAGTGGTGTTGTGCTTGGTACCACATTATAATAAAGAATTATAATACAAACACATTTCAATAAAAGTTTAACTCAATTTCTCCTGTCTCATATTTTTTTTACTTTACGGAAAAAATTATTTTAACATAAATATAGACACCATTTATAAAAATAGATTAATCTAAAGTTAATGAAATTCTCAAAATAAATATTATATTGAATATTTTGTATTATTTATAACGATAATTTAGTGTATCGACTTTACTGAGTCGCAATTGAGCAGAAATAAACTCAAACACAACTATAATAAAAGTAAAATAAAAATCAATATTATAATATGGTACCAAACAATAGCGTGTTAATATTCTACCAGCCATGAAACACGTACGTGCCTGCGGTTTAATAGTGCCACATACACTAGTCTCCAAATCTAAAATTGTCGAATAATTAAAAGTAAATAATGCATACCACGTGTAAATACATCTAAAAGAAAATTCCAAGCAAATTTAGGATGTCGCTCGTCAGTTAGTGTTGAAGAACTTGATGCAGCCGGACAACAGGACGATGACATTGATATGAGGAAGAACAAGATGCGCAACTCAATGAAAGAAGGACCAATAACTAGCTAGTTTGCCAAAACAAATATGTCAGCGAAGGTTGAATTGATGGAAGTTGAAATTGGTGAGGAGCATTGTGTGCATCGGACTGAAGGCTGAGGAAGGAGTTCAGCAGAGGAGAATAGGAGGAAGAAGACACACGCGGGAACAGGTTTAAAAGAGGTGAAAAGACAAGAAAGTCCCTGGTGGTTATGAACGTTTAGATATATGAGTAAGGATATAATTGTAAATTCGAAATAAAATAACTGAATTCTCCCCTTCTTCTTCTTCTATATGTACCGTGTATACTGCAGAAAAAAAAGAGATGATTTTGACGGTTTCTTCCTTTAGCTATGAGCTCTCTTGTTTGTTTTGGTTACATTCCATTCCTGCGATGCTGTAGCTTAGCTGTTCGGAATTGAGTTTGATCAATTTTATCACGGTATCAGAGCGGCCAGGTTCCTCTGAATTGCTTTTGATTTCCTTCGGTTGTTTTTGTTTGCTTCTCGGTATCAGTTGTTGATTAGTTGTGTCTCGTTCGAATAGACATCGTTGAATTGAATATTGTTGCTGTTAGATTGATTGACATATGATGAATTCGAGTTCGAATGCTTCCTCTTCGAGAGGTAATCAATCGCATGGTGTAGATAATCCGCATCAAAATCCTTATTACTTGCATCCGAATGACAGTCCTGCAATTGTCTTAGCGCAACCTGCACTCACTCCTCATAACTATCATACTTGGAGTCGTACATTTGAGATGGCCTTAGTAGTCAAAAATAAGGTTGGATTCGTTGATGGTACTATAGCGAAGCCTGCACTCACAGATCCTGAATTTTTCCTCTGGAGACAAGTTAATACAATGGTGCAGTCTTGGATTATGAACTTTGTGTCACACTCAATTACATAGAGCATTATGTGGTTTGATAGTGCGTTTGATGCATGGAATGATCTCAAGTTGAGATACGGTAGTACTGATCCGTTCAGACTATCAGATTTGTTGGAGTCATTTTATGGAATCAAGCAGGAGGCTCTAAGTGTCAATGAGTATTTTACAAAACTGAAAGTTGTCAGGGAAGAACTGATGTCTGTGAGGCTTATACCTACGTGTGTGTGCAGAGGCTGCAGGTGTGATGTGGCCGGAAAGATGAAGCAGTTTGTTGAAAGTGATTACGTTATAAAGTTTGTGAAAGGTCTAAATGAGAATTTTGATCAAGTCAAGTCCCAGGTGTTCGTGATAACACCATTACCGGATATAAACACCACATTCTCCATGGCACTGAAGTATGAAAGGAAGGTGGTTTCTGATTTAGGAGCAACGATGTTTGAGAATAATCCCACTGCCTTGATGACTGAGGAGCAAACTGGTGAAGTGTTTGCAGCAAACACCTATTCAGGGAGGCAGCAGACTGGAGGATACAGAAGGGGCAGTGGCAGGTTCTATGCGGATGGATCAAAACGTTTTCAATGCACACACTGTGGTATGATAGGGCATACAACTGAGAGATGTTACAGGAAATATGGTTTTCCACCAGGTTTTAAGCCCAAGAATCAAGCCAACATGGCTGAGTACACAAACATGGAGTCACAGACTTCTCAGCTTGATCAGCCTGTGAAGGATATGCAGTCATTCATGTTGACACCATAGCAAAATCAGAAGCTCATGACTTGGCTGAATAAATTGGATGATAGCCAAGAGGAAGGCATGGTCTCTGCTGGTCATAACACTGTTTTGTCTGCTAAGACTGAGAAAGTGACAGGTAATTCTACAACTAATGTATTAAACACATGGATTTTAGATTCAGGAGCTACTGACCATATTGCATATAATCTATCACTGTTTGCTTCTTTTGAGCCTGTTATCCATGTCTCTATAAAGCTTCCAAACAACATGTCTGTGCGAGCCACACACAAGGGCACAGTGATCATAAATGAATTCCTAACCCTGAGTAATGTGTTATACGTGCCCTCTTTCTCCTTTAATCTTCTTTCTTTGAGCAAACTGGCCTCTGATCCCAGACTGACCATCATGATTAATGGATCTTATTGTTTGATTCAGGATCAATTGTCCAAGAGGATGATTGGTTCAGCTAGACTATTCCATGGCTTGTGCTATCTGTGTGGTGATGACTTGATGCCACAGAATGCTGCCTGTCTTTCAGTACATGACTCACCTTCCTTGATATGTCATTATAGACTTGGGCATGCTTCTCATTCCAGAATAAAAGAGATCCAGAGACATGACTCATCAATCCCAGGGGATCCTCTTGACTCTCCCTGCACTATCTGTCCTCTAGCTAGACTCAATAAACTCCCTTTCCCTGTTTCTACTTCTGTTTCCTTAAAACCCTTTGATTTTATTCATGTTGATGTTTGGGGCCCAAACAGGCTCCCCACCTTGTATGCTCAAAGATATTTTCTGACCATAGTAGATGATTGTACTAGATACACTTGGGCATATCTGATGAAATCAAAAGAAGAAACCAGGCATATCTTACAAAGTTTCTGCCTGCATGTTCATACTCAGTTTGAAAGACATGTCAAAGTAGTGAGGTCAGACAATGACAAAGAATTTAAAATGAATGATTTCTACATGTTGCATGGGATCATACACCAAACAAGCTGTGTTTACACCCCACAACAGAATGGGATGGTAGAAAGGAAACACCAGCATATTCTAATCGTTGCCAGATCCTTACTCTTCCAAGCCAATCTGCCCATGACTCTTTGGGGCTTTGATATACTCCATGCCTTCTACCTGATCAACATTCTTCCAACACCATTGCTGCAACATAAATCCCCTTTTCAAATTCTGCACAACAAGCCTCCTGCATATTAGACTCTAAAAGTCTTTGGATGCCAAGCCTATGCACATAACACAGAACCTCACAAACATAAGTTTTCTCATAGAGCCATATCTTGTCTGTACCTGGGAAATGCCAACATACATAAGGTTTCATTCTTCAGAACTTGACCACAAAAGCCATCTTTATATCTAGAAATGTCCAATTTCATGAGCTTTCATTTCCATATACAACCATGACTGACCACCAGCTTCATCATCCCTCTGAACCACATTCCTCACCTACTATCAAAATGTTTCCTTCAGCTAGCCATCACGCTTCACCACCCAAATCATCTAATTCTGACTCCAATGATGATCATCAAACTTTTACACCCTCTTTGTCTTCATATTCACTGCATATTCATGAACCACCTACATCAGTACCTTCATCTATTGTGTCTACTCCTTTGTCCACACCTTCATCTTCGTCCCCTTCACCTACGTCTCCTTCTACTTCACCTCTTAGATCATTGACTCCAGAAACTGCTGCAAATCTTCCCACTCTAATTCCTGACATACCCTTAGTATTTCCGGCTGAACATACAACCAGAAACCGACGAAAACCTGCTTACCTGAATGACTATCACTGTAATCAAGCTCTCACTGATTTTCCTCTTCTTAATGATCATAATGTTGCTTATCCTATTCAACATCATTACTCCATGGATCATTTAGCTCCTGAATATAAAAACTATGTGCTTAACCTTAGCTTGCAGCAAGAGCCTGTTACTTATCAGCAAGCAGCCAAATCAGTGCAATGGCAGCAAGCCATGGCTCAGGAATTAGCAGCATTAGAAGCCAACGATACCTGGACACTGATGCCTTTGCCATCAGGTAAGAAACCCATTGGATGTAAATGGGTATATAAGATTAAGAGGAAAGCAGATGGAAGTGTAGACAGATATGAAGCATGATTGGTTGCCAAAAGGTACACTCAGGTGCCTGGCATTGATTATGAAGACACCTTCTCCCCAGTAGCCAAAATGACCACAGTCAGACTTGTCATGGCTTTAGCATCATTGCAGGGTTGGCATCTGCATCAATTAGATGTCAACAATGCCTTCCTTCATGGGGATCTCCATCAAAACATCTATATGACATTACCTGAAGGACTTTCCTCTCCTCTGCCTAATACAGTTTGCAAACTAAACAAGTCTCTTTATGGCCTTAAACAGGCCAGCAGGTAGTGGAACGCTAAACTTACTGCTTTTCTTATCTCAACTGGCTTTACACAGTCTAAACAAGATTATACCATGTTTATTAAGCGGACTTCTGCCTTCTTTCTAGTCCTTTTGGTGTATGTAGATGACATTGTACTTGCAAGTGACTCTCTCCAAGCTATTCAGGACATCAAAGTTGACCTTCACAATGCGTTTCAGATTAAGGATTTAGGTGTATTGAGATATTTTCTGGGCTTAGAAATTGTCAGGTCTCAGGGGGGCTTGATGGTATGCCAAAGGAAATACACACTTGAGTTGTTGGAGGATACTGGATACCTGGCATCTAAGCCTGCAAAGACTTCCATGGAACAAAACATTAAGCTTGCACATGATGACTCAAACTTAATTACAGATGTAACTGCGTATAGGAGGCTCATTGGAAGGCTGTTGTATTTAACCATTACAAGACCTGACATCACCTACACAGTGCAGCAACTATCTTTGTTTCTAGACAAACCAACAGAGCTACAATTGGCAGCTGCACACAGACTCCTAAGGTATCTTAAGAGCAGTCCAGGTAGAGGCATATTGTTTCCCAGCACTGGAGATCTAAGGCTGAAAGCTTTCTCAGACGCTGATTGGGGAGGATGTACAGAGAGCAGGAGATCTGTAACGGGGTATTGTGTTTTCCTTGGAGGTGCATTGGTGTCTTGGAAGGCTAAGAAACAGACAACTGTTTCCAAGTCTTCGTCAGAAGCAGAATATAGAGCTCTTGCCTCAACTTCTTGTGAGGTTCAATGGATTCTCTATTTGTTAAGAGATTTGGGGGTTGATCATAAGGAACCAGTTGAGATCTTTTGTGATAATAGAAGTGCCATCTATATAGTTGAAAATCCAGTGTTCCATGAAAGAACAAAGCACATTGAGATTGATTGCCACATTGTGAGATATAAGTACCAAGAGGGGGTCATTATACCAATGCCTATACGGACGGAGTTGCAGCTGGCTGCTTTACTTACTAAACCACTAGATTCAAAGAGGTTAAGCAATATGACTGACAGTTTGGGAATGTGCAACATTTACTCCCAGTCAGAATTGAGGAGGGGTGTTGAAGAATTTGATGCAGCCGGACAACAGGACGATGACATTGATATGAGGAAGAACAAGATGCGCAACTCAATCAAGGAAGGACCAATAACTAGCTAGTTTGCCAAAACGAATATGTCAGCGAAGGTTGAATTGATGGAAGTTGAAATTGGTAAGGAGCATTGTGTGCATCGGACTGAAGGCTGAGGAAGGAGTTTAGCAGAGGAGAATAGGAGGAAGAAGACACACGCGGGAACAGGTTTAAAAGAGGTGAAAAGACAAGAAAGTCCCTGGTGGTTATGAACGTTTAGATATATGAGTAAGGGTATAATTGTAAATTCGAAATAAAATAACTGAATTCTCCCCTTCTTCTTCTTCTATATGTACCGTGTATACTGCAGGAAAAAAAGAGACGATTTTGACGGTTTCTTCCTTTAGCTATGAGCTCTCTTGTTTGTTTTGGTTACATTTCATTCCTGCGATGCTGTAGCTTAGCTGTTCGGAATTGAGTTTGATCAATTTTATCAGTTAGTGCAGATGGTTCCAAAGAAAAAAAAAACACTTTTGACAGAAGATTTACGTATATATATTGTTTATTTTTACGTTATTGATTAGGTAAGAGATGGTTTGAAAAATTTAATTATTACATAAGGCGTAATTATATATTGTATATTTTGTTACTTAAAAATAGATTAGAAAAATTATATCCGGATTATTTTAAAATTAAAGCTTCGAACTCGTCCAGATACATAAAAGGTTGTTACACTTCCACTTATTTTTCTTTTTGAAGATAGCCTCCACTTGTCAAACAATCGTCATTTAAATATGTAAATTTCTTCTCCCTGCTTGTCTGAAAACAAAAATAAAATAAAATAAAATAAAGGACGACGCATTTAAAATATCAAGTGGCAATACTGATGCCCCCAGGAGCATAGTCTACTGGTAAGTGACAAGGTGATTGGGGCTAAAGAACCCCGACGTCCCGAGTTCGAACACGTGTAGATGCAATACTTTATTGAAATATTACAAGGGTTGCTTCTGGGCTTCTGAATCTCGTGTGTCCTCTCCCTTTAGGGCTGCTAGTAGAGCACATCTCTCGATTTACATCCTACCTGGCTAAGGGGCCTCTGGTACAGGTGGAGGAGAATCCACTCCCTTAACAAAGTGGCAATACTGATTGGTGAACCCATACAAATGAAGCTCACAAATTTCACGTGCACGACTCCAATCAACGTTTTTCCCCTTTATAATATCGTGGTCAGATAATTATTTATCATATCTCTATTATTATGTCATTTTTGCAGGTACAAATAGAGCCAGGGTATTTTATTCCTACCATTTACCCTCCCCAGACTCTAACGATAGCTTTGCTGCCGTTGGGATATACTGGGTCCGGATGATGATGATGAAATAGAGTCGGGGTCTCACTGGAACCAAATTCTCTATCCCTTGGGATAGAGGTATTGTTTGCCTGCCACTTACCCTCCCAGACCTTGCGACAGCTTTTGCTGTCGTTAGGAGATACTGGATGCGGATGATGATGATAATTATTTCTAATTATGTTCGAGTTCGAGTATCAACTAAATTATCATCTCAAATCGATTGGACAATTATTTGCTGTGTCAGTTTTTTTTAAAAGAAAAGCGATTTTATTATTTCATGTAATGTCTGCAAAGACAGAATCAGTTACAAGAACTGGTGGGTTTTGTCTCCACGTAACAAATGAAGAAAAGTCTAGACCTAGTTGAGTGGGTTGGTGAATACAAGTTTGTTTTGAAGTCCAAGTGTCCATAAAAAGTAGATATTGTTTTCATTTTTCTTTTCATTTTTTCTCATATGTTACTAGGGGCGTTAAGCGAACCGAATAATCCGTAAACATTTTGAGTTGAATTCGTATTTGGTTCGAGTTTATTTGTTAATTTTACTTAAAGGAGCCGAATTCGAATAACTAATTAGATTTCTTTACTAAAACGAGCTATACTGTTCGCAAACTATTCGACTCATTTAAAGAGATAATGTTTCGAACCAAATTCGAACGAATTTTGAAGCTCGTTACAGCAAACGAGCAAGCCAAACAATATGCTTAACTAAACAAATGTGAATTCAAAACATAATATTTGACTCAGTTCGATTCATTAACACCCCTACATATCACCCAGTTTTGACACCATGTTTACTTTGCAAATAATTAAATGGGAAGTATTATGGTCGATACATATTCTATTTCGAGTTTGTTCTTAGCTTTTTTATAACGGACAAAAATACCGTCTTACTTCTCCAACACATGATTGAGCTTTACTACCCCATCCATCATAACAGTCACCCATTTTCCCTTAACTATTTTATTTTTTCTCATTAAAATTTTTCAGTTTATACAAAATACACACAAACATAACACGCTATTTTCTTATCACCTCTAGACCACTAAATTTAACAACATTCCATTAACAAATGTCTCTTTAATTAACACAATCTCAACTGCGACTAAAAACAACATAGGTCCGAACACTTTTACCCGTGATTTCGGTGGTTACTTCTGACAACCAAGCACCTGGTATACAATAACCAGGATCCTGTTACTAAATTTATTTGACTATGGGATCAACATTGGTCCTGACACTTTTAACCGTGATTTCGGTGGTTACTTCTGACAACCAAACACCTGAAACCGTGATTTTGGTGGTTACTTCTGACAACCAAGCACCTGGTATACAATAACCAGGATCCTGGTACTGAATTTATTTGACTACGGGGATCAACATTGGTCCTTACACTTTTAACCGTGATTTCGGTAGCTACTTTTGATAACCATGTAGAGAAAAAGGGGTTTGAGTAATTTTTAAATACATGATTCAAATGTGCACAAAAACGAGCATAAGATAAAACGTGCATGATATAAACAATCGTGTGCATGATATATTACTTATTACTTGCCTTATATAGTTCATATATTATGTTGCCGTACTAACGAGTCATGAAGCTACAAAGCTTACATCAAATGGCAAACATTTGTTGTGTTTATACTATTTTCAGGTGCCACCATTAATGAACTAAACTAGTTCATTAAGTGAAGTACTTAGTTAATTAAACTAAGTAGTTCATTAAAGGAAGCTACATTTAAACAAGGCACAAAGGCAACAAGGCTAAGAAAGGAAAGTCTCCTTCTCCTCATTTACATCACATATACACGCCTACATATATATAGTTATATATATTTTCAGATTTTATTAAAAAAGGCACATACACATGTATTCCAACGTACTACCGACACGTTATATATTTAACTCATATTTATGAGTATATTCAGGTCTTATATCATATGATATAAGTCATGGTAATGACAAATTAAATACGACACGTTAAAAGGTTCTAAACCGAAAATTGTCGTATCGGGCGAATACCGAAACTTCGCCAACGTGTCACGTACCTGCCATAAATAAATGGACAGCCCTTATACTTCAAAAATCATCATAAATTTCGTGGCCCACATGATATTTTCAGCCAAAAATACTTTCCATGTTGGCACACACAAATCACCCCACATTAAGGCCAAAATGCGAAGATTCCAATTTTAATTTTGACACATGATAAATGGCGCCACTTTAGACCAGCCAAGTGCTGAGATTTAAAGTATATATTATATATATTATGTGTAACATAATATATATAACATGTGCAAAAAGTTGGAATATAATTAGAGAAAAATCGGGTAATCGATAAATATCGAAAATTCGGTTTTCTACGCACACAACACATGGAACGTTTTTGGTACATCATGTGACATGTATCTAGACACTTTTTACATATGTTATACATCTTAAAGTGTTCTAGAAAATTAAATTAAGGGCTGATTGGAATATAACATGTGTGTATTATTAAATGTGCACTATTTTACAAAGTTAGCAAAACTAATTTTCAGCATATGTATATACATCATACACGCACATTACAGCCAAGATGGAGCTTATTTGGAGCCTTGTTGGCATATTGATTGGTCAAGAATCAATCATACTATGTTGGTGAATTAAAGAGAGAAGTTACAAATGGTAAGATTTCAAACTTTATCTCATTTGTAACACATGCTGAAAATTTTCAGCATGTGCTAATAGGCTGGCCGATTTTTGCATGATAATATGACATATTTTATCATCTTAAATTATGTGATTGATTGGTAGAAGAAATGGAAGTATTTTAAATATTTTTCAAAGCCAAAAATAGTGATATCTTCAATATCACACATGCTGAAATTTTTCAGCATGTGTAGTATGTATCATGGCCGAAAATGAGGCCAAGTGAGAGACCAAATTTCATTTCCAACTTGATCAAGATAATTACCATTAATTGGTGATTTATTTTAAAAAGAAAAATCAAAGAAAAATGGTAATATTTTAAACTTTATCTCCATGTGTCACATGCTGAAAATTCAGCATGGCATATGTTCATAATGGGCGATTTATTGCTTGGTTTGGAAGGAATTTTGTCTTGCAACATTTATGTGATAATCTTGAGCTTTATGGAAATTATTTTGTGATTGATATTGACACATGTTTTAAGTGTTATTCTCAGATTTTTCCAAGTCATCAGTGATGACAACATCCAACCAATCATGAAGTGCCAAGTAAGCAAAGCTTAAGTGATCATCCAATGAGAAGGTGACAAGTAAGCAAGACCATGTCACAATGATGTCTTACATTCTCCCAAGGACTTAGAAGATAATTTTCAAGAGGGGGACTACACCAAGGGGGGACGGCCATAGTACATTAAAAGGAAAGAAGAGGAGCAAAAACAAGACAAGCACAAGCATTGCAAATCAAAGTGATCAAAACGCCTAGCTCTTCTTCTTCTACATTCTCTCTCTTTCTTTCTTTCTTCTTGAAAGCCTATTGTATTCATATTTTTCAATCTTGAATAGGCTTGATATAGACCACCACATATTCCATATCTTTGTAAAAGATTAATCAAGGTGTGATCAATCTTCATTCTTGCGAGGTGGTGGTGTTCGTGCATATTGTATTGAACGTACAAGATTTGTAAAGGGTTGGAGTTGGTGTGTAACTCCATCAACCCTGTGGTAAGATGTATTGTATGTGTGTGATTAGTGTGAACCAAGGAAGGTGTTCCTTGAAGACTGAAGTAGGTTGTTTATAACCGAACCAGTATAAAATTCTTGGTGCCATTTATTTTCAGCATTTACTTTATGTTACTGCACAGTTTATTCTTTTTGTTGGTGTCCTTAAAAATAGTAAAAGAATTTCAAAAATAACAAAAATTTTCAGAAACATAGTCACACGTTCTAGGGTTAATTTGGCACAAGTTTCAACCCTTTTGGATAAGTATAAGTCGATCAAACATCAAAAGTTCTGAGACTAGTGCAGTCTGATTCTCAGACTTGCAAAGGTTGAGACTTTGATTGTAATTGACCTACTTCCCAAAAGAATTTTGTAAAACTGTTTCAACCCACTTAAATATAGTATATAAGGAGTTAGTGGTTACATTTTCAGAGCATTTGGACTTACAAACAAATAGGAATAAATTTTTCAAAATCGTCTACCGTTTCTGGCAGATTCGCGCAATCTGATCACCAACGGTTTTTCAAAGGGTTAAAGGTTGAATTTTAATTTGAAATTTTTAGGGGACCCTCATAACATCTGAGGCTAAGTTCTCTCAAAATTTAAGAATTTTTGAAGACATATAACCTGGTTTTAAAAACGTTTTAAAACTGGTCCTGGAAACAGAATCTGTTTTCACAAGTTGAGTTGTTTAGTTTTAAACAAATTTTAAAAACCACACTTTCCGCACCACCTATTCAACCCCCCCTTCTAGTGGTGCCTTGCAGATCCTACAAACCAAGCACTTGGTATACAATAACCAGGATCCTGGTACTCAATTTATTTGACTACAGGGATCAACATTGGTCCTGACACTTTTAACCGTGATTTCGGTCGTTAGTTCTGACAACCAAGCACCTGGTATACAATAACCAGGATCCTTGTACTAAATTTATTTGACTACGGGGATCTTCATAGTTTAGTAAACATTAATTGAGCATTAAGCATTGCGTCCAAATGTTATGATTCAACCAATTACAGGGTCATTCACAATATTGAATTTATAACTATTGGAAAAGTAGAATTTTGTGTTTTCTGATAACTTCTTATTCATTATTAAATCTTCAAGAGACATAATGTAGCGCCCCGACCCGGACAGCAGAATCCGAACCGGTACACCCGTCGTAGCTTACTGAGAAGACTACAAGACGTCTCATCTCTCGAATACACATCATCAATGACGTAAGAGAAACAAGTGCGGAAACATATATCTCGTGAATCTAAATCATCAATACGGTACACCAAACGATAAAGTGACTATCAGTAATAGTGTATGGTCGCAGCCATCTCAAATGAACTAAGAAACAGAAATAACAGAACCCATCTAATCAATTCCCTCAACAAGGTCTAGGCATCCCATTCTGCCCACTCGCCGTCGTCCTCTATGAAGATCATGTCGTAACTAGGCTCATCTGCAATGACAAAGGCAGTACCCTTAGCGAAAAACGCTAGCAAGTAACCCGCTTATAAGACATACGGGATCAACACATGGCAAGACATGAGTAATACATATAATTCCAGGGAGTTGTGGGGCACATGTCTTGTATAACTTCCAATGATATAAGCGTATAACACAATAAAGTAAGTACAGCAATTCGTACACAAACAACAATTCAATGGCTATCAAAGTACCACGCACATCCATACCACAACGACTCACGTGATGCATGTCAAAATATGCACTACACTACACAGTCACAAATGCATGAGCCATTTCTTTTCAAAACAGTGCAATGCATGTCACAATGTCCGGTCTCGTAACTTTATACCCTGTAACACACCCCGGCTTACATTTCCATCCCGGTTAACGTTACAGACAACTTTATACCCTATGATGCACCTCGGCTTATATTTCCATCCCGATTAACATCACAGACCTCGTTATACTCTACAATGCACCTCGGCTTATATTTCCATCCCGATTAACATTGCAGAGGACTTTATACCCTGTAACGCACCCCGGCTTATATTTCCATCCCGGTTAACGTTACAGACACTTTGTGCCCTGTAATGCACCTCGGCTTAAATTTTCATCCCGATTAACATTACAGGTCACCTTCGCAAACCTGTACCAAAGCACAGCTCTTTTCAAAACAATATGCAAATGCAAGTGCCATGATGCAGGACTTCTCATCTCATTCACATTCTTGTTCACATAGATGCAATTCACATTTACATATTCAATTCGCATTCAATAACACTCAAACACACAAGAATCCCCTCACTTACACATCAATGCTTATACTTCAGGCTAGGTCGTCAACACTTAACCTTGATTCTAAAATTCACAAACCAAAGGGAGAACCCCTACGTTCCTTCATTGCACTCTATAAGACCTCGTACGTTCATTTCCTAACCCTCCTAGATCATCCGCGTTGAAATCCGATTCAAGTACCTTTCAAATTCTCCGAACTTAATTCACCATCTTAAGTCATGTTCCCAAGATTTAGAATAACTTCAATCAGGTCCTAAGAAGCCTCTAAGGTCACCCAAAGAGTCCCTTAGCTTCCCTCTTTCTTCCCTTAATTTTTCCCAAAACTGATGGACATCATACCCTCACATCAATCGATCGATGTGACTTCATACCCTCACATCGATCGACCGATGTCCATCAGAGAACATCGATCTCTCAACCCTCTTCTACATCGATCGATCGATGTCCGTCAGAGGACATCGATCTCTCAGCTCTCCCTACATCGATCGATCGATGTCCGTCAGAGGACATCGATCTCTCAGTCTTACCCTACATCGATCGATCGATGTACATCATCCCCTCACATCGATCGATCGATGTCCACGATTCCAGAAAAGAAGTTGTGCGATTTCTGCAACAACTGCAAAACTGAAACTCCAATTGATCCCAAACTTCATCCCAATCAATCCAAGCCTAATCCCTGCTATAATCTCATGCTTAACTTATCAACGCAAAACTTCCACCAAACCCATCACGCGTTCAAGCCTAAAACGCACATCGTTCAACACAACGAACCCAAAAGATCTCACCTTTCTTCACTCCCAAACCCTATCCAACAATAAAGGCACATCAAAAAGGGTTTACGGGGTAGGGATTTGCAGGATCTCAAGTAATCAACAACACAATAATTTTCAACGTATAATGGCCAAATCATCAATACCAAAACACATAGATCACATATAGAATTCACGAAAAGAAACTACTGCATGGTGATCCAATTTGATATCAAAATAGGCCATTAACTTTCGCAAAACGTAAGAACTTATAAGTAGATTACTTGCCTTTGATTACTCGGAGACGGATTAGAAAACGAACAAAGGTTAGATCAATTCCTGGAGGATGTCTTCCTCTCCTACTCCTTGAAGAAAACGGCTAGGGCTTGGGATGGAGAAGCGTCAACAGTTTCTGTAAAATAAAGAAACTGACGCTTTGTCAGTTTTATATGGGAAGGGAAAGATTTGGAGTTTCTAAATTATATCCTATTTTCTTATTTATCTTAAATGATAATTCCTAATATTCAATTCTTAATTAAATAGTAATCAATTCTAAAATTTAATCCCCTCAATTAATTCCAATTAATTCTATTACTTAATTCGTAATTCATTTGTGTTGACCGTCATTAATATCATTTAATTCCTCCTTTATCTTTTAGTTATTCTACGGAGGGTGCGGGGCATAACATTCCACCCTCCTTACAAAACGTTTCATCCTCGAAACTGGCGTACCTTATTGGAAGAGGTGTGGGTATAGCTCCTTCATTTGCTCCTCAAGCTCCCACGTGGCTTCACGCTCCGTATGGTTACTCCACTGAACTTTGACATATGGAATGATGCGTCTGCATAGGACTTGATCCTTCCTATCCACAATCTTTATTGGATGTTCTTCATAAGTGATATCTTCCTTAACTTCCAATGGTTGTGCTTCAAGAACATGGCTCGGGTCCGATACGTATTTCCTTAGTTGAGATACGTGAAATATGTTATGGACTTGGAACAAGCTCGGAGGCAAGGCTAATCTGTATTCTCTTTCTCCAACCTTGCCAAGCACTTCGTATGGCCCAATATATCTAGGGCTCAATTTGCCCTTCATCCCAAACCTTCCAACTTCCTTGGTGGGGGAAACCCGTAGATAGACCTTTTCACCTTCCTCAAACTCCAAGGGTCGTCTTTTAGAATCGGCCCAACTCTTATTACGATCTTGAGCCACCTTTAGTTTCTCTCTGATCACTTTGACCTTTTCAACTGTTTGTTCAACCAACTCGGGTGCAGTGATTGTCCTTTCCCCAACTTTGTCCCAACAAACTGGGGACCTGCACTTCCGTCCGTATAAGGCTTCAAATGGCGCCATGCCAATTGCACTGTGATAGCTGTTATTATATGAGAACTCCATCAACTTCAGCATGCTATCCCAGTTTCCTTTAAAATCCAAGGCGCATGCTCTCAACATGTCTTCCAAAGTTTGGATGGTCCTCTCGGATTGTCCATCCGTTTGAGGGTGGTACGCGGTACTCATTCTCAACTCGGTACCCATTGCCTTCTGAAACGCCCTCCAAAACTTGGAAGTAAACTTGGGATCACGGTCCGACACAATGCTGACGGGGACTCCATGCAAGCTCACAATGTTATCCACATATATGTTGGAAAGTTTCTCGTAAGATGTACCATGTGGCATAGCTATGAAGTAAGCTGTCTTCGTCAAACGGTCTACAATTACCCAAATCATCTCATTCCTATTTCTGGTTTTGGGTAACCCCATCACGAAGTCCATGGTCACGTGCTCCCACTTCCATTCTGGAATCTCTAGTGGCTTCATCAAATCACCAGGTCGTTGATGTTCAGCTTTGACTTGTTGGCAAACCAAACACCTTTCAACATACTCCGCTATAGATCTTTTCATCCCTATCCACCAATAGTTTCTTTTGAGGTCCTTGTACATCTTTGTGCTGCAGGGATGGATAGATAACCTGGAATTATGAGCTTCGTTTAGCAACTCCTTTCGAAGCTCATCATTGTTAGGTACGCAAAACCTATTTTGGAACCATAAACTTCCATCTCCTCGCAACTGGAAATCTTTTACTGGTCTCGCAGCTAGTTTGTCACGGATTTCTCTTAGCGCTGTGTCACCATACTGCGCCTCTTTGATTCTGTCCACCAAGTCTGGGCTGATAGATAAAGCTGTAAGGACATTCGCCACTGAGTCCACCACTTCGAGGTCAAACTCCTCGATTTCTCTTTCCAACGGAGACTGTCTAGCGTGACTAGACATCCTGCTCAGTGCGTCCGCCACTCTGTTGGCCTTACCCGGGTGGTAGTTGATGGTCAAGTCATAATCTTTAAGTAGCTCCGACCATCTTCTCTGTCGCATATTTAGCTCTTTCTGCGAGAATAGGTACTTCAAGCTCTTATGATCAGTGAACACCGCACACTTTTCTCCATACAAATAGTGTCTCCAGATCTTAAGAGCAAATACCACAGCCGCGAGCTCTAAGTCATGTGTCGGGTAATTCTACTCATATGGTTTTAGTTGTCTTGACGCGTACGAAATGACTCGTTCATTTTGCATCAAGACACAACCTATAAACAGAAGATCAGTTCAAGACTAGCATATGTGTATACAACGTATTAATTGTAATGATGTACGTACCTAGTCCTTTCTTGGACGCATCATTATAGATCACAAAACCGTCGGTGCCAGAGGGTTGTGCCAACACCGGGGCTGTGGTCAATCTTTTCTTGAGCTCAGAAAAGCTCTGTTCGCATTCAGCAGTCCATTCGAACTTAGTCTTCTTCTGTGTAAGTCGGCTCAGTGGGACTGCTATTGTTGAGAATCCCTCAACAAACTTCCTGTAGTAGCCTACCAAACCTAGGAAGCTTCTCACTTCAGTCACGTTGGTAGGTCTTGGCCATTCCGTGATGGCTTCTATCTTTTTAGGATCCACAGAAATCCCATCCTCCGAGATCACGTGACCGAGAAAGGCTACACTTCTTAGCCAAAATTCACACTTGCTGAGTTTGTCATAGAGCTTTTGTTGCCTCAAAATTTGCAACACTACTCTTAAGTGTTCAGCATGAGCTTGCTCGTCGGGAGAGTAGACTAGGATGTCATCGATGAACACTACCACGGATTGGTCCAACTGCTCTCGAAATACGGTGTTCATCAAGTCCATGAAGGCCGCTGGGGCATTAGTTAATCCGAAAGGCATTACCAAAAATTCATAATGCCCGTATCGAGTCCGAAAAGCGGTCTTAGGAACGTCTCCCGCTTTCACGAGCAACTGATGATACCCCTGACAAAGGTCAATCTTTGAGAACCATCGAGCTCCTTTTAGTTGGTCAAATAAATCCTCTATCCTTGGCAGAGGATATTTATTCTTAATGGTGATCTTGTTCAACTCTCGATAGTCGATGCACAACCTCATGCTGCCATCTTTCTTCTTCACAAACAATACTGGAGCTCCCCAAGGTGATACACTGGGGCGAATCAATTTCTTATCTAACAACTTATGAAGTTGTCCTTTAAGCTCCTTAAGTTCAACTGGAGCCATTCTGTAGGGTGCCTTAGATATAGGTTCGGCTCCGGGTATCAAGTTAATCTCGAACTCCACTTCTCTCGATGGCGGGACTCCCGGTAAATCATCCGGAAATACGTCCTTGAATTCATTGATCACCGGAATCTGATCTATGGAGGGATCTTCTTGCTGAGCATCTACAGCATACACCATATATCCCTCTGCTCCTTTTTGCAAAGCCTTAAAGGCCTTAACCGCCGTCATGTATATCTTCTTTGGGGCTTTTGTTATCTTGACATTTCCTTGTACCGTTATGTCATTCATCTCAGGGTCCTTGATGGTTACTTGCTTGAGTTTACAATCAATATTGGCATGATTCTTGGTCAGCCAATCCATGCCCAATATGACATCAAAGTCCTTCATCGGAATTGGAACTAGTGTCATTGGAAACAATTTTCCATCCAACTCCAACTCACAATCTTTGTAATAGTGGTGGGATACCAGCACTTGTTCGCCAGCTGCTTGCACCCTGAAGGGGTTCTCAAGCCATTGGGGTAAGCAGTCGAGTCCTTTGGCGAATCGCTTCGAGATGAAGGAGTGACTAGCTCCGCTATCAAACAATACGTTTGCAGGTACTTTATTAACTAGGATCACACCTAAGCACAAAAGTGTAGCACATAAAGGTTTTCACATAAACACATTTGGTCAACAACTTAAAAGACTAAAATTCAACTTAAGCATCTATTATTTAACCTTAGTCGTACCTGTCACAACGTTGGCGTCCTCCTGGACTTCAGCATCCGTCATGGCGTGGACTCTCGCATTGGGCCTGCCTTTCTGCTGCTGGGCCGGCCCTGCTCCTTCTTGGGGCATAGGGTTCTATTCAGGACAATCTCTGATCCTGTGGCCCGCCTTTCCACACTTGAAACACGCACCGGTTATTTTCCAGCATTCACCCATGTGTCTCCTCTGGCAGTGTGGGCATACTGCGGGTGCTTGTCGATTAGGTTGATTCTGCTGTGGTGCCCTTTGAGCTGGCCCCGCTTGTCCTTTCCTGAGGATCTTGACCGAATGTCCGGGTCTACCTCCACTTTGCTCTTCCCTTGGCCTCTTGCTTGATTCTTCACGAGCCTCTCTGGTCTGTGGCCGTCGCATGTCACTCTCCACTCGGTAACATGCATCCAGCATCTCCTCAAAAGTTTTCAAACTCGACCCCGCTATGGCCGTCCGTATGCGGGGGTTCAGACCTTCTTCAAAATTCAGCATTTTCATCCTGTTGTTTTCCAATACCATGGGCGTGAATTTGCCCAAGGCATTTTATCTATCCGCATAGTCTGAAACAGTCATCCTCCCTTGTTCAAATTTGTCGAACTGCCTCATCTTCTCCAAAATGGCAGTCTCAGGCACATAGTAATCTTTGTAGGCCTGCACGAATTGTCTCCACTGAATAGGAGAAGTCATCTTTGGCAGCATGCCATTCCACCAGGCATTAGCTCTGCCGATCAGCAATGGTGTGGCTACATCCACCTTGAGTTCTTCAGGCACTTGCACAAGCCTGAAGCACTTCTCCACTTCGTCAAGCCAGAACCCAGCCACCTCTAGGTCAGTGGTCCCTTCAAAGTTTGGGGCATGCATTTTGCGCATCTCCCTAATATAATATCTGATGCCTTGCTGGGGAGGTGGTGGAGGAGGTTGCTGTGGTTGTTGCTGCGGCTGAGCAACCCCTTGAGCTATCACTGTGATAGCGTCTATCAATGCTTGCGGCACTAGAACTGGTGGTGGTGGAGGGTTATCATTCCCATTGCCACCGTTTCCTTGATTATCTCTTCTGGGAGGCATTTCTGCAAAATCAACGCTTATTAGCATTCAGCAATTCCAAAAAGTAAGTACTGAAGGCCCATATGCGTTGTACAAGGTGGAATTCGTATGCTAAATAAAATAACATTTATTGATTAACTTTTATCGCGCTCGCACTCATCCATCCCAATCAAACTTACATATAGGATCACATACTTAGACCTAAAGATCAGCTTAGGGTGAAAATCATAACTTAAGACTCTACATGTCATAACCTAGGTCTCCGAGGTAGATCTGAAGCCTAGGCTCTGATACCACCTGTAGCGCCTAGACCCGGACAGCGGAATCCGAACCGGTACATCCGTCGTAGCTTACTGAGAAGACTACAAGACGTCTCATCTCTCGAATACACATCATCAATGATGTAAGAGAAACAAGTGCGGAAACATATATCTCGTGAATCTAAATCATCATTACGGTACACCAAACGATAAAGTGACTATCAATAATAGTGTATGGTCGCAGCCATCTCAAATGAACTAAGAAACAGAAATAACAGAACCCATCTAATCAATTCCCTCAACAAGGTCTAGGCATCCCATTCTGCCCACTCGCCGTCGTCCTCTATGAAGATCATGTCGTAACTAGGCTCATCTGCAATGACAAAGGCAGTACCCTTAGCGAAAAACGCTAGCAAGTAACCCGCTTATAAGACATACGGGATTAACACATGGCAAGACATGAGTAATACATATAATTCCAGGGAGTTGTAGGGCACATGTCTTGTATAACTTCCAATGATATAAGCGCATAACACAATAAAGTAAGTACAGCAATTCATACACAAACAACAATTCAATGGCTATCAAAGTACCACGCACATCCATACCACAACGACTCACGTGATGCATGTCAAAATATGCACTACACTACACAGTCACAAATGCATAAGCCATTTCTTTTCAAAACAGTGCAATGCATGTCACAATGTCCGGTCTCGTAACTTTATACCCTGTAACGCATCCCGGCTTACATTTCTATCCCGGTTAACGTTACAGACAACTTTATACCCTGTGATGCACCTCGGCTTATATTTCCATCCCGATTAACATCACAGACCTCGTTATACTCTGCAATGCACCTCGGCTTATATTTCCATCCCGATTAACATTGTAGAGGACTTGATACCCTGTAACGCACCCCGGCTTATATTTCCATCCCGGTTAACGTTACAGACACTTTGTGCCCTGTAATGCACCTCGGCTTAAATTTCCATCCCGATTAACATTACAGGTCACCTTCGCAAACCAGTACCGAAGCACAACTCTTTTCAAAACAATATGCAAATGCAAGTGCCATGATCCAGGACTTCTCATCTCATTCACATTCTTGTTCAAATAGATGCAATTCACATTTACATATTCAATTCGCATTCAATAACACTCAAACACACAAGAATCCGCTCACTTACACATCAATGCTTATACTTCAGGCTAGGTCGTCAACACTTAACCTTGATTCTAAAATTCACAAACCAAAGGGAAAACCCCTACGTTCCTTCATTGAACTCTATAAGACCTCGTACGTTCATTTCCTAACCCTCCTAGATCATCTGCATTGAAATCCGATTCAAGTACCCTTCAACTTCTCCGAACTTAATTCACCATCTTAAGTCATGTTCCCAAGACTTAGACTAACTTCAATCAGGTCCTAAGAAGCCTCTAAGGTCACCGAAAGAGTCCCTTAGCTTCCCTCTTTCTTCCCTTAATTTTTCCCAAAACTGATGGACATCATGCCCTCACATCGATCGATCGATGTCACTTCATAACCTCACATCGATCGATCGATGTCCATCAGAGAACATCGATCTCTCAACCCTCTTCTACATCGATCGATCGATGTCCGTTAGAGGACATCGATCTCTCAGTCTTACCCTACATCGATCGATCGATGTACATCATCCCCTCACATCGATCGATTGATGTCCACGATTCCAGAAAAGAAGTTCTGCGATTTCTGCAACAACTGCAAAACCGAAACTCCAATTGATCCCAAACTTCATCCCAATCAATCCAAGCCTAATCCCTGATACAATCTCATGCTTAACTCATCAACGCAAAACTTCCACCAAACCCATCACGCGTTCAAGCCTAAAACGCACATCGTTCAACACAACGAACCCAAAAGACATCACCTTTTTCCACTCCCAAACCCTATCCAACAATAAAGGCACATCAAAAAGGGTTTACGGGGTAGGGATTTGCAGGATCTCAAGTAATCAACAACACAATAATTTTCAACGTATAATGGCCAAATCATCAATACCAAAACACATAGATCACATATAGAATTCATGAAAAGAAACTACTGCATGGTGATCCAATTTGATATCAAAATAGGCCATTAACTTTCGCAAAACGTAAGAACTTATAAGTAGATTACTTGCCTTTGATTACTCAGAGACGGATTAGAAAACGAACAAAGGTTAGATCAATTCCTGGAGGATGTCTTCCTCTCCTACTCCTTGAAGAAAACGGCTAGGGCTTGGGATGGAGAAGCGTCGACAGTTTCTGTAAAATAAAGAAACTGACGCTTTGTCAGTTTTATATGGGAAGGGAAAGATTTGGAGTTTCTAAATTATATCCTATTTTCTTATTTATCTTAAAGGATAATTCCTAATATTCAATTCTTAATTAAATAGCAATCAATTCTAAAATTTAATCCCCTCAATTAATTCCAATTAATTCTATTACTTAATTCGTAATTCATTTCTGTTGACCGTCATTAATATCATTTAATTCCTCTTTTATCTTTTAGTTATACTACGGAGGGTGCGGGGCATAACACATAAACTAGTGGATACGTTAATCCTCACCCCTTTGATAACAGTAACTACGTTTATCCATTAGCGCTTTGCTCTCCAATTGCTGTATATAATCTCTATTATTTAATTTTGTGATTAGACACTTAAATATCTTTATTGTATAAATAAGTTCAACTGAGATATGCCAGTTGAACTGAAGAAGGCAGACTTGGACGAAGGTGTACGGAGCTGCACTGGAGAAGGCAGACCTGGACGAACGTGTGCCAAGCTGAACAAGGCCGATCTAGACGAAAGTCAGAACGAAGTTGGTGATGAGACCTGAATCGCTCACCGGGTGGATCAGAGATGACCCGAATTTTATGCCGTTAATCTTCCGTCTAAATCCGTTACTGGAACCTGAGAAGGAAGAGAAACGTTAGAGGTCCCAGGACGTTGTCCCGGGAAAACCCTCCGACGCTTAAGTCAGTTTGGGTGTTTTTGAATAGGCAATTTATGCTGGAATAAGGTTTAGATAAAACCTGTAATCAGAGCTTACTGAATATTTGGGCTATTTATGTATTGGCTGACATGGAGTTCATGTGAGAAGGCTCCAGAAGTTGTTCCAAAAGTTGGATCCCCTTTCTCTGCTTGGATAGGGGGTATTTATACTTGAGATTGTGGAGGTTGACCCCCTGCACGATTGATGGGATGATGATGTGTCTGAGATGGCGGTCTAGTCCGCTGCAGAACCGCAGTATGATGGGACAAGAGCCTGAGACCATAGCTGTGTCAGTGGTTGAACATACGATGTGCAGGTCGGCTTGTTATGATGTCCTTGTACTGAGCCAGTCGGTGCTTGACACCTGGAAAATACTATGGTAAGTTGCCTTGGTGGGTCCCAGATGTTAGCAGATAATATCTTCTTTGGTCTTATCCAAGATACCCTGAACAACAACCCTTATGTGAGTAAGCCAGAGGCTAGAGCTCGGTGTTGATATGAAGTTGAGGCCGAAGTTAATCCGTGGCCGAGCTGAATATGCATCTTGTAGAAGTGCACTGTGAATCTCTGTTATTTGCCGAGATTGACCATAAGAGATTACTTTGACTGAGGCATTGTCGAGCCGAGGTGCAATATGTAAAGTTGTCCTTGTAAGATGGCTTCATTCCCAATTCGGCTTGGTCATGTGAAGCAAGTACCGACCTGACTCAGGCATGCAGCCGAGCTGAACAAAGATTTGTAGTTGAGTTTGCCTTGACCATTTTAGTAGGTTTGTCTTGGCTGAAGTGCAAGATGGCCGAGATGTCAGGGTTGTCTCAGACTTTAATTTGCCGTTGACTGTTTGTTGACCAACCGGGTATTTTTGGCTCATCATTTGCCCCCAGATTAGTTTTGGCCGAGCTGACCAGGAGGGCAGACTAATCGATTCAGAGCCTTTAATGCGTTGTCCTTTCAAATGTGACGTGTCTGCCTCTGATTGGGCTGCTCTGCGCATTTACTGTTTGCGCAGAGTACGAGGCATCAGTTACACACCTTTTCGCATTCGGCGGTTACATAGATTGAGAGTGAGAGCATCGATGTGGCCCTTGGTCTGCCGAGATGAAGGCCTATAAATAGAGCCTCAGACTTACATTTTACTTCTTCTGCTCTTTGTCTCTCAGACTCTTCTTCTCCGGCGTTAACCTTCCAGTCTTTTCCGGCGACTCCAGTTTCTTCCAGTTTTTTCCGGTCTTCTTCTTCCTTTTCCTCAACTTTTCTGTAAGTCTTCCTTCTCACTTCTTCATCATCTCTGCTTCTTCCCATGATTATCAAAATTTTTCTGAAGGTGCTTCTTACACCGCTGGCGGTGGAGGGAATTCCAACTCTCCATCTCCGTCTGGGAGGACGGTCTCTGGTGATGACCTTCCTATTAGTAATCTGCACCGAACCACTGGTGACACTGCTCAATCCAGCAGAGCTGTCACCGTGGTTGACTCTTTGCCGGAGAAAGCAGGGTTTGCTCCTGATCCGGCATCTGTAAATCACGGGGGTCCTTGAAAGAGGTATGTCGTCTCTCTTGGTTCAAGAATCTTTTTGCAATTTGTCAGAGGCCGATCTGAACCGGATCTGGAAAAATCACAAAATTGATCGGAATCGGTTCGGCCCAATCTTGCCTTTGCCTGGTCAGACTGCTTATGATCCTTCAAAGGATTATGAAGCATTCTACAAGGACTACTTCAAGCCGGGCTTTAATCTACCCATTCCTGAACCTCTTACCCGAATTATGCGGGCTTATGGTCTTAGAATTCCTCAGATCCAACCAAATGGTCTGAAGCTCATCCTTTGCTATCTTATTTTTCTCAGAATAGCTGAGTCTCCCTTTAACGCCACTGTTTTTAGAGCCCTTTTTGCCTGTCGGGCCTCGCATAGCCGGTATTACTTCAGCAAGCGGGCCTCTAACACCGACTTTCCTTTTGCTATTAATATTCCTACCTTCAATAAGAGATGGAAAGGTAGATTTTTTTATGTCAAAAAGGCTGAGCTGCCCATCGTCATTGACTGGCAAAGGGTGGACTACGACATTTTGATGGCGGCCGACCTGAGCCATTCGGCTGTGGGCCAAAACTATCTGACCTTTCTCACGACAACTTGATCATTGTCAGAGGTCGGTCTTGATGCACTTTCCTTTTAGTATTTTTCTTACTTTCAATAGCTAACTAGTTTATCCTCGATGCAGGCTCAATGGCTTCTGGCAACACTTCCCATTCCAGCAGACTAGCCGAGGCGGCAGCCAGGAAAAGAGCCCGCAAGGCTAGAAGAGTGGCTGCTCTTTCATCTGCTGGGGGAACTTTTGCTCCAGCTCTGCCCCCAGTTGCAGCTACTGCCGAGCCCATACAAACAGAACCCGAACCAGGTAACTAGAACTTTTTCCAACTTCGAATTTTTCTAAGTGTTGAGCTCTGTTTCTAACTTGATCTGTTATATTTTCTACAGCTCTGCCGATCGAAATTATGGATGATGAGCCTGAGGCCGAGATCCAACCTCAGGCCTCTGCTGAACCAAAACTTTCGGCAGAAGTAGGTGACGGCTCAAGCCTTCGCCATAGGAAGAGGCGCCGAGACGAAGGCCCATCCAGCGGCCAAGATGCAGGCCCTTCTCAGCCTGCATATGAAGCAACTCCTTCCAGGCCAGCTGAGGAAATCCTGCCTCAGCCAACCGAGATACATAACCCAATTCTGATTGGATTTTCAGAGGGTGATTCAGCTGTGGTCCCAGCCATAGCCAAGAAACTAAACAAAGTGGCTGTTCTGCCCCTGGATCATCAGAAATTCAGAGCAGCTTCTTGGGGGAGCCTGAAGGATGTCCTTCATTCTAATATTGCTTTGGTAAGAAAAAATTTCTAAGTGTTTGTTTACTTTTATCACTTAGTCATTTTTCTAACTTTGCTTCCTAGCAGGTCCGAGCCCAAGAATTGGAAGCCTTGGCTCGTGGAGAAGAATTTTTTGAAGATCTTCAAGCCAAAACCAAAGAGCTTGAAGAGGCTGACTAGCAGAGAGCTGTACTGACTCAGCAAGTTAACACTCTGCAAGCCGAAGTCTCCACACTTCAGCAAAGGGCCGAGGATGCTGAGATGAAGTTGGCCACTTCCAACTCAAAGGCGGATGAGTTGGAACGTAAAGTGGCTGACCTAGAACTGGCCTCCACTCAATCTCTGACTGAGATTGAGGTCTTGAAAAAAGATAAGGCTGAACTGTTGCAGAGGAGCAAAAATTTTGAAGAGCAGTTGGATCAACTGTGTCAACAATTAGCTGAGGCCGAGGTGAAAGCAGTTGCTGATTTTAGAAGATCCCAGTTGTTTGAAGAAAACATGATTCTGCTACAGAGTTCAGCTATGGAGGTCGGCCGAAAAGGGGCCATTGACGTCTGCTCTGAAATCTATCCAGAATTGAACAAAGAAGATCATCGTCTGGCCGAGCTGTACAACTCAAGTGCTTCTCAAGAATTCGACACTCAATTCCAGCAGTTCTTGGAAGGAGCCGACTTGAGGAAAGACGAAGACTAGTCTTAGGATCTTTTTTTGTAATCAGTAATGAGCAGACCTCAATTGTATTCTGTTCTTCAAATCTTTATGAATGGAAAAAATTTTCTAAGTCTTTGCAACTTATTTTCCCCTTTTGTTCTGCTTTATTGCTTCAGCTTTTCTGCTAAGTCTTTTCTTTCCAAACTTATTGTTGCCGAGTTCTCACGTCGGCCTTGGTAAACTCAATCAGTTTAACTGAAAATAAACTAAGTTACCAAAATTTAAATATAGAATAAACCTGTTATTCTGCTGAGCTGAGACGAAATCTTTTGGCCCAGGTTTCCCTTGTAACGGCCGAGACGTAAAAATAATAATTTATTGAACTTTCACAGAGTTGATCTGGACTCCAGGATCTACTCTGCTTTACACTTCTTGGATTCTTCCAAGTATAAACTGTTAAGTCATGCTCTTATAGGACTAATCCAGACTCCATGGTCTGCCCTATGTAATGCGGCCCAGGTTTCCCTTGTAGCAGCCGAGATGATTATGTTCAGTAAATTTTGAACTGAACTTTCGTAGAGCTGATCTGGACTCCAGAATCTGCTCCACTGAATGTTTCTTTGACTCTTTCCAGTATTGGATAATGAGTCTTTTATTCTTATAGGACTGATCTGGACTCCAGGGTCTGCCCCATAATATATTTTTCTGCTCAGCAATTCTTGGACTGGGCTTCAACAGAGCTGATCTGGACTCCAGGGCCTGCTCTGACAAACATTTCTTGGATTTTTCCAAGTATAGATTGATGAGTCATTCACTCTTATAGGACTGATATGGACTCTAGGGTCTTTCATATATTATATTTTTCTGCTCAGCAATTCTTGAACTGAGCTTTTATTGAGCCGATCTGGACTCCAGGATCTGCTCCGTTGTATATTTCTTGGATTCTTCCAAGTGTTAAGATGGATGAGTGATAGGACCGATCTGGACTCCAGGGTCTGTCATATATTATATGGCCCAGGTTTCTCTTGTAACGGCCGAGATAAGTCTGTTCAGCAATTCTTTTGAACTAAACATCTTTAAGAAGACTGATGTGGACTCCAGGATCTGTCTTGCTGAGGTGTAGAACTTGTCACCTTGAAGATTCCTTTAGGATAATTAGATAGCAAGTAGTTGAGTCCCCAACTTAGGAGGACATTTAACCCGAGCTGAGACCTTGCTAGATTAGAAGGCTGAGACCTTGAGAAAATTAAGGTAAACCCCTGATAAGCCTTAGAGCTGAGGTTCGACCATGAGGTGATCATGCACGCTGAAGTGGACCCCTGTTAAGCCCTAAGGCCGAGGTGAACCTTTGTCGTGGCTGGAAGGATACCATATCATTTCCTTGACCTGATGAGCCATAAGAGAGAAGTCACCGAGTTGGAGAAGCTTGTGTCCTGAGCTACGTCATGAGCCATAAGGCAGAGATCGGCTAAGAACGAATCCTGTCGGGCTCCAATTCTGTTACGACTCATAAAGGGAGCGTCAGGAAGGCACGGAACTTCTTTCCCAGTCTAGATGAATCCCTTAGTATGAACCATAAAGTGAAAAGAGAATGAATATGCCCCCAAGCCAGGCTGAGTAACTGTGTCTTGGCCGAACTGATCTGGACCATACATCTCTAAATAAGTGCGCCGAGCTGAGACGGCTGAAGGACTTGATTGAGATATTGGAAATTTAAATCTCATTTATCGATAAAAAGCACTGCTTAATATATGGACAATCATTTTGCTCATAGCAAACGTGTAATAACAAAAAGTGTATTCCATTTACATTTATGTACATGCAAATTTGGAATACATATTTGAAAGATGAATCGTGACTCTTTTGTGGGCTTATGCTTTTAGATCAACCGTATGCTTTCAGAGACCCGCAATCTTTGTCCATCTGAATCTGAATCATCGTCTCTTGGCGACCTGTGTTGATCTTCAGGTCGGCAGCTTTCATCCAGAGGAGGCCGGCTAAAGTTCAGCCTATTGTGCAGTCTTGACCTCGGATTGTAAAACTGTTGCAAGTGGTCGAGCTCGATCAGACACACAATCTCTTGGCCGAGCTGCTTGCAGTCCTCTGTATCATGACCAATATCATGATGATAAAGGCAATACAGTTGTTGATTCCTCTTGTGAAGTGGTCCTGTGAGGGGCTGAGGTTCCCTTGCTAGGCTCTTCTTCCTCATGTAGGAGAGAATATGAGCCTTTGAAGCCAGCAGAGAGTTCCTTTCTTTTCCTCGACCCCCAACCGGATTTTGGCAGAGCATCTATCTTGTAGCAAAGCTCCGCTTTTCTGCTGACGACTAGACCTTTTTACTGAACGTCTAGCCTCAGCCATAAATTCACTCTGGCGCCTGGGATGATAATCAGGCCGAGTTGGAGAGTGTTACAGGAGTTCTACATGTGGAAGAGAATTACTGGGGTGAAACCCGCTGGTCTCACCACAGAAGCTTTTCCCTTCATCTCTTTCACACAGCTTGGAACACATTTGGATTTTGAGCCACATAACGTATGGCTCGCATATGCTCCTCATAAGTGAAGGCAGCAGGAGTTGAAGAATTTTCAAGCCCCGAGGAACACGGTTCCGTTTGTTATAGAAGAAGTTGTTGATGTCTTCCGGATGTCAAATGTTGCTTGGACCCTTTTCCATCCTTTTTATCCATATTTCCCACAATAGTCAGGTAGGATAAATATTAAGAAAGCCTTGAAAAGCAGTTTCCCACAATAGTCAAAGGTTGTGTGCCGTTAATCTTCCGTCTAAATCCGTCACTGGAACCTGAGAAGGAAGAGAAACGTTAGAAGTCTCAGGACGCTGTCCCGTTAAAACCTTCCAACGCTTAAGTCAGTTTGGGTGTTTTTGAATAGGCAATTTATGTTGGAATAAGGTATAGATAAAACCTGTAATCAGAGCTTGCTGAATATTTAGGCTATTTATGTATTGGCCGAGATGGAGTTCATGTGAGAAGGCTCCAGAAGTTGTTCCAAAAGTTGGATCCCCTTCTCCGCTTGGATAGGGGGTATTTATACTTGAGACTGTGGAGGTTGACCCCCTGCCCAATTGATGGGATGATGATGTGTCTGAGATGGCGGTCTAGTCCGCTGCAGAACCGCAATATGATGGCACAAGAGCCTGAGACCATAGCGTGTCAGTGGCTGAACCTACGATGTGTAGGTCGGCTTGTTATGATGTCCTTGTACTGAGCCAGTCGGTGCTTGACACCTGGAAAATACTCTGGTAAGTTGCCTTGGTGGGTCCTAGATGTTAGCAGATAATATCTTCTTTGGTCTTATCCGAGATGCCCTGAACAACAACCCTTATGTGAGTAAGGCCGAGGCTAGAGCTCGGTGTTGATATGAAGTTGAGGCCGAAGTTGATCGGAGGCCGAGCTGAATATGCATCTTGTAAAAGTGCACTGTGAATCTCTGTTATTTGCCGAGGTTGACCATAAGAGATTACTTTGACGCATTACCGAGCCGAGGTGCAATATGTAGAGCTGTCCTTGTAAGATGGCTTCATTCTCAATTCGTCTTGGTCAAGTGAAGCAAGTGCAGACCTGACTCAGGCATGCAGCCGAGCTGAACAAAGATTTGTAGTTGAGTTTGCCTTGACCATTTTAGTAGGTTTGTCTTGGCTGAAGTGCAGGATGGCCGAGATGCCAGGGTTGTCTCAGACTTTAATTTTCCACTAACTGTTTGTTGACGAACCGGGTATTTTTTGGCTCATCATTTGCCCCCAGATTAGTTTTGGCCGAGCTGACCAGGAGGGCAGACTAATCGATTCAGAGCCTTTAATGCGTTGTCCTTTCAAATGTGATGTGTCTGCCTCTGATTGGGCTGCTCTTCGCATTTACTATTTGTGCAGAGTACGAGGCGTCAGTTACGCACCTTTTCGCATTCGCAGTTACAGAGATCGAGAGTGAGAGCATCGAGGTGACCCTTGGTCTGCCGAGATGAAGGCCTATAAATAGAGCCTTCAGACTTACATATTACTTCTTCTGCTCCTTGCTCTCTCAGACTCTTCTTCTCCGGCATTAACCTTCCAGTCTTTTCCGGCGACTCCAGTTTCTTCAAGTTCTTTCCGGTCTTCTTCTTCCTTTTTCTCAACTTTTCTGTAAGCCTTCCTTCTCACTTCTTCATCATGTCTGCTTCTTCCCATGATTCTCAAAATTTTTCTGAAGGTGCTTCTTACACCGCCGGCGGTGGAGGGAATTCCAACTCTCCATCTCCGTCTGGGAGGATGGTCTCTGGTGATGACCTTCCTATCAGTAATCTGCACCGGACCACTGGTGACACTGCTCAGTCCAGCAGAGCTGTTACCGTGGTTGACTCTTCTCCGGAGCAAGTAGGGATTGCTCTTGCTCTGGCATCTGTAAATCACGGGAGTCCTTGAAAGAGGTCTGCCGTCTCTGTTGGTTCAAGAGTCTTTTTGCAATTTGTCCAAGGCCGATCTGAACCGGATCTGGAAAAATCACAAAAGTGACGAAGTCAGTCAGCCGAGCTGACCTGAACAAGAGAGATGGACTAAGAAGATAAAGACGGAAGAAGGACGAACTGAGCTGAAGGAGAACAGACATGCAGAAGAAGATTAAGTGTAGAAGTGTTGAGCCGAGTATGATGCACCGTTTAATGAATTTTGCTCAGAACGTGGCATTATTCATCAAACGACTGCAACATATTCACCTTAATTGAATGGTATTGTTGAACACAAAAACCAAACTCTAAAAGAGATGATGAATGCTATTTTGATAAATTCGCGCTTACCTCAAAACTCAGCTAACGTCATTTTGAATAGAATTCCATCCAAGCAGATGGAGGAAACCCATACGAGCTTTGGGAAGGCCACAAGCCTAGTTACAAATACTTGAAAGTGTGGGGATGTCTGGCAAAGGTTGCTGTACCTAAACCAAGACAAGTTAAAATCGATTGCATATTCATCAGATGTACAACGAACAGTAGTGCATATCATTTCTTGGTGCACAAGTCGAACATTCCTCACATACATGAAAATGTTGTCATGGAGTCAAAGAATGAATCGTTCTTCGAAGATGTCTTTCCGAGGAAAGTCAAAAAAAGAAACAAGAACTGATATGCGAATGCGTGTGGCGAATCCTCAAGGGGATGAGGAGCTTCGTCAAAGAAAGCATGCCAGAGTGCCAACTTCGTTTGGACCTGATTTTCTAACTTATGTGGTAGAAATAAAACAAAGGACGTTTTCCGAGGCAATGTCAACTCCAGAAGCTCCTTTCTGGAAAGAGGCAATTAACAGTGAGATAGACTCGATTTTTCAGAATCACACTTGGGATTTGGTTGACCTTCCACCAGGAAGTAAGCCACTCGAGTGCAAGTAAATTTTCAAGAAGAAAATGAAAGAGGATGGCTCTATTGAAAATTATAAAGCCACGTTGGTAGCTAAAGGCTATCGACAAAAAGAAGGCTTTGACTTTTTTGACACCTACTCACCAATAACTGGAATCACTTCTATAAAGATGCTATTTGCAATTGTTGCACCCTATAATCTGAAAATCCATCAGATGGATATGAAGATTGTTTTTCTGAATGGTGAGTTGGAAGAAGAAACCAATATAGAACAATCCGAAGGGTTTGTGGTTCCAAGACAAGAGTCAAAAGTATGTAGACTCGTTAAGTTGCTGTACGGACTTAAGAAAGCGTCTAAACAGCGGAAATTGAAATTTGATCAAGCTATGCTCGCTAATGGTTTCAAGATCAATGAGTGTGACAAATGTGTCTACATCAAGAACACACAGAATGTATATGTGATAATATGTCTCTATGTAGATGACATGCTAATCGTCGGAAGTACTGGTGATGTCATCTTAAATACATAGAAGATGTTGACGAGGAACTTTGACATGAAGGATATGGGAGTTGCTAACTTTATTCTATGAATCAAAACTTCTAGGATAGCCAAGGGACTCGTGATATCACAACACTATATTGAATTTGTTCTAAGACGTTTCAATATGCTTCATGTAAAACCGGTGAAGACTCCACTCGACTTAAGTATATACCTAAGGAAGAACCAAGGTGAGCCAGTTGCTCAATTGGAGTATTCACAAGTAATTAGAAGTCTGGTGTACATAACGAACTGTACAAGACCAGACTTAGCATGCTCGATAAACAAGTTGAGCAAGTATATAAGTAATCCAAGTGATGATCATTGGAATGATCTGAATAGAATGATGAAAAACTACCATGAATCTTGGATTACATCATTCGAGATATCAAGCACTGTTGGAAGGTTATTGTGACACCAACGGGATATCTGACAGTAAAGAATCGAAGTCCATCAGATTTATTCAGGGTTGATGGAGGTGTTGTGTCATAGAAATCCACAAAGCAAACGTGCATAGCTCATTCCATGATGGAAGCGGAGTTCATAGCACTTGATAAAGCTGGGGAAGAAGATTAATGGCTTCAGAATTTCCTGGAAGACGTTCCCTGCTGGCCTAAGTCAATCGCTCCTATTAGCATACACTGTGTGAGTCAGTCAGCTATAGGACGAGAACAAAGCAGCATCTATAGTGGTAAGTCTCGACACATGCATCGGAAACACAATACCATTAAGCAGTTGATCTCTAATGACGTGATTTCCATTCATTATGTAAAATCAAAGGAGAATATTGTGGATCCGCTTACAAAAGGCTTGCCTAGAGATCGGATGTCAATCTTGACAAATCAAATGGGACTAAAATCTATAATGCATGAATCTTTGTAACGGTAACCCAACCTTAGTGACTAGAGATCTCAGAATCTTGGTTCAATAGGACAACGAAGTTATGAAGTTTAGTAAGAACTTATCCATTATGTTAAATAAAAGTGCTATTTGCAGAGGAATGAGGATAAGCTGAGGCTTTTAATGGGTCATATATCCTGATATTTCAAGTGGAATATGGCAGAATACTCTTGATAGGAAACATCTATGTAAGTGTGAAGTGTGGCCGTTTCTATGAGAATTTTCTAAGGCCAAAGTTCTGTAGCACACTTTCTGAAACTCGACAGTTCATGGCCAAAAAGAACAAATCATGAGAACCAAAAAGGTGTTAAATGAAATGATATGTGAGTACTATTGTCTAGGTTCACACTAAAGATCGGTTAGTTCAAGACATTAAGTTCACTAATTAGCCGAGTTGATCCGATAATATTTCAGTAAGAAATGTTCAAGGCCAAAAGCTACCTTGTCTGATGCAACATTTTCTTGTCTGACTTCTCGGTAGAGTCTGCATAAACACTCTGCATTAATTTCCATTCATGTGGCGGATTGTTGGAGAAATAAGAAAGAATTTGAAATGGGCCAAGTTACAAACTTTGGTTAGCAACGTATTTTGAGCTTAGTTATTATTAGTTTCACTAATGAGGTGTAGAAACTAATGTGATCTTAATTATCTACGTGACGAGTAGATAATTTTAAGCTTTTGAATCACTCAATTTCGATAACGGATGAATAAGAAATTAATGCTCAAAATAAAAGGGAAAAGTTAGCTCAGCTCGGCCTGTACCTGGGCATGGTCTCAGGTAGCGGACTGAGCTACGTACCTGATAGGCTCAGGTGACGGACTGAGGTGATGGGCTCAGGTTTCGGACTGGGCTACGGGCCAGGCTGTAGGCTGCAGACTCTAGGCCGGTTCCTGTGGCACCGGGTTGGATCTTATCAACTGGGTTTGTTTCAGTTCAAACTCTCCAAGTTGTTAAGATAGGTTAAGGTCAAATTTTGAAAATTTGTTCAGATTTAACCGGCCGAGCTGACCTGAATTTGTCATGGTCTGATGGCACAGATTGAATAGTTATTTGAGCTGACAGCTGAGGACAGACCGGATGCGGTTATCTGATCCAAAAGTTTAGGCCGAGCTGGTATCTGATCCTACAGCTGAGATTGAACTGACTGTAACAGACTGACCTCAGAATTCCCTATAAATAGTGGCCGAGGTGACCTCTGTAGACACACACTCAGAACAATTCCTAAGTTCTTCTTTTACTCTGCAATCTCCTTCGCTGCATATTCATTCACTTCCTCATATACACTTCTGCATCAGTATACCGAGAAGTTTAAGATATCTTAATAGGTTCGTAGAGTTCAATGCAGCAGTGTCACTCGTCTGAACTGATTTCTGTTGTATCCTGGTAGACCGATTGCTCCATTCGGTTGGATACAATATATGGGAGCAATACTTCTTAAGGACAGAATCCGGACTCACATCGGATCTCTGCTCAGCTGAGTTGTTAAGGTTATTGACGAGCTGAGCTCCGCTTTCTGCTGAGCTCAGCTAACCGTGGGATATCGCATGACTGTTGTACAGTGTTGATTGTGCTAAGCTCTGCTATGTGCTGAGGCCTGCTGATCGAAGGATAGCGCAGTGTTGTTGTGTACAGTATTATCGAGCTGAGCTCTATTGTTTGGGTGAGAGCATTCGTGGTTCTGCAGCACTGCCGTGCTGAGCTCTGCTTGTGTGTTGAGCTCGGCTGAAGCGACTGAAAGCTCAACTTTTGTAGTTGTGCTGAGGTAACCGAGGTCGGCAGGCAGTCATCAGCCCAGAATGCAAATACAATTGCGCTATCTGAACTGATCTGATCTGTCTGATCAGTCTGACGGTAGTTCAGCTCGACTGGAAGGTTGATAGCACAAAACCACTGTTCAGAAGTGTTATTCAGTTCAGGTCCGCATGTTTACTGAATGTTCAGAACGCAAACTCGATTACACTATCTGAACTGTCTTGACTTTGCAGATCAATCCAGCCTACTCTAAGCTCGGCAGGTTGGCCACTGCTTCATTTCAGAAGCACATTGTACAGAAGTCAATTTTATCTGACTTTAAATTATTCCTAACAGTTTCTTGTAACCAAAAATTAATTATGAAATACGATTATCAGTACACAGAAACCTACGCTTTACTACATCCTCTACACATTTGAACCAGACCTCAACGGAATGTAGAAAACATTAAAGCAGCTTTTATTTTTTATTTATTACTTATCAGAATTCTAATTGAGGATTGCTTTGTGCTTTTGAGGTCACGGGTTCGAGTCGCGGAAACAGCATCTTGCACAAAGTGTAGGGTTTGGCTGTATACATCAGATCGCGAAGCGAAGTGGTCCCTCCCTGGATCTTGTGCAAACGCGGGAGGCTATTGAACCGGGAAAGTCTTTTTTAAGTCTAATTAAGGTTTTCCTGCATGCAGCCAATTCACGGATTCCTTTTCTTCTGCATTCTTCGCAGCGACCTCATTCTCAGTCCACGCAGTTGCCTTTCCCATACCTCTTTAGAGAAACCAGAAGCTGCTCTCTTACCTGTCACGAACCACTTCCCATATTCCCTCTGTGCAGAATTCACCAAACCTAGTTCATAATCATAAGTTTCGCGAGAAGCCGGATTAGAAAGGGTCTCGTAAGCTTGTTGAATCTCAAGAAATTGGTTGGTCGACTCATCTTTCTTGGATGCTTGGCAAACATCAGGATGGAACTTGAGAGCTTTGCATCTGTAAGCTTTCTTGATTTCCTTCAACCCTACATCGTTAGAATCCAGAGAAAGAATCTCATAGAAGTTGGTTTTTCCGCTTTGCATGGTCACCATTTTAGCATGAGAACAGCTTGCTCTGTAGCTTAATTTTTGGAAGATCAATGCATTGTTGCCAAGCCCAGACTGCACGTTCAAGCCTATTGTCATTTTGTGATAGAAAGTAGATTCTTGGACTCAGAGAAATGTGACCTGAAAGTTGCAATGTTATGGAAACTGTGTAGCCCTGGTGGGTGTATATATATATGTCCAAACCGCACATCCTATGAAGTTTCCAACACGGTTCTTGAATGAATTTGAAATACAAATAATATATATATATATATATGTATATATTTGTATGTATATTAAAAATAAATATATGTTGGGTTTGGTATACGTTGGCGTCATTGGTCTACGAGGAATTTTGGTCCGCGCCCGCCAAGATATAGCTTTTTCTTGCGGCCACATATGTAATGTTGACATAAATTACTTAAATATGTGGCAATCATTTGCTATACGTGAAAAACCTACAACAACGTCGCATACCCAGCATATCTCAACAACAGCAAAAGTTATCGGTTAGGTCTAGGGAAGGTAAGAGGCAGTCAACAATACTTTCAGCTCAAAGGATAGAGAGTTCGCTTCCAGCAAGACCTTTGGTTCTATATATGCATAGACACATAATGAACGACAAATAATGAAAGAAAAAGGCAAACACAAGAAGTGCAAAGTCAACCTAACATTGAGAGGGTATCTAAGTCCCTTTATATACTCTAATGTGCGTCTATATCCTGCATACGCCTCGCTAACCTTAATTATCCTTCTCTATGAGCTCCTATCCTGGACCATATCCTCGGAGGGATCTAAATCTAATAGGTCATGTCTATAAGTGAAAAACGTAATTACATTTAAATATAAAAATAAAGGTTGAAAACAAAAAAGGCTGTAAATGAACCAAGCCGTTCCATTGTTCGGCTCGTTTGGCTCGAGCTCGAGCTCGACTCGGATAAAAGGTTATTGAACAAAGCTTGAACACCTTTTTTCTGTTCGAACTCGGTAAGTGGCACCGTTCGTTTAAGATGTTCGGCTCGTTAATGTTGTTTGCAAGTTAAACGAACCAAGCTTGAACAATTAAATATGTTCGTTTAAATAAATGAACAAGCTCGGCTCGTTCGCTAAGTTAAATGAACCGAGCTTGAACAACGCAATGCTCGGCTCGTTCTGCTCGTTTACCGTCCTAACAAAAACTAGAAAGAGTATCGAAATTAATTTGTTTAAAAGTAGGAAATTGAAAGGCAATTATGTCTAACGAATAGGACCTTATATAATTCTCAAAACAAGTAATCAAGAACCGTAGTATAAGGATTATGAGTGGTACTGTGTTTGGTACCCCCATTATAATAAAGAATTATAATAAAAGTACATCTCAATAAAGCTTTAATTCAGTTTCTTCTGTCTCATATTTTTTTACTTTAAGGGGAAATGGTTTTAGCATAAATATAGACACTATTTATAAAAATAGATTAATCTTTATTAAAAAAATTATTGAAATGATCAAAATAAGTATCATACTGAATGTTTTATATTATTTATAACGATAATTTAGAGCATCGACTTTATTAAGTCGCTTATTGTGCAGAAATGAACTCAAACACAACTATAATAAAAAAATCAATATTATAATATGGTACCAAACAATAGCGTGTTAATATTGTGCAAGCTACGAAACTCGTACGTGCCTGCGGTTTAACATTGACATATACATTTTACAGAAATGTACAAACACTAGTCTCCAAATCTAAAATTCCTAAGAAATTTGTTCTCCTATTTTGTTGAATATTAAAAGTAAATGGTGCATACACGTGTACATACATCTAAAAGAAAATTTCAAGCATTTTCGCTAGTCAGTTAGTGCACAGTGTCATCGCAAAACAACATTTATGTGTTTTTAACAAGTAAATATAGTCGTGTATATCCGACTCTCATACCTCACTATAGACAAGAGCATTTAAAATATTAGAGTAATATTGTTGCTGCTGCTAGTCAGTTAATACAGAGGAAGATTGACATATATACATTGTTTATTTTTACGTTATTGATTAGTTAAGAAATGGTTCGAAAAAAATTAATTATTACACAAGTTAAGAAATGATTAGAAAAAAAATAATTATTACATAAGGTCTAACTATATATAGTGTTTTTCCTTACTAAAAATTGTTTAGAAAAATTGTATAAGGATTGTTTTTAAAATTAAAGACTCGAACTCGTCCAGATACATAAAAGGTTGTTACACTTCCCCTTATTTTTCTTTTTTGATTATCTCTTCCACTTTTTCAAACAATCGTCATTTAAATATGTAAATTTCTTCTCCGTGCTTCTCTGAAAGCAAAAATAAAAAAATAATTAGATGCACAATAATAAATGACGACACATTTAAAAATCAAGAGGAAATACTGATTGGTGAACCGGACAAATGAAGCTGACAAATTTCACGTGCACCACTCCAATCAACGTTTTTCCTCTCTATGAAATTGTGGCCGGATAATTATTTATGATTATGTTCTAATCCGAGTGTCAATTGAATATTTTATTTTTTTTCATAAAAATCTTTCAGTTTATAGAAGAAATACACAAAAACATAAAGAAGGAATCTTTTGTAGCCAAACGTTTGGTCCATTACTCAGTTAACAGTTAAATGTTGATGAAACTCACTTAACAGCTAGTCTTTTTAAGTAATGGCTCACTTACAGCCGGTAACCGGCTGATGACTGAATGGTGGCTGTAAAGCTGCAAATAAAAAAATTTATATTTGTTTTGATGCAATTTGCAACCCACTTCACATTTCCTTCCTTCCACAACAATCATTTCCCTCCAAATCATTTACATCCCCCAATAATTCACCCTCTTCCCATTCCCCAACATCCCTTCTCCTCCAATTCTGTTCGCTTATCTTCATATCGGCAGGAGACTTCCCCAAATATGCAGGAGAGTAGTGTGTGTACATTTCTTAGGCAGTGACCTGACACTTTTAACCGTGAGTTCGGTGGTTACTTTTGAACAACCAAACACCTGTTATACAATATCCTGGTACTAAATTTATTTGACTGTCGAGATCTTGATAGTTTCTTAAACATTAATTGAACACTAAGCATTGCATCCGAGTGTTGCAGTTGATGTCATGATTCAAAAAATTACAAAGACATTCTAAATCATGAATGTATAACTATTGGGAAACTAGAATTTTGCGTTTCCAAATAACTTTTCATTCATTCTAAAGTCTTCAAAAGACAAACAAGTAGATACATTAATCTTCGCAAAAGATTCTTGAAAAGAAATTTTCGCAGAAGATTAGTAGCATGGTTTTTAACACAAGGCCTTTGACGACGGAAGAAGAAATACAAGTGTGTTATCGGCAAGCATCCTTTCTTCGGGCTCTTTGTTTTTAAGTCGTCGTGATCTCAGTTATGTAGTAGTTTGATGGTATCGAAATCTATTGGTTGAGGCGATGAATTAATGAAATACTCTTATCCAAGAGAATAAAAATAGCACTTTACTTTCTTTTTATTAGTATATATTTTGGATATGTCAAAATTCAATCAACCGAATATGAATACAAACAATCAAACAATCAAATTACAAAAGAAATAAGTAGAAGGATTGAGAGAATTAAGTGACACCCAAAGAATTTGCTGGAGAAAAAGGTTATTCCAATTGATCAAGATTGCTGCAGCTGCCCGTTCTTATACGAAATGTAGCACCTGAAATTCAGTTGACAAAAAGGAAAATTTACAATTTTACCTCTTTTTACTTAAACTGACTATTCACATTTAACAGGGATATTATTGTCTTTTCACTACTTTTAAACACTCCAGGGCTACACTTCTTCTTCTTCCTCTGTGCTTCGATCAGTCCCCTTTCCTTCTTCAATTCTCCTTTTCTTCTTTATTTTGATCATGCTTTCTTTCTTCTTTTTCTTCAGATACCACGCTGGCTTGCTTCTTAATTTTTCTTCTTCCAACTCTTCAACATTCCCCTCTCAATCCTGACTGAGAGAAGATATTGTGCATTCCTAAAGTCTCAGTCAGGATGTCAAGTCTCCTTGAATCCAGCGCCTTCGTGAAAATATTTATATATATATGCTAGCTGAAGCTATGTTCTGACTGTCATTGGTATGATCACACCCTCCTAATATTTGTCCCTTACAATATGGCAATCTATTCGATGTGCTTAGTCCTTTCCTGGAGTAATGAGTTTTTCACCATGTAGATTGGACTTCTATTATCACAGAATAACTCCACTGGTCTAGTATGTATCACTCCTAGATCCCTTAGCAAATAGAAAATCCATTGAATCTCGCAAGTAGCTAAGACAAGATCTCTATATTCAGCCTCTGAGGATGATTTAGAAATAGTAGTCTGTTTCTTGGATTTTCATGACACCAACGCATCTCCCATGAATGTACAATATCCTGTCACTGATCTCCTACTCTCTATACATCCTCCCTAGTCTGCATCTGAAAATGCCTTCAGCTTTAGAGATCCTGTGCTAGGGAATAGCAGACCTCTGCCTGGACTGCCTTTTAGATACCTCAGAAGTCTATGTGCAGCTGCCAAATGTAACTCAATGGGCGAGTCCAGGAACTGACTAAGTTGCTGCACTGTGTACGCAATATTAGGCCTTGTGATGGTTAGGCATAACAATCTCCCAATGAGTCTCCTATAAGCAGTTGTGTCTATTATCAGTTTAGAGTCATTATGAGCAAGCTTTAGATTCTGTTCTATGGGAGGTCTTAGCAGGCTTAGAGGCCAGGTATCCTGTGTCTTTCAGCAATTCAAGGGTGTATTTTCTCTGAAATACCATTAGGCGCCCTTGAGACCTAGCAAATCTCTAAGCCAAGGAAGTATCTTAAGGTACCCAAGTCTTTTATCTGGAAGGTGTGATGTAGAACAGATTTGAGTTCTTGAATTGCATCAATGGAATCACTGGCTAAGACAACATCATCTACATAGACTAGCAATACCAGGATGTAAGTAGGGGACTGTTTGACAAACACGGTGCAGTCTTGTTTTGATTGTGTAAAGCCAGCAAAGATAAAAAAATAAGGTCAGTTTGGCATTCCATTGCCTGATGGCCTGTTTGAGACCATATAGGGATTTATTAAGTTTACATATTGTATTTAAGACAGAAGCACTAACCCCTTCTGGCAAGGTCATATAGGTGTCCTAGTATGGATCTCTATGTAGAAAGGCGTTGTTGACATCTAGTTGATGTAAATGCCAGCCCTTAATAGATGATAAGGTCATGATTAATCTAACAGTGGTCATTTTTGCAACAGGTAAAAATGTATCTTCATAGTCTATACCTGGTACCTGAGTGTAGCCCTTAGCTACCAACTGTGTCTTGTACCTTTCTATAGTCTCATCTGCTCTCCTTTTGATTTTGTATACCCGTTTACATCCAATGGCTTTCTTTCCAGCAGGCGAAGGTACCCATGTCCAAGTATTGTTAGCCTCCAATGCTACTAACTCCTGAGTCATGGCCTATTGCCAATGCACTGACTTAGATGCTTGTTGATAAGAAGAAGGTTCTTGCTGCAAGCTAACGTTAAGCACATAATTTTTATATTCAGGGGCTAAATGATCCAAACAGTAGTGTTGTTCAATAGGGTAGATGGTATTATGAGACAGATGAAACAAAGATGAACAATCATTATTTGTGTGTAGTTGATTGCAGTGTTAGTCTTGGAGATAAGAAGATGGTGGTTTTCTATTTCTATGTGGAGGGTGATATGATAGAGGAAGTGAATTAGGCACAGACTGAGATTGAAATGGTGCAGATGGAGGTGTTGGTAAGAAAGGTGAGGACTGAGATTGAGATGTGCAGATTGTTGTTGGTAAAAAAGGTAAGGATGAGTCAGATGATGAGTTTAGAGATGGGGATAATTCAGTTTCTGGTGTAGTTTCACAGGGAGAAACATGCTCAGACTGATAGGGAGAAGTTTGTGTAGGGTATGAATGTTGGTCAGTAGTGTCAAGTGAGGGAAAAACAGAGTAATAGGTGAGTGAGTAAGAATGCTTGGAGTTTTCTCTGGATATGAACACATCTTTAGTGATCTGATTTTTTAGTATGTACCCTTTTGTGTGTTGTGAGATTCCCAGAATTAGACAAGGTATGGCTCTTGCTGAAAACTTATGTTTGTGAGGGTCACTGTTGTATGCACAAGCTTGACACTCATACACTTTCAGGTTTTCATATGATGGAGGTTTGTTGTGTAACAGTTCAAAGGGTGTTTTATGATGAAGTATGGGTGTTGGAAATAAGTTTATCAGATAGGCAGCATGAAGGACAGAAAAGCCCCAGTATGGCATGGCAGGTTTGCTTGGAGTTGTAAGGATCTGGCTACTACAAGTATGTTGATGTTTTCTTTCCACCAAGCCATTTTATTGTGGTGTGTAAATGCAACTGGTTTGGTGTATTATTGCATGCTTCATATAGAACTCATTTATTTTGAAATCTTTAGCATTGTCTGATCTCATAATTTTGACATGCCTTTCAAACTGAGTATGAACAAATAGAAAGAAACTTTGCAAAATGTGTCTTGTTTCCTCTTTAGAATTCATCAAGTACACCCAGGTAAACCTGGTGCACTCATCTACTATAGTTAGAAAGTATTTTTGGGCATACAAAGTAAGATATCTGTTACTGCCAGTTCTTATACGAAATGCAGCGGCGGAAATTCAGTTGTGAAAAAGAAAAATTACAATTTTACCCCTGTTTATTTGAAGTGATTATTCATATTTAACAGGGATATTTTTGTTTTTTCAATACTTTTAAACACTCCCAGGGATCTTCTTCCTCTGTGCTTCAATCAGTCCCTTTCCTTCTTCAGTTCTCCTTTTCTTCTTTGTTTTGATCACACTTTCTTTCTTATTTTTCTTCAGATATCAGGCTGGTTTGCTTCTTAATTTTTCTTCTTCCAACTCTTCAACAGGATAACCATTGTTTTTTCCTCTGTATTAACGATGACTACAACAAAAACCATTAAAAACTCGGTGTTAACTGACTTGATCGCCGGAATCAAGATAACTGTATCACCGGTATTTTAGTCGACAACTCAATCTTCTAACATCAATATGCATGTTTTATACAGCAGACCCGGTGACTTCATCATTTGAATCCGGGTAATCGTAACATTAGTACGTTATTCTTATAACACGATTAAATTTCTCATTATAATTATAGCCGTGATCCTGGTAATTATAATACTAAATCCCGCTGTTCAATTTCTGGTATGAAAAATGAATCAAAATGAAAAAAAAAGGTGAAAACAATGCTGAATATAACAACAATTGAAGAAACGAGACTAAAGAGAATTAAAAGTACCTGAGCGAGTTTCAACATTTCATCGAGTGAGGCGTGGAGCAAATTCTTGCTATAATTTATACTGGTCATCATCTGCCTCTAAAATATTTGGGCCAGCTTTTAGCCCCAAAAAAAAAGCAAAACAAGTCTTGGAAGGCCGAACCGAAATGCAGGGCCAGAAAAAACAATTCAAATCTTCAAGAGCGTTTTGGATATTTTAGTGCAGCACACTTAAGGGTGACAAATAGGTCGTGTTTCATGTTTTGTGTTTCGTATTTTTCAGGTTTTGGGTATGAAAGTATCATACCCATACTTTACCCATTTGCTTCGCGTATATGGAAGTAGATACCCAAACATATACATGTCAGGTTTCGTGTCGTGTATCAGGTATACCTACAAACTTGACAAGTACAAATATTTCAGGTCGTGTACGGGTCATTTCGTGTATTTCTAGGTTTCGTGTATAGGCATACGTGACGTAATATTTTACAGAAAACATTGTTATAATCAGAAGAACAATATTGTTTTCAAGACGAAATTATAACATAAAACTATAAGAGAAATAGTTTTGACATATAATCAGCAATCCGATCTATAAGAAAAATATGCAAAATGAAAAATAAGACTCCATCATTAAACAAAAGAAATATACAAAAAGAACACATGATAAGGTAAAGTGCACTGACCTGAATGCTAAGAATGTGGAAAGTCAGGCGACAAAAGAACATAGGAGAGAGGAGTATCTCCGACGAGGAGTATGAGGACTGTGAGGACGTGTCGCTAATGGAAGACCTTCGGACAGAAAGTATTTAAAATTTTACAGAATAAAAGTTAAATCATAACTTCGAATTATCTCCATCTATACAATGTCTTTTTTTGTTTGGAGTGAATTTCGGCCTCTCATTCGACTTCACCAACTTTGTCAAAACGAAACCAAGGCCGCTTGCTTGCAGCAGCTGCTTAACTGAGAAGTGAGAAGTGAGAAGTGAGAACTGAGAAAAGTGAAGAGCGAGTGAAGAGAGGAGAAATGGAGAATGAAGGGTAGTGGCGGCTGGGGACAATTGCAGAGGGTAAGAAGGAAAGAAATGGGAAATGGGAAATCATGGATTAGGTTTATAGGTTTTAGGAGTTTCTTTTTGTATTTTATGATTTTTACTTTAATAATTTATAATTTATTTCAAATATATTTTAAAGAATCGCGTATGATGGGTATAAATAGGTAACCCGCGGGTGTACTTGGACACGAGCGGATAAGTTTCTGGTCTTATCCAATTTTTACACGAAATCCGCCAAAGCTATACTCATATCCACGAGGAGCATGTCAGGTTCGGGTCATGTTTTCATGTCGTGTCAGAGATTGTCACCCCTAAGCACACTCACTATTCCAATTCTCTTTAATTTTTTTTCAAGCCTCCATATATTTTGCAACTTGAAAGCGAATGTGGAACTGTTAAGATTGCTGCTTTGTGATATTGAAGTTACGTGTTCGAGACGCGAAAACATTCTTTTGCACAAAAATATAAGGTAAGGCTGCATATATCAGATCGTGAAGCGATTCGGCCCCTCCTCATGTTCTATGTAAACATAAGAGCCTAATGCACCGAAAACGTCATTTTACATGTTTTGCAACCAATTCATTAAAAAGGATTTGGATTTTGTTTCCAATCTTTTAGGTTTTGTTGATTGTAATTGGACCTTGAAATGGGCTCAGATTCTTAACCTGTTGAATTATGCTGAAGTTTAAGCCTCGTACATTATGTTTTGCTCCAATACATGCCCATACTGATTTTGTATTCTCAGTATGACCCTTATTTAACCCAATATCGCATAAAATCTTTTTCGTTTAAATTTCTTTTAAGCTCCTCCCTTATTATCTTGGGACCAAATTTAAATATCAACCTAGTATTATATCATATACTCTTATAAAGTTTTAACCCAGTTTCTCTTTTTTCGTACTTTTCGTCTTACCTAAAAATAACTCTGGATGAGAAAATGTCACTTTGTAAACCCGATCAACTTATATTAAAGTGTATTTTAGTGATTAAATGAGTACAACATTGAATGTTTTGTATTATGTATAATGTGATTTTAGTATATCAACTTTCTTAAGTGACATAATTTAAATCAAATGAAACTGCACAACAACATTACCGTATTGCCTTAAAGGCTCCTGCCTATAGCAGGGTATGTGGGGTCTGATGTACGCAACCAATACTCATGTGTTAGAAACACACATAAGTTGCTTCCCCGTGACTCACAATGAAAATTGCGTCAAGTCGTGTCGATCAACTGCTACTCCATAATATAAGAAGCGTAGACAATTTAGTGACATCTGATAAAATTGGAACGACAAATGAAACTAAAAAAATTAAATTATATGATTTAGATTAGAACTACAATATCCTTCCAAAGGGTAGCTTACTTATATCCACATAGACAAACGTTTTGGCTAGTTATTGTTTCCATTTTCTAATTCCCAAAACCGACATTGGCATCTTGCAAGAGTGTCATTACGTTTCGTCTTCCCATGATTAGAACTTAACCCTAATTACTTAACCCTAATTAATTCCATTAAGAAAAATACCATTCGGCCCTCTTAATCAAAATAACATTTTCGAGTAATTGCACATTTTCCTCAAAATTATTAGTTTATTTATTTTTTTCCCTTTCCTTTATGTTTTCAAACTATTACTAGGCACTCGGTCCGTCGAACTTTAATGATGGCCAACTGTTCAACATCTATAAAGAAGCTGACAAATTCAATCAATCAATCACACACAGTATGTCCCAACAGTAACACAAGCTATCGTTAGGGTCTGGAGAGGGTGAGCGGCAGTCAAACAATACCTCTTTGGATAGAGAGTTTGCTTCCAGTGAAATCTCAGTTCTATAGGTACCTATATAAATGACATCATAATAGGAATATGTTGTTCGAGTGTGTTGGTGATTGAATAAAGAAGCTGATAAATTGAGGGGAGAAATTACAAAACTCAAGTTTGGTGAGACGAATGATGAGGTCTGTGACGCCATGGAGAGGCTGCAGAAGGAACTGGAAGATAAGTTGAATCAACAGGATATGCTTTGGAAGCAAAGAAGCAAAGAGATGTGGCTGAAAAATGGCGATCGTAATGCCTCACATTTTCATAATAAAGCTTCTAGGAGGCAAGAATCAATATGGTTGAAGGGCTAATGGATGATGCGGGTGCTTGGATTGTTGGTGTAGAGCAGATCAATAATCTAGTTGAAACTGTTAGGAATATGAATTGTTAAGTAGCTAAAAAGGTATTTCATACTTTGTAAATGGAACAAAAAAGAAAAAAACACAGTGTCTCACATAGATCGATCCATTTATACATCAGTCTCTAAAATGAGACATAGATCGATCTATGTAGGGACTGTTCAAAATTGAAACCTCACTGTCCAACATCGATCTTTCAAGGTGAAGACATCGATCGATCGATCGATGTGTACATCAGTCTCTGTAAAAAGAAAAGTCGATCAATCGATTTAGGTAAGGTGCAAAAGTAAAACTACATTGCAAGACATCGATCGATCTATGTAAACACCAGTCTCTAAAAAATGAGACATAATCGATCCATGTCATCCAGAATTCAAAATCCAATGAAAATTTAAAGTACTTTTTTCTCTCCAATCTTACTCAAATCTCTTGTGGACTTTTCTCCAACATTATAATGCTTTCTTAAATACTGCAAACATGTCTAAAATATTCTATGGTGGCTATGTAGCGCCATATCCAACTATACGATGGCTAAAGACTATTTGGACATCTTCAAAACATTTGATTGAGTTGAACACTTGAGGGAGACTAGAAAAACATGGATCACATCCTCTATACATTGAAGAAGATCAGATGAAGCATTTATACACTTTCATCCTCTTCAAGCTTCATCTCCCGTTGTTGAAATAAAAAAGCTCTCAAATGTGCAAAAGTGCTTAAAGCTTATTAAGCATTGTTGCTTGTTTTTTATTGTTGTATTATGAGAGTAGAAAAGTGTAATCAAACTATTTACCAAAACTCACTTGGTGAAAATTCTTTGACAGAACTTTGTTGATGTTATAAAGAAGCAAGGACTTATTATTGCGTATAGTTGATGCTGTTGTTGTTCCACAATGTGTGTTTGTGCAATAAGTTGCTGTTGATATAGTTGTTGTTTGCACTAGTTGTTAGTATAAGTATTGTTGGTGTTGTTCTTCTTAAAAGAAATAAGAAAAGTTGATGTTGAAAATTCAGTTTAGAAACAAAGTGCTAATGAAGTAAAATCAAATGGATTCAAATTTTCTGATAAAATGTAGGATGAAATACAACCATGTATATCTATATTTTGTTGGAAATAATTCAAGTCAGAATATTGACTTCTGTACAGTAATGGCCGATCTGTCAAGCTCAGGATAGGCTGGACCGATCTACAAAGTTAGGACAGTTCAGATAGCGCAATTGAGTTTGCGTTATAGAGAGTCAGCCGACCTGTCAACCTGAACTGAATAGCACTTCTGAACAGTGGTTTTGTGCTATCAGCCTTCCAGCCGAGCTGAACTAAAGTCAGACATATCAGATCAGTACAGTCAGAGCAATTGTATTTGTGTTCTGGGCTGATCACCGACCTGCTGACCTCGGCACCTCAGCACAACAAACGAGAGTTATGCACTCAGCCGCTTCAGCCGAACAGAGCTCAGCACGGCAGAGATGCAGCAAAACGAATGTCCTCATCCAAACAGCAGAGTTCAGCACAAAATAGAGCTCAGCAAGACAACGCTTCAGGACAACAAATGTTCTAAGCACAACAGCAGAGCTCAGCTCAGGAATAACCTCAACAGCTCAGGTGAGCAGAGATCCAAGGTGAGTCCAGGACTCTGTCCTTAAGACGTTATTGCTCCGGTATACTGTGCCAGTCAAAGGAGCAACCGTCTCCCAAGATACAATGGAAGTTAGTTCAGACGAGTAGCACTGCAGCGTTGAACTCTACGAACATGTTAGGATGTCCTAAACGTCCCGGTATAATGATGCAGAAGTGTATATGAGGGAGAATGAATATGCAAAAGGAGATTGTAGAAAGAGGAGAAGAAATTCGGATCTCTAAGTGATTGACCACAGAGGTCAGATAGACCATTATTTATAGGAAAATTATGAGGTCAGTTGTTACTGTCAGTCCAATGTCAGCCGTAGGATCAGATACCAACTCGGCCTGAGCCATTGGATAAGATAACCGCACCAGGTCTACCCTCAGTCGTCAGATCAATTAATTATTCAATCTGAGCTGTCAGATCATAACAAATTCAGGTCAGCTCGGCCGGTTAAAATTCAATAACTTTTCAAATTTTAACCTTAGCCTAATCTTAACAACCTGGAGAGTTTGAACGGAACAAACTCCTCCCTAGCTGATAAGATCTGACCCAGTGCTATAGGACCTGGCCTGCAATCTGCAGCCCGCAGCCTGGCCTGTACCCTAGTCCGTAACCTGAGCCCATCAGCTTAGTCCATCACCTGAGAGCCTATTAGGTACTCAGCTCAGTCCGCAGCTTGAGCCCATGCCCAGGTACGGGCCAAACTGAGCTGATTTTTCCCTTTACTTTGAGCATTAATTCCTCATTCACCCGGTATCGGAATCGAGAAATTCAAACGCCTACAATTATCTACTCGTCGCGTAGATAATTAAGGACTCATTAGTTTTCACTTATTATTAATGAAACTAATCATAATCATAGTTCAAAATACGTTGCTAACCATAGTTTGTAACTTGGCCTTTCAATATCTTTCTAATTTCTCCAACAATCTCCCACATGAATGAGAATTAATGCATAGTGTTTATGCAGACTCTACCGAGAAGTCAGACAAGAAAATGTTGCATCAGATAAGGTACCTTTCGGCCTTGAACCTTTCTTAGTGAAGTATTATCGGATCCACTCGGCTAGTTAGTGAACTTAATGTCTTAAACTAACTGGCCTTTAGTGTGAATCTAGACAATAGTACTCACACAACATTTTCTTTAACATCTTTTTGGTTCTCATGATTGTGTTCATTTTGGATATGAACCAACTGGTTTCAGAAAGTGTGCTAGAGAACTTTGGCCTTACAAAATTCTCATAGAAGCGGTCATACTTCACACTTACATAGGTGTTTCCCAGCAAGAGTATTCTGCCATACCCCACTTGATATATCAAGATATAGGAACCATTAAAAGCCTCAGCTTACCCTCATTCCTCCGCGGACATCACTTTTATTTGACAAAATGAGTAAGTGTTTACTGATCTCCATAACTTAGTCATCCCATTTGACCAAGATTCTGGGATCTCCAGTCAACAACGTTGGGTTTTCGTTACAAAGAATCATGCATTACAGGTTTTAGTTCCATTCCGTTTGTCAAAATTGACATCTGATCTCTAGGCAAGTCTTTTGTAAGAGGATCCGCAAGATTCTCCTTTGATTTTACATAATCAATGGAAATCACGCCATTAGAGATCATCTGCTTAATGGTATTGTGTCTCCAATGCATGTGTCGAGACTTACCATTATAGATGTTGCTTTGTGCTCGTCCTATAGCCGACTGACTATCACAGCGTATGATAATAGGGGCAATTGGCTTAGGCCAGCAGGGCACATCTTCCAGGAAATTCTAAAGCCATTGAACTTCTTCCCCGGCCTTATCAAGTGCTTTAAACTCCGCTTCCATCGTGGGACGAGCTATGCACGTTTACTTCGTAGATTTCCACGACACAGCATCTCCACCAACAGTGAATAAATATCCACTCATGGACTTAGAATCCTTACTGTCAGATATTCAGTTGCATCACAATAGCCTTTCAATACTGCTGGATATCTTGAGTAATATAATCCAAGATTCGTTATATGCTTTAAGTATCTCATCACTCTATTCAGAGCATTCCAATGTTCGTCACTTAGATTACTGGTAAACCTCTCAATTTGTTTACTGAACAAGCTAAGACTGGTTTTGTACAATTGTTGTGTACATCAGACTTCTGATCACTTGTGAGTACTCCAGTTGAGCCACTGGCTCGTCTCGGTTCTTCCTCAAGTGAGTACTTAAGTCAAGTGGAGTCTTCACTTGTTTCACATCAAGCCTATTGAAACGTTTTTGAACAGATTCAATATAGTGAGTTTATGACAACACAAGTCCTTCGGTTATTCTAGAAATTTTATTTCCTAGAATAATGTTAGCAACTCCCATATCCTTCATGTCAAAGTTCCTCGTCAACATCTTCTTTGTATTTAAGATGATATCCCGAGTACTTCCCATGATTAGCATGTCATCTACATAGAGACATACTACCACATATGCATTTTATGTGTTCTCAACATAGAAACACTTATCACACTCATTGATCTTAAAACCATTAGCTAACATAGCTTGATCAAATTTCAAGTGCCACTATTTGGACGCTTGCTTAAGTCCGTACAGGGACTTAACGAGTCTACAGACTTTAGGCTCTTGTCTTGAAACCCAAACCCTTCTGGTTGTTCCATATAGATTTCTTCATCTAACTCACCATTCAGGAAAACAGTCTTTACATCCATCTGGTGGATTTCCAGATTATAGATTGCTTCAATAGCAACTAGTACCCTTATAGAGGTGATCCTAGTTACTGGTGAGTAGGTGTCGAAAAAGTCAAAACCTTCCTTTTGTCAATAGCCTTTAGCTACCAAACCGGCTTCTGAACAGAATTCATTAAACGGTGCATCATTCACCACCTCTATCACTACGAATTGCTTTAATCTGTTTGCTAAGTTGATTCTCGATTTCATTTTTATGGTCTTTGAAATCATCAAGTTCCTCGTCTTTGCTACTTAGCAAATAGACATCATCGTATCGTGTGCAATCGTCGATAAAAGTTACGAAATACTTTTTACCACCTGTTGTTTACACAGACTTTAAATCACACATATCGGTATCAATTAAATCCAAAGGTTCAGTGTTCCTTTCTATTGAATGAAATGTCGCCTTTGTCATCTTCGATTCAACATATATTTGGCATTTCTTATTATCAAAATTTAATTTGGGCAATAAGTCAAGATTAACCATGCGTTGTATTGACTTATAATTCACATGTCCCAAACGAAAATGCCATAAACAAGAAGATTCAAGCATGTAAGCAGAAGAGGAAGCATTCTCATTAGCCTCTGCGGGCAAATCTCTTTCGAGTATAATAGTGATGACATTCAATTTAAACATCCTATTCGACAAGTACCCCTTCCCCAAATACATGTCATTTTTCGAAAGAATAACCTTATTGGACTCTAACACTAGTCTAAAGCCATGCATGACTAGAAGAGATCCAGATACTAAATTCTTCCAAATGTCGGGAACATGTAGCACATTCTGTAGAGTGAGATGCTTCCCTGAGTTCAGCTTTAGAACAACTTTGCCCTCGCCTTCAATCTTCGAAGAGGCCGAGTTCCCCATGTAAAGCTGTTTATTGTTCCCGGCTGGTACTACATGAACATCTCTCTGTTGGAGCAGACATGTCTCGTGACGCTAGTATCAAGGCACCATTTGCACATATTCCCCACAGCATTGCACTCAGAGACTACCGCACAGGGGTTCAGATCATCCATGGCATTGGCTATGTTGGACTTTGTCTTGGTCTGCTTCTTTTTGGGCTTCCGGCACTCATTGCTGACATGCTCATGAATGCCACAGTTTTAGCATTTTCCGTAAACTTCTTGGTGATGTGCTTGCCTTTCTTGATCACCCCAAGTTGGCCCTTCTTATTATTGGCCTCTTCCACATGGGCCTTGACCTGTCCAGCATTGGACTGTGGCTTACGTTCAGATCTTCGATTGTCTTGCTCTATGCGGAGTCGGACAATAAGATCTTCCAATGTCGTTTCCTTTCTCTTGTGTTTGAGATAGCTTCTAAATTCCCTCCACGAAAGAGGTAGCTTCTCAATCACTGTAGCCATCACGAAAGATTCACTGAGCAACATGCCCTCCTCTTCCATCTCGGCTACCAACGTCTGAAGTTCTTCCACTTGAGAAACAACAGTGCGAGAATCTGGCATTTTGAAATCTAGGAATTTGCCGACAATAAATTCCTTAGTGTCGGCATCTTCCATACGGTATTTCTTTTCAAAGCATGCCACAACGACTTTGTGATTTTGTAAATGCAGTACAAATTGTACAAAGAGTTGTCCAAGCATCCCAGAATATGGCTCAAACAAACATAATTGTTGACGTTCCAGACCTCAACGAAGAGTTTGTGTTCTATATTTTGGGTCTGGTCCTCCTCAGAACCCCCCGCAGGTGGGTCCTCGGTCAGGAAAGTAACCAATCCCATGGCAGTCAAGAAGAACAACATCTTCTGTTGCCAACGCTTGAAGAAACTCCCACTGAACTTCTCCGGTCTCTCCACCTAGGCCACTGCAGGACCCTATGCAGGAACATTCTTTGGCACCCCAGCATTTGGTGCCATTGGAGCAAAGCTGTGCATGTATGCGCCTTGAACCAAGCTAGAGCTAGCGATCTCCATTTGGTCTCTATTAGGATTCAGAAACAAAATGGAAACAGTACAGAATCAAAACCAATAACGTCTTAGAATTGTTGGAAATAATTCAAGTCAGACTAATTGATTTTTGTACAGTAATGGCCGACATGCCGAGCTCAAGGCAGGCTGGATCGATCTGCAAAGTCAAGACAGTTCAGATAGTGCAATTGAGTTTGCGTTCTGGACAGTCAGCCGACCATCCGACCTGAACTGAATAGCACTTCTGAACAGTGGTTCTGTGTCATCAGCCTTCCAGCTGAGCTGAACTATCAGATCAGTCCAGTCAGCGGCCGACCTCGGCACCTTAGAACAACAAACGAGAGTTGTGCTCTTAGCCGCTTCAGCCGAGTAGAGCTCAACACTGCTGAGCTACAGAACAACGAATGTCCTCAGCCAAACAGCAGAGATTAGCACAAATCAGAGCTCAGCAAGACAACGAGAAGAACAACGAATGTTCTAAGCACAACAGCAGAGCTCAGCACAAAGCAGAGCTCAGCTCGGCAATAACCTCAACAGCTCAGGTGAGAAAAGATTCAAGGTGAGTCCAGGACTCTGTCCTTAAGACATTATTGTTCTGGTATACTGTGCCCAATCAAAGGAGCAACCATCTCCCAGGATACAATGGAAGTTAGTTCAGACGAGCGGCACTGCAGTGTCGAACTCTATGAATCTGTTAGGATGTCTTAAACTTCTCGGTATAATGATGCAGAAGTGTATATAAGGGAGAATGAATATGCCGAAGGAGATTATAGAAAAAGAAGAAGAAATTCGGATCTCTAAGTGAGAGACCACAGAGGTCAGATAGACCACTATTTATAGGGAAATTCTGAGGTCAGCAGTTACAGTCAGTCCAATCTCAGCCGTAGGATAAGATATCATCTCAGCCTGAGCCATTGGATCAGATAACTGCACCAGGTCTGCCCTCAGACGTCAGATCAACTAAATGTTCAATCTGAGCCGTCAGATCATAACAAATTCAGGTCAGCTCGGCCGGTTAAAGTTCAACAACTTTTCAAATTTTAACCATAGCCTAATCTTAACAACCTGGAGAGTTTGAACGGAACAAACTCCTCCGTGTCTGATAAGATCCAACCCGGTGCTACAAGACCCAGCCTACAGTATGCAGCTTGCAGCCTGGCCTGTAGACCAGTACGCAACCTAAGCCCATCAGCTCAGTCCGTCACTGAGAGCCCATCAGGTATGCAGCTCAGTCCGCAACCTGAGCCCACGCCCAGATACGGGCCGAGTTGAGCTGATTTTTCTCTTTACTTTGAGCATTAATTCCTCATTCACCGGTATCAAAATCGAGTGATTCAAACACCTACAATTATCTATTCGTCGCGTAGATAATTAAGGACTCATCAGTTTCTATTTATTATTGGTGAAATTAGTCATAATCGTAGCTCAAAGTACGTTGCTAACCACATTTTGCTACTTGATCTAATTTCAATTTCTTTCCAATTTCTCCAACAGATTTTGGTGGGGCAAGAAGGGTTACAGTAATGGTATTCACTGGATTGTACGGAATAAATTGTGTGAAATCAAAAAATATGGGTGAGCATGGTTTAAGGGATACGAAGGCGTTATAACTTAGCCATCAGGCCTGGAAGATCTTAATTGAGCCTAACTCTCTAGTGCATCAAGTTTACAAGAACTTATATTTCAGGGATAAAAACTTTTTAGTGCAGTGTCCAATGTGAGGACTTCTTACTCATGGAAAAATATTCTCACTATGAAAGAAGTACTCGAGGATGGTCTTAAATGGCGTAATGGAAATGGCCGAAGGGTCAAGGTATTTTTCTGATGAATGGCTTCTTGGGCCTAGTCCAAGGAAGTTGCATTTGACTGCCAAAAACAATGCTCTATCTATGTATGCTAATGAAAAGTTTGTTGGCTTATTGATGCAGAAAACAGGCAATAGGATGTCAGTAAGGTTATTTCAAACTTTGATGCAAATTGATGCTGGTGAAATACTTGTCGAGATTGAAAGAATTTGAAATACATTCAAGTTAGTTGAAAAATTACAAATTGCTTATCCTTCTATAGGAGTACATTTTGCTGCTAACGGTTTTATTTTTAACCTACAGTGTTTCTTGTTGAAGATTGACTACTTAAAGTTAGGGATTGACTACTTAAAGTTAGGGATTGATTGCGTTAAATTAGGTTGTAAATCATACCATGTATAGGATAGTCAAATCAGCAAATTAAGATGATTGATTAGGTTTCCTTGTACAGCAAAATAGTGTACACTATAAATGGAGTAGGTGATGTATAACGATTGAATACAAGAAAGAAAATTTCTGCAAATCAATTTGTCCTTTTAACATGGTATCAGAGCAGGACACTTCCTCTCTGAATTTAAAGTTTCTGAGAAATAGGCTCAGAAAATAATTCATCATTGCCTGAAACCCTTCTCAGCCATACGGCTAAGACCTGATTGGCCTTCACAGGAAGAACTGTGTTGCTCAATCAAGTTTGCTCTCACAAAACAGACCCACATAAACAGATACAAACATGTCAGAGACTGGAAAAACTGAAGCCCCCACGTCCACCTCCGCACCAGAAACACCATCAAGCACTGTTTCCGGAGATTTGGCATTACAAGTAGCCCAAATTCTCCGGGACAGTCTCCGATCTCCTCCACCACCGCAACCAGTCGTGACACCCGGACCTGAGACATTACACATCTCAGTCAAATTAAATAGCAGTAATTATTCACTGTGGTCCACAGTGATATATCGGGCCATTCTTGGCCAGGGCAAGATTGCCCATTTAACTGGAAATCCTCAACCACCATCACCCACTAATCCGAGTTATATCGGATGGGAGCAGGACGACAACAGAGTTTTTACCTGGATATTGCAGAATGTAGAACCCACAATGATAAGTAATATAACTAGGTATCCCACAGCCAAGGCATTGTGGGATGGCCTAGCTCTCACCTATGGCATGGGCGGAGATGGCCTTCAGGTTTTCGACTTATACAAGAAGGCCAGCTCTATTCGACAGGGAAGTGGCAGTGTTGAAGACTGCTGGAATAGGCTCCAAGATGTCTGGGTGTCAATTGACACCAAAGATCCAAACCCTGATGCACTGTCCGGAGGATATCCGCCTGTACCATCAAAAAACTCAGGTATTTCGATTATATCAATTTTTAATGGCTATTGGAGACCAGTTTGAACAGGAAAAAAGGGAGATAGTCAAAAGAGATCCGCTGCCTACGGTGGAGGCAGCCTTCGCAGAAATCCGCCGGGCAGAAGCCCGGAATAGTGTGCTCAGGGGACAACCTCCCTCAGAAACAGAGTCATCACTGGGAGTAGGGCAGGGACTGACTGGAAAAGCTCCAGTCTTTGGAAAGAATCGAAGCAAACAGGGACAGACAGCCAACCCTTCCCGCTCAAACACATCATTGCGGGATGGGAAGGCAGATAAAAGCCACCTAACGTGTAACCATTGCAAAAAGAAGGGCCATACGAAAGATCAATGCTTTTAGTTGCTAGGTTACCCGGATTGGTGGGAGGGAAAGAAGGTGACCACTACCGCCTTCGGTGGAACAGGGGCAGCAGTCAACAGCATCTCCATCCCCCATGGCGAAGAAGAGGATAGAGGCATAGAGGGGAGAAGGATGGGTCTGCCAGAAGCAGAGCAAAGAAGCCAGAAGGATGGAACGCAGGAGAAGCATCCAGAGAATGCTAGAGGGCACACAGCGGCGGCAGGTAGATGGGGGCTTGAGGGAAACCCTAGCCCCCAACACTATTTATACCCTAATATTAATCCTCTGGTCCCTTATATTTCTGGAAATGTTAATACAGTCCATGCAGAAATTACTAATCCAGTCCCTGCACTATCCGAAAAGTACATGCCACCCGTGCCAAATCTCCAATCCACCAGACTAGCCCCTCAGTTATCCAACAGTACCATATCCACCCCAGAGGTTTCACCAAAAGCCACATCTGCCCCTCAAACTCCCAGCAAATTCCAGAAAAGTCCTCTTACTACTTATAATACAACCACTACCCCTCACAAAACTACGGTCGCATATCGCAGCGGTCAACCCCATACTAATCACAATTCTCGCTGGATAATTGATTGTGGGGCCACTGAAACTATGTCATTTGACCCCACTGATTTTATCAGTCATTCACCTCCCGTAAAATCCCATGTTGAAACTGCTAGTGGTGAGATTATTCCTGTTAAAGGGGGGACCATTACCATTACTCCTGAAATTACTGTACCTCATTGCCTGTTTGTGCCTTCCCTGTCTACCAAGTTATTGTTGGTCAGTCAGATTACTAAAAAATTGGATTGCGTCGTCCTTATGTATCCTTCCTTTTGTTTATTGCAGGACATTCATACGGGGACCATCATTGGACGTGGTACTGAGACCGGTGGACTTTATTATGTGGACACTGTAGAGCAGCAGGGCCGGTCTAATCTTGCCACTGGTACAGTTACTCGTCAGTTGTGGCTCTGGCATCGCCGGTTAGGACATTCGTCGTTTAGTTATCTTAAATTTTTATTTCCAGACTTATTTTCCTCCCATTTGAATAAATTACCTGATTTGACCTGTACCACTTGTCTCCGGGCCAAACAGCCTCGAGGAACATATCGGTCTAATAATACTCGTGTTGAGAAAATATTTTCTTTAGTCCATTCAGATGTATGGGGACCTGTCCCACAGTCTACGCCACTTGGTTATCGATACTTTGTCACATTTATTGACGATTGTTCTCGCATGACGTGGATATACATTCTTAAACATAAATCAGAAGTTGCTACAAAATTCGTCGAATTCCATAAAATGATTACAACACAATTCCGTACTTCCATTCAAATTCTTCGAACTGACAATGGTGGGGAATATCTTGATGGGGCACTCAAAAATTATTTTTCTGATCATGGGCTAGTTCATCAAACCTCTTGTTCTGATACTCCTGAACAAAACGGAGTAGCTGAACGGAAAAATCGGACTTTGCTAGAAATGACACGAGCTATGATGCTTGACGGTCATGTTCCTCAGGTTTTTTGGCCAGAAGCAGTGGCTACTGCCACATACCTAAGTAATCGCTTACCCACATCCATCCTTCATCGTCAAACCCCACTCCAAGTACTGGCCACCCAAACCACAATTCCTTCAATCATGACCCTACCACCCAAAGTTTTTGGGTGCACTGTTTTTGTCCATGTCTCCAAAAATCACCGACATACTTTGACCCCTGTGCTGAGAAATGTGCCTTTGTCGGATACGCCTCTACCCAAAGGGGGTACCGCTGTTACAATCCTCGTACTCGTCGTATCATCATAACAATGAATTGCACCTTCCTTGAAACCGAACCATTTTTTGCCACCCAATCTCAGTCTCAGGGGGAGATAACTAATGTCGATACTCTCGATTGGCTGTCAGCGCCACACTGGTCGACAATTGAGCCACGGCAAGTAGATAACGCCGACTACTCAACAGCGATCCACGATAATAATGACACCGGTTCCAGGCCTGTCAGTGCTGATCCCCGGATGAACGATCTGCAACAGGTAAACGGTAGTATATATACTGATGGCTCCATTCATTCTTCTGGTACTGACTTACATGACTCACCGTTGCATGATCACATGACTGTCACCCATTCACCTATCCACTCACCTGAATTACAAATTGAAAGTTCTTTACACATGGACTGTACTAACCTTTCCTCAGAGAATCAGGGACGCACACTTCCGCCCAGGAAAAACAGAGGAGTACCACCAGTCAGGTATTCACCAACCAAACTTGCTCAGGCCACTAAATATCCTGTCGAGGCATTTCCAAAACAGGTGTCAGAAACCGCACATAGCTTTTTCACCACCATATGTACTGAGCAAATTCCTCACAATGTGGAAGAAGCATGTAAACAACCACAATGGAAACAAGCTATGGATGCAGAAATGGACGCACTAAGAATGAACCAAACTTGGGAAAAATGTGAGTTACCCCACGGAAAAAAACCTGTTGGATGCAGATGGGTTTTCACAGTCAAGTACAAAGCGGATGGGAGTGTTGAAAGGTATAAAGCTAGATTGGTGGCAAAGGGATACACACAAACGTACGGCATTGACTATTCAGAAACCTTCTCCCCTGTGGCACGAATAGACACTATACGGGTACTGTTCTCCATTGCTGTTAATCAAAATTGGCCTTTGCAACAGTTTGACGTAAAAAATGCATTCCTACACGGAGAGTTAAAAGAAGAAGTGTACATGACACCACCACCAGGGTTCACTGAAGGGTTTGGGCCTTCTCAGGTATGTCGACTAAAGAAAGCGTTATATGGTCTTAAACAGTCACCCCGAGCTTGGTTTGGCAGGTTCACAGCCGTAATGAAAAAGGATGGATACAGACAAAGCAATGCTGATCACACCCTCTTCTTTAAAAAACAGGGAAGTTGTATTACATGTCTTATTATTTATGTTGATGATATGATCATTACTGGAAATGATACTAACGAAATTTCTCGACTCAGGAATCACTTATTCACGCAATTCGAGATGAAAGACCTTGGAGGGCTCAAATACTTCTTGGGCATTGAGGTGCTGAGGTTAAAGCGGGGAATCTATATATCTCAGCGCAAATACATATTGGACCTACTGACTGAAGTAGGACTTTTGGAGGGAAAACCAGTCGAAACACCAATGGTTCCGAATCAAAAGTTAGAAGTCATACCAGAAGAGCCCCTAGTAGATCGAGAACAGTACCAGAGGATGGTTGGAAAGCTGATTTACTTGTCTCACACATGACCAGATATTGCCTTTGCCGTTGGAGTTGTAAGCCAGTTCATGCACAGTCCCCAAAAACATCATCTTGAGGCAGTTTTTAGGATTCTGAGGTATCTAAAGGGCACACCAGGACGGGGTATCGTCTTTCAAAACCACGGGCATCTGAATATTGAAGCATACACCGACGTAGATTGGGCTGGAAATATAGTGGACAGACGCTCTACATCAGGATATCTCACTTTAATTGGGGGTAATCTCGTAACTTGGCGGAGTAAGAAACAATCAGTAGTAGCGCTATCCAGTGCAGAAGCAGAATTCTGGGGTATTGTCAAAGGTATCACTGAAGTCTTGTGGCTACAAAAACTTATGGGAGAGCTCGGCTTCTCAACGGAGAGACCAACGCGTTTGAATTGCGACAACAAGGCTTCCATCAGCATCTCAGAAAATCCAGTCCAGCACGACAGAACGAAGCACATCGAAATTGATCGACATTTCATTAAAGAAAAGCTTGATAGTGGGATTATTGCTCTACCGTTTGTTCGCTCAGAAGATCAACTTGCAGATATACTTACTAAGGCAGTTAATGGGCGAATATTCACAAGTGTCCTTCGCAAGTTGAACATTGAAGACCCCACCGTTCAACTTGAGGGGGAGTGTTGAAGATTGACTACTTAAAGTTAGGGATTGACTACTTAAAGTTAGGGATTGATTGCGTTAAATTAGGTTGTAAATCATACCATGTATAGGATAGTCAAATCAGCAAATTAAGATGATTGATTAGGTTTCCTTGTACAGCAAAATAGTGTACACTATAAATGGAGTAGGTGATGTATAACGATTGAATACAAGAAAGAAAATTTTTGCAAATCAATTTGTCCTTTTAACATTTCTTGTTTATCTACAATAACCTATTCTAACGGCTATAAGAATAACGACTAGTTACCTACTCTGCTCAGACATATGTACAGTAAAAGTCCTAAGTTACAATATTTACATACGCATGACTAAGTGTTGCAGCTCGGCATTAGCTTTGCTGCCTAACTTGTTGTGCATTCACCTCGTCACCTTGGTTCAACACATCTTTATTCTTTCTCAGCTTCGCTGCCCTTCTTCACCTCGATCACTCATAGTTATGTACTCCTCTTTACCTCGGCTCTTCCTTTCTCTACCTTGATCACCTCGGCACGGCAGTAATACTTCATCAGTTCAGCACAGCTTCACTTCGGCCACTCTTCCTCAGCACGGCCACTTCTATACTTGGGTTAGTGCACCTTGGCTGACTCACTTCGGCCATTCGTCTTACTTTTTCCAGCATGGCTACTTCTATACTCAGGTCGGCACACATTGGTTGAGCTCGGCACACCTTTGTTAGGCTCATTTCTAAATGCTTAAGGTGCCTATTGAGGATTTTTTTTATTGATGATATGCCAAGTTTGGCCACATAATAAAGGAGGGTCCCTGACTGTTCGTTCAGCACATCATTATATTATTCAGAAACGAAGAGGAGAATCACCAAGTTGCTCAAATCAGGCTACTCATGGTCAAAATAGGGTATGACAAATTCTCTTGAAGTTAAGGATTGCGAATAAAGTTAAATTATTTGCATGGAGAATGTGTCTGAACAAATTGCAATGCTATGAAAATTTAGTAAAAAAAGGTGTTGATGCTGATAATTTCTGTTATCTTTATAGTGGAAGATGGAAATTTAATTCATATTTTCGCCAAATGTCCTGTTGCGATTCAGATTTGGACTTTAAGCAATTTGTAGAGTGTTGTTAGCATGGGGTCGAGGAGGGAGCTTAGATCAACTGGTAAGGTTGCTGCTTTTTGACCTTGACGTCTTGTGTTTGAGCCGCGGAAACAGCCTCTTGCACTAAATGTAAAGTCAGGCTGCGCATATCAGATCACGAAACTTCAAAATATTTCTTTTAAACATCTAATAAGAACAGTTGGTTAGTGACAAAGAAGTAATATATCAAATGATAAAAGTTAAAATTGGCTACAGTTTTAATTACTAATCAATGTATTAAATAATGTTTCCTAAAATATTATATTTTTCAAATGGTGTAGCATCTAATCTGCCAAATGTGCTAAAGTGAGACAAAGCATATACTCTCTCCCAACAGAATGGTTCATTCACAAAGTGCAGCTTCCACCTTAATGCCCATTTGTGCGTACTTACTGAATTAGGTGATCGATTTTGTATATTTTGTGTTTTCATCAATGCCATACGCGTTATCTGGTCAAAATGTGAATCAATGAATTTACAGATTAAAATACAACTGGGCTAGAAGAGACTCGTATATCTTCATATTTATATGTATAGGTACACATCTAGGTAATTTAAAATACTCCGTAAGGAAGATATATAACATGAGAAGAAGAAATAACCTCTTGTACAAAGTGTAGGATAAGCTGCGTATTCGGACTCTGCACAAACACAGGAGCCAGATGCATCGGGAAAGTCTTTTGTTTTAAAAATATTGTTTCATTTTGACTTTCTCATGGTTTACTTAATCAAACTATTTTGGTCATGATAATATTCTATTATTAATTGGTTAATTAGAGTAAGATAGAGAAATCATACAGACGATAATTGAAATGATAGTATCATAATTTTGACTATTTATATATTTTTAGTTTTGAAAAGATATTAATATCTTTTAGGCAAATTAAAATGGAAAATATAACTTTAGAAATATGGGACTAAAACTTTAGAAATAATGCCTAGCTTTGCCTTTGAGGGGTCGTGGTAACATGCAGAGCAAGCAGAATAATGTCCTTGTCCTATCAACTTCCACCATGGCAATGTTTGTGCACATGACCACAAATAAAGATTCTATGTCATCACAAAAATTGTCCATTCGGATTTTCTTTGGAACAAAAAGTGAAATCCATTATCTTGAGAGCTTTTATCGTCCCAGTTCTAAAGAGCATGTGTGGAGGATGTAAATCAGAAGTTCAACGGCTTCTTAGATTGGTTGAATCTTACGCAGTAACCCACACAAGGTGTCTTTCGCAAGCCAAGCCTTCGGCCTAGCAGCAGAGGAACATATACACTATGCGCGTCTTTGGAATCGAACTCTTGACCGCTCGGAACAAATTCCAATCCGAGTACCAACTGAATTATGCCTTGGAAACGTCAATCCAGATTTTCTTAGTGGTAGAGAGTATATCAGAAAATGATCTGCTAACACGTGACAACAAAAATATTTATGAAGCTAGATTAAAATAGCTAACAGAAGTTGTAAGACTAGATGAGGTCGGCCATCTTCACCACCGGATGATGAATATATCTCATTAAAAAAAACTTATAGTCCTTTGATAATTGTTGATGTGACAAAATACAGTTAGAGCAGTTAAAATTCAGGACACGTGTTGTGTTTTGCTTTGTGGATAATTATTCTAGGCCCCATTTGATTTCTTTTTTCCCTTTCACGACATAAGGAAAAGGAATCGGTACGTGAAAATTGATTAAAAGTGTTTATATGAATGTGTGAAAATGGGGTCCCTTGGCTTCAATAATTTTGGAAGTAGCTATTTCATGGACTGATTGTAATGAATGGGAGTTGGTTATAAGTCTTGTATCTTTCTTTATGATTGTAGTGTTCTAATTTATTTATTTATTTATTTTTATAACTTTCTTATTATAAAACGAATGAATTGATTGCTTGCCATGGAGGGGTTTTGTCAAACCATTTGATTCTTTTCTTTTGTCAACGAAAGGTAATGCACAAAGCATGACTGTTTGGATAATTTTTTAGAGTGGTAATTTGTTATCAAAATGTAATTATTTGTAATATTTTAACACTTAAATCCATATAGAGTCGATGGTCTCATTAGAAGCATACTCTATATCTTTTGAGATAGAAGTATTGTTTGTCTGTCGCTCACACTCCTCAGATCCTAACGATAGTCTTTGGCGCTACTGTAATATACTAGGTATGATTGATTGATTTTAACACTTAAATCAGTCAAACGCATATGTTTATGTAAATATGTTATAAGTGGAAATAGATCTTCTTTACTCTTTTTCCATCAAGGTTACTGTTTGGGAGAAAGAAAAGGTTGTTACAAAGTTCTTTACTTCCTTATTTCCACTTCTTTTTCTTTTTTAGCTGCTAAACATTTCTCACTTTCAATATTTTTTTTAATAAAAAGACTAGTTGCATTATATTGATAAGTCACCTTTGTATGCTAAACTATTTTTTTGTATTCTGTGAGTATATTCACCGATTAGTCAAATGTAAGACAATTAACCGACCAAACCGAGTCCAAAAGTAGGTTTCTGACTTCAGACTCGTTTAGATTAACGAAAAATGTGGTTTAGCTCATTTGATGTGTCGAGCCTAAAGACATGTTTGAGTTCGATTCGATGACGTGTTAACTTCTTAAACGAGTCGAACTATTCGAGTTTGGCTTAGCTTATTTATGTAAATGAATACAATTCAGTATTCGAACTTGACTCGTTTAATTAGAATTAGCAAACAATATCAAATCAAACATGATTCAAACTCAAACCGTTCATAAAGAGTTTGATTTGTTAAACACCTCAAATGCCCCCGAGAATGAGATGGTCATATGGAGAAGTTTTACATGCTATGATCCTTTTGTCGTTTCAAATACACTTTACGCATAACAACGTGCAACTGTTTTTTCTTAAGAAAAAAAAAAGTCATCTGCTCTTTACATGTTTTTTTTCCTTTTCACCGCTATTGGCGTTAAATAATATCGTGTATATATGTGTGTGTATATATGTGTGTGTATGTAAGTATGTATGTATATATAACAGTTCATTGGTTAAAACAACAGAAGAAAGTAAATAGAATTCGTGATAATTGACCATTTGTGGATTTATATTATATTTGAACATTCAATTGTTGGTCCTCACATGTCAATTTTGGAATTGTTCAGGGCTAGAAGTTGCAAAATTAAAATTGTACACTTCCACTGAAGCTTATGTCCTATTCCAGTCGATAAAGAATCATCATACTAACCACACCACACACGTACCCTTCTAGCTTTCAATTGAATATTAAATATGTATCATTTTTTTCATTTTAAAATTGTATTTATTTAATTTATTTTGCCAACATTGATTGATCCAAAAAGTTAAGCAAGAGATAGGGAATTTATTCAAAATCAAACATTTATCAATATAGCATACCCACATAAATATATTTGGGATAAACCCTCACTGTTTCCAATACTTACTGGGTGAAAGTTATTTGATAGGATTTTGTTGAAGTTGTGAGGAAGCAAGGACTTGTTCTTGTTTATAGCTGGTGTCATTGTTGCACAAAGTTGTTTTGTGTAAGAAGCAGTTGTTGTCCTTGCTTACACTAAGTCGTTAGTATAAGTATTGTTGTTGTTGTTCTTATTTAGAGTAATAAGAAGAGTTATTATTGAAAATCCACTTTGGAAATACAGTGGTAGTGGAGTGAAACCATTTAAAATTCAAAACACTCTATATCTTGTGTATTCATTCATTATCCCTCATCTCCTTTCTTTATTTTGATTTGGAGTTCATATGAGTTGGAGTGGGCCAAAAAGGAGAAAAATTTTGCAAAAACGCTCAACACTCCTTTCACCCCCTTTAGATTGATTGTCACAGACCTTACAATTGGTATCATAGCCTAACCTTGATTTCTTGGCCTTTTTTACAAGTAGCAAGGTTAAAAATCATGGCATGACAACCTCTTCATTTTACACCTCAACTTCCAAACCAACCGTATTATTCCCAGCCTCAAACACTAAAGCTCCTGTGTTTGATGCCCAAAACTATTTTCTATAGAAATTTTGAATGATAAATCATTTGAAAGGTTGCAGATTTGATATATGGAGAGTTGTTGTCAAGGAATTGAAGTTCATGTGATTACCAAATTAAAATGAGAATCAATGTTTAAAGATGAGGATGATTACACAAATAAAGAGAAGATAAATTTTGCTATAAATGGAAAGGCATTTGATATTCTCTTAAGTGCTCCAACCACTATCAAGCTCATAAGACTTCAAGATCTTGAAACAGCTCATGAAGCATGGAAAAGATGAAAATGATACATGAAAAGACTGATCAAGTAAGAATGGCCAAAATACTTATCTCATGAAAGAATACGAAATGTTCGGATTGAAGACTTAGGGATAAGATACATTAAATAGGATAATACCGTTTGTGGTTCCTAATGTATATGACATTACAAAGATTACATCGGACATTACAAAGATTACATTACACATTCATCTATACATTTTTCATAACAACAATAATGGCATTGAAGGTGATTTCTGAAAGTGGAGCTCGCGTTTGAAACGCACGGTCCAATAAAAAATTTACAAATCATCTCTCCATTTAGACGCCACGCGTCCCTCCCGTCTCTCTCACTTTGCGCGTGTCATTCCATACGTGCTGATTCAGTGACCTCTCTCCACATATTTTTGGTTTATCAGGACCTCAACTACCCTAAATTCTTCCTTCAATTTTTGGTGCTTCATCGCTTCATCTTCTTATTCCCAAAAATAAAAAATAAAAGTGTTATAAACGAATTCGACATTATTATATAGACGAATCACGACTAAAATTTGTTAACTTTTTCTATAACCCATACACTTTAAGATGTCATATAATATTATTTAATATTTAGGAGAGCTAAAGCGGTCGGCCTAGATAACATACCCATTGAGGTGTGGAAGTATTTAGGAGAGGAAGGGGTCCAATGGCTAACTACTCTGTTCAACCGTATTTACAAAACAGGGAAGATGCCAGATGAGTGGAGAAAGATTATCGTGGTCCCCCTATATAAGAACAAAGGAGACGCACAGTGTTGTGGGAACTATAGGGGGATTAAGTTACTAAGCCATGCCATGAAGTTATGGGAGAGAGTAATAGACACTCGAATTAGGAGAGAAACTCACGTTACGGTGAATCAATTTGATTTTATGCCAGGAAGGTCAACTACGGAAACAATACACATTATCAGGAGATTAATGGAGAAGTATAGGGAGAAGAAGCGCGATTTACATATGGTTTTCATCGATCTTGAAAAAGCGTATGATAGTGCGCTACGTAGCCTGATATGGGATAGTCTGGATGCAAGAGGGGTCTCTATGAAGTATATAGACATAATTAGATATATGTATGATAGGACAAAAACAACCGTTCGAATGCTTGTGGGGAATACAGACTTCTTTCCGGTGGAAGTCGGTCTCCATCAACGGTCTGCGTTGAGTCCATTTCTTTTTGCAGTTGTCCTTGACGAGTTGTCAAAGCCGATACAGGAGGCAGTTCCGTGGTGTATGCTTTTTGCTGACGATATTGTATTAGTCGCAGAAAGTAGACATACCCTGAGTACCAAACTGGAGCGGTGGAGAGGTGTTTTAGAGAGAAAATACTTAAAGATTAGCTGTTCTAAGACCGAGTATATGCACTGCGACTTCAGCGGCGTAGCAGACAGTGAGGATAGCCAGCTCACCATCGATGGTCAAGTGGTACCACAGGTAAGTAAGTTTAAGTACCTATGATCACTTGTGCAGCAGAATGGCGACATAGATAGTGATGTATCGCATCGAGTTCAAGTAGGATGGTGTAGATGGAGGGCTGCCTCAGGGGTGCTGTGTGACAAAAATTTCCCAACTAAATTAAAGGAAAAATTTTATAGGGTGGCAGTGCGACCGACAATATTATATGGGACAGACTGCTGGGCCATCAAGAGGTCACAATTACAGAAGATAGAAGTTCCAGAGATGAAGATGTTGAGGTGGATGTGTGGCCATACAAGGCTAGACCGGATCAGAAACGAGGTGTTTCGAGAAAGGTTAGGCGTGGCTAGTATAGCAGATAAGATAAGGGAGGAAAGAATGAGATGGTTGGGCATGTCAAGCGGAGACAGACAACGGCGTCTGTCAGAGCAATTGAAAGCCTCATTGTAGAGGGGAACAGGAGTAAAGGCAGGCCCAAACTGACTTGGGATGAGCAGATTAGACACGACCTACTAGATTTGCATCTCTCTGAGGACATGGTTCATGATAGGAGTTCATGGAGACATAAGATTAAGGTTAACGAGGTATAGGGTCATATATAGGGGCACTTTAGAGTATATTTAGGGACATAGATAGTCATAGACACTATCTATGCTTTCCACTTGGTTGCGTATATTATACCGTTGTTTTACATTACATATACATATACACGTGATGTGTATTTCAATATCGAAAGTCTTTTCTTTGTATTTCTTGAATTTTCTCACTAACACACTAGCACAGCATATCTCTATTATTATGTCATTTTTGCAGGTATATATAAAGTCGGAGGTCTCACTATAAGCAGACTCTCTATACCTTGGGATAGAGGTATTGTCTGCCTACCACTTACCATCCCCAGACCCTATTGATAGCTTTTGTTGTCGTTGGGATATACTGGGTCCGGATGATGATGATGATTTGTAGTAAATAACTAAAAACATACGTTGCATGATTGTTACAACGTCGAATAAACATTCACATGTTTCATGTAGGTTCGCTTGTAAGCTATCGTACAAAAAGTAGGGGTGAGATCACCTCATCTTCTTTTTCCTCATCCTTCTCTACCCTCCGTCATATGACAGTAGGAGAGATTGGTGAAGCAAGATGAGAAGTAGCAAGCAAGGAGTGCATAATGTTTGAAAACGTATGTTAAAATACTTTTAAATATGCTCCAAACTTATATAAAAACATGTGTAATGTTGTTTGGGAGTTTGGTTAATGATTTGAACACTTTTAACTTGAAGAATATCACTTGGATTTATCCAAGTATGAGTTGGATCGAACCAAATGAAAGCTGGAATAAAGTTAAGTGTTATAGAGGACATGGATCGATCTATGTAAGAGACATCGATCGATCGATGTAGTGCGATGCATTGTTGGTGTAGCGCCCCGACCCGGAAAGCGGAATCCAAACCGGTGCACCCGTCGTAGCTTACTAAGAAGACTACAAGACGTCTCATCTCTCGAATACACATAATCAATGACGTAAGAGAATAAGCACGGAGACACGTACAAAATAAAATCTAAATCTTCAAATTCGTACATCCAAGTGTAATAATGTAACGGAAGAGTATATATGTTCATAACCAACTAGATCCTCAAATGAATGAAAGAAACTGAAATAACTAGCAACAGTCTCGACTATCTCCCAATCAGACTCTAAGCATCCCATTCGGCCCACTCACCGTCGTCCTCTATGAAGATCATGTCATAGCTAGGCTCATCTGCAAAACAAAGGTAGTACCCTTAGCGAAAAACGCTAGCAAGTAACCCGCTTATAAGACATACGGGATCAACACATGGCAAGACATGAGTAATATATATAATTCAAAGGATTAGTGGGGCACATGTCTTGTATAACTTCAAAAATATAGACTAGTAGCATACGAAAGCAAGAACCGTAATTCATACACATTTAGCAGTTCAGTGACAATCTAGTAACAAACCAATCATAACATAACGACTCGCGTGATACATGACAAAATATGCACTATACTACACAGTCACAATTGCGTATGCAATTTCTTTTCAAAACAGTGCAATGCATGTAACAATGTCCGGTCACATAACTTTATACCCTGTGGTGGGTCATGGCTTATATTTCCATCCCAAGACACACCACAGCTTAACTTTATACCCTGTAATGCACCACGGCTTACATTTCCATCCCGTGTAACATTACAGCCAACTTTATACCCTGTAATGCACCACGGCTTACATTTCCATCCCGTGTAACATTACAGCCAATTTCACAAACTTCATACCCTGTGCCGAAGCACAGCTCTTTTCAAAACATTATGCAGATGCAAGTGCCATGATGCAAGACTCCTCATTTCAATCACATTCTTCGTTCACATGCTTCAAGTCACATTCAATATCAATCAATCACACGAGACTCATCTCACTTACACATTCGAGCTTATGCTTCACGGCAGGTCGTCATTACCTAAATTGACCCTAGAACTCAAAGACTAATGTAAGAACCCTCATATTCTTCTTTTGTACTCTGTAAGGCCACATACATTTATTCCTAACCCCTTAGGTCATTCACGTTGAAATCCATTTCGAATACCCTACGAAGTCTCCACATTTAATTCATCATTTTAAGTCATGTTCCCAAGACTTAGACTAACTTCAATCAGGTCCTAAGAAGTCCCTAAGCTCACCCAAAGGATCCCCTAGCTTCCCTCTTTCTTCCCTTACTTTCCCACAAAACTGGTAGACGTCATACCCTGACGTCGATCGATCGACGTACGTCATACCCTGACGTCGGTCGATCGACGTCCATCTGAGGCACGTCGATCTCTCACTCATTCGACGTTGATCGATCGACGTTCATCTGAGACACGTCGATCTCTCACTCATCCTACGTCGATCGATCTACGTCCTTCTGAGGCACGTCATCCTCTCACTCTCTATACGTCGATCGATCGACGTCCCCGTTCCAGAATTCCATTCTGCAATTTTTCTGCAGAAACTGCAAAAATAACCCCCAATTCGATCCCAACTTTCTTCCAAACCATTCCAAGCCTATTCCTCACTATCAATTCATCCTTAATTCACCCAAGACAACACCTTTAACATACGATTCACGGATTCAAGCCTAGCACTCAAAGTAATCCTCAAATCAAGCCCAAAAATCTAATCTTTTCACTCTCCATTCCCTTCAACCGCCATTATCAACAAAGTAGGGTTCAAGGGATTGGGATTTACATGATCTCACATAAACAACAAAAACAACAATGATTTCAACATATAATGGCCAAATCGCAAACCAAAACACATAAATCACATATAGATTCACAGAAAGAAATTACTGCATGGTGATCCAATTTTGATATCAAAAGTAGGCCTTTTCTTTTGCAAAACGTAAGAACTTATAAGATGATTACTTGCCTGTGATTACTCGAAGACGGATTAGAAAACAAACGAAGGTTGGATCAATTCCTGGAGGATGTCTTCCTCCCCTACTCCTTGAAGAAAACGGCTAGGGTTTGGGGAATAAAGCGACGTCTATTGTGAATGAGGAGGGAAAACTGACGCTCGTCAGTTTTTATATGGACAGGGGAAAATTTGGAGTTTCTAAATTATATCCTATTTTCCTATTTATCTTAAAGAATTAATTCTATTATTTAATTTCAAAATTAAATACTAATTAATTCTAATATTTAATCTCTTCATAAATGCCACTTAATCCAATATTTAATTTCTTAATTTATTACCTTTGACCGTCATCAATTCATTTAACCAATCTTATCCTTAAATTATTCTACTGAGGGCGCGGGGCATAACATTCCACCCCCCTTACAAAAAGTTTCGTCCTCGAAACTGACGTACCTTATTGGAAAAGCTGTGGATATAGCTCCTTCATTTGCTCCTCAAGCTCCCACGTGGCTTCACGCTCCGTATGATTACTCCATTGAACTTTGACATACGGAATTACGCATCTGCGTAGGACTTGATCTTTCCTATCCACAATCTTCATTAGATGTTCTTCATATGAGACATCTTCTTTAACATCCAATGGTTGAGCTTCAAGGATATGGCTCGGGTCCGATACGTATTTCCTTAGTTGGGACACATGAAATACGTTGTGGACTTGTGACAAACTCGGAGGCAAGGCTAACCGCTATGCTCTTTCTCCAACCTTGCCAAGCACTTCATATGGACCAATATATCTAGGGCTTAACTTGCCCTTCATTCTGAACCTCGCAACTCCCTTGGTGGGTGAGACCCGTAGATAAACCTTTTCACCTTCCTCAAACTCCAAGGGTCGTCTTTTAGTATCGGCCCAACTCTTACTGCGATCTTGAGCCACCCTTAGCCTCTCTCTTATCACTTTCACTTTCTCAATTGTTTGTTCAACCAATTCTGGTGCCGTGATTGTCCTTTCCCCAACTTCATCCTAACAAACCGGGGACCTGCACTTGCGACCGTATAATGCTTCAAACGGTGCCATGCCAATTGCACTGTGATAGCTGTTATTATATGAGAACTCCATCAACTTCAACATGCTATCCCAGTTTCCTTTGAAATCCAAGGCGCATGCTCTCAACATGTCCTCCAAGGTTTGGATTGGCCTCTCCGACTGTCCATCTATTTGAGGATGGTATGCGGTACTTATTCTTAACTCGGTACCCATCGCTTTCTGAAACGCCCTCCAAAACTTAGAAGTGAACTTGGGATCACGGTCCGACACAATACTGACGGGGACTCCATGCAAACTCACAATGTTATCCACATATATGTTGGATAATTTCTCATAAGATGTACCATGTGGCATAGCTATGAAGTGAGCTGTCTTTGTCAAGCGATCGACAATTACCCAAATCATCTCATTCCCATTTCTGGTTTTGGGTAATCCCATCACGAAGTGCATAGTCCGTGCTCCCACTTCCATTCTGGAATCTCTAGTGGCATCATCAAACCACCAGGTCGTTGATGTTCAGCTTTGACTTGTTGGCATACTAAACATCTCTCAACATATTCCGCTATGCTTCTCTTCATCCCTATCCACCAATAATTCCTCTTGAGGTCCTTATACATTTTTGTGCTGCCGGGGTGGATAGACAACCTTGAGTTATGAGCTTCACTCAACAGTTCTCTACGAAGCTCCTCCTTATCTGGTACGCATAGCCGGTTTTGAAACCATAAACTTCCATCTCCTCGCAATTGGAAATCTTTTACTGGTCCCATATGCAATTTGTCGCGAATTCCTTTCAGTGATACATCTTCATATTGCGCTCCTTTAATTCTGTCTACCAAGTCTGGGCTGATAGACAGAGCTGTAAGAACATTCGCTACCGAATCAACCACATCGAGACCAAACTCCTCGATCTCTCTTTCCAACGGGGACTGTCTTGCATGGCTAGACTTTCTGCTCAACGCGTCCGCCACTCTGTTGGCCTTACCCGGATGGTAGTTGATGGTTAAGTCATAATCTTTAAGTAACTCCAACTATCTTCTTTGTCGCATATTTAGTTCTTTTTGCGAGAATAGGTACTTCAAGCTCTTATGATCAGCACAGCACACTTTTCTCCATACAAATAGTGTCTCCATATCTTAAGAGCAAATACCACAGCTGCGAGCTCCAAGCCATGCGTCAGGTAGTTCTGTTCATATGGTTTCAATTGTCTTGACGCGTACGAAATGACTCGTTCATTTTGCATCAAGACACAACCTATAAACAAAAAGTTAGTTCAAGACTAGCATATGTATACACAATGTACTAATTGTAATGATGTACATACCTAGTCCTTTCTTGGACGCATCACTATATATCACAAAACCGTCGGTGCCGAAGGGTTGTGCCAACACCGGGACAGTGGTCAATCTCCTCTTGAGCTCGGAAAAGCTCTGCTCACATTCAGCAGTCCATTCAAACTTAGTCTTTTTCTGCGTAAGTCGACTCAATGGAACTGCTATGGTGGAGAATCCCTCAACAAACTTCCTATAGTAGCCTGCCAAGCCTAGGAAGCTTCTTACTTCAGTCACGTTTGTAGGTCTTGGCCATTCCGTGATGGCTTCTATCTTCTTAGAATCCACAGAAATCCCATCCTCCGAAATCACGTGACCGAGAAAGGCTACACTCCTTAGCCAGAATTCACACTTGCTGAATTTGGCATAAAGCTTTTGTTGCCTCAAAATTTGCAACACCAATCCTAAGTGTTCAGCATGAGCTTGCTCGTCGGGGGAGTAGACCAAAATGTCATCGATGAACACCACTACGAATTGGTCCAACTGTTCTCGGAATACGGTGTTCATCAAATCCATAAAGGCTGCTGGGGCATTAGTTAATCCAAAAGGCATCACCAGAAATTCATAATGCCCGTATCGAGTCCGAAAATCCGTTTTAGGTACGTCTCCTGCTTTCACAAGCAGCTGATGATACCCCTGACGAAGGTCAATCTTGGAAAACCATCGGGCTCCCTTTAGTTGATCAAATAAATCCTCGATCCTTGGCAGAGGATATTTATTCTTAATGGTGATCTTATTCAATTCTCGGTAATCAATACACAGCCTCATACTGCCATCTTTCTTCTTCACAAACAATACATGAGCTCCCCAAGGTGATACACTGGGGCGAATCAATTTCTTGTCTAACAACTCTTGAAGTTGTCCTTTAGCTCCTTAAGTTCAGCTGGAGCCATTCTGTAGGGTGCCTTAGATATAGGCTCGGCTCCGGGAATCAAATTGATTTCAAACTCCACTTCTCTCGATGGCGGAACTTTAGGTAAGTCATCCGGAAATACGTCCTTAAAATACATTGATTACCTGAATTTGATCTATGGAGGGAACTTCTTTCTTAGCATCTACAGCATACATCACAAATCCCTCTGCTCCTTTTTGTAAAGCCTTAAAAGCCTGAATCGCCGTCAAGTATATCTTCTTTGGGGCTTTTGTTAATTTGACATTTCCTTGTACCGTTATTTCATTCATCTCGGGGTCTTTAACGGTCACTCGCTTAAGTTTACAATCGATATTGGCATGATTCTTGGTCAGCCAATCCATGCCCAATATCACATCAAAATCCTTCATCGAAATTGGGACTAAGGTCACCGAAAACACCTTTCCATTCAACTCCAATTCACAATCTTTATACTGGTGGTGGGAAACCAGCACTTGTTCGCCTGCTGCCTGCACCCTGAAGGGGGTTTCAAGCCATTCGGGTAGACAGTCGAGTCCTTTGGCGAATCGCTTAGCAATGAAGGAGTGACTCGCTCCGCTATCAAACAATACGTTTGCAGGTACTTTATTAACTAGAATCACACCTAAACACAAAAAGTGTAGCACATAAAGGTTTTCACATAAGGCACATTTAGCCTCCAACTTAAACAACTAAAATTCAACTTAAGCAACTAATATTTAACTTAAGTCGTACCTGTCACAACATCGGTGTCCTCATGTACTTCAGTGTCCGTCATTGCATGGACTCGCGCGTTGGGCCTGCCTCTCTACTCTTGTGCCGGTCCTGCTTCTCCCTGTGGCTTTGGGTTCCACTCGGGGCAATCCTTTATCCTATGGCCCGTCTTCCCACACTTGAAACATGCTCCTGATTTCTTCCAAAATTCACCCACGTGTCTTTTCTAACAGTGTGGGCATACTGCTGGTGCTTGACGGTCGGGCTGGGTCGGTTGTGGTGCCCTCAAAGCTGGCCCTGTCTGCCCTTTCCTAGGAATCTTGACCCAACGTCTAGGTCTATCTCCACTTCTCTCTTCCCTGGGCCTCTTGCTAGACTCGTCCCGAGCCTCTCTAGGCTGTGACCTGCGCGTGTCACTTTCCACCCGGTAACATGCATCCAACATCTCTTTGAAAGTTTTTAAGCTAGACCCCGCTATGGCCGTCCGTATGCGGGGGTTCAACCCTTCCTCAAATTTCAGCATTTTCATCATGTTGTTTTCCAATACCATGGGCGTTAATTTGCCCAAGGCATGGAATCTATCAGCATAGTCGGAAACAGACATCATCCCTTGTTCAAACTTATCGAACTGCCTCATCTTCTCCAAAATGGCAGTCTCAGGCACATAATAATCCTTGTAGGCCTGTACGAACTGTCTCCATAGTATGGGGGAGTCATCTTTGGCAGAATACCATTCCACCATGCGTTGGCTCTGCCGATCAGCAAAGGTGTGGCCACATCAACCTTAAGTTCTTCAGGCACTTGTACCAGCCTGAAGCACTTTTCCACTTCATCTAACCAAAATCCGGCCACCTCTGGGTCAGTGGTCCCTTTAAATGTGGGGGCATGCATCTTCCGCATCTTCCCAATATAATACCTGATACCTTGCTGAGGAGGTGATGGAGGAGGAGGTTGTTGTTGCTGCTGGGCAACTCCTTGCGCTATCACTGTGATAGCGTCTATCAGTGCATGTGGTACTAACACTGGTGGCGGTGAAGGGTTCTCGTTCCCATTGCCACCGTTTCCTTGGTTATCTCTTCGGAGAGGCATTTTCTGCAAAATCAACGCTTATTAGCATTCAGCAATTCCAAGAATAAATACTGAAGGCCCATATGCGTTTTGCAAGGCGGAATTCGTAAACTAAAATAAAATAACATTTGTTGATTACATTTTTATCGCGCTCGCACACACACCCACCCCAAACAAACTTACATCTAAGATCATATACTTAGACCTAACGATCAACTTAGGGTCAAAATCATAGCTTAAGACTCTATATGACATAACCTAGGTCTCCGAGGTAGATCTGAAGCCTAGGCTCTGATATCACCTGTAGCGCCCCGACCCGAAAAGCGGAATCCGAACCGGTGCACCCGTCGTAGATTACTGAGAAGACTACAAGACGTCTCATCTCTCGAATACACATCATCAATGACGTAAGAGAATAAGCACGGAGACACGTACAAAATAAAATCTAAATCTTCAAATTCGTACATCCAAGTGTAATAATGTAACGGAAGAGTATATATGTTCATAACCAACTAGATCCTCAAATGAATGAAAGAAACTGAAATAACTAGCAACAGTCTCGACTATCTCCCAATCAGACTCTAAGCATCCCATTCGGCCCACTCACCGTCGTCCTCTATGAAGATCATGTCATAGCTAGGCTCATCTGCAAAACAAAGGTAGTACCCTTAGCGAAAAACGCTAGCAAGTAACCCGCTTATAAGACATACGGGATCAACACATGGCAAGACATGAGTAATATATATAATTCAAAGGATTGGTGGGGCACATGTCTTGTATAACTTCAAAAATATAGACTAGGAGCATACGAAAGCAAGAACCGTAATTCATACACATTTAGCAGTTCAGTGACAATCTAGTAACAAACCAATCATAACATAACGACTCGCGTGATGCATGACAAACAGTCACAAATGCGTATGCAATTTCTTTTCAAAACAGTGTAATGCATGTAACAATGTCCGGTCACATAAATTTATACCTTGTGGTGGGTCATGGCTTATATTTCCATCCCAAGACACACCACAGCTTAACTTTATACCCTGTAATGCACCACGGCTTACATTTCCATCCCGTGTAACATTACAGCCAACTTTATACCCTGCAATGCACCACGGCTTACATTTCCATCCCGTGTAACATTACAGCCAACTTTATACCCTGTAATGCACCACGGCTTACATTTCCATCCCGTGTAACATTACAGCCAATCTCGCAAACTTCATACCATGTGCCGAAGCACAGCTCTTTTCAAAACATTATGCAGATGCAAGTGCCATGATGCAAGACTCCTCATTTCAATCACATTCTTCGTTCACATGATTCAAGTCACATTCAATATCAATCAATCACACGAGACTCATCTCACTTACACATTCGAGCTTATGCTTCACGGCATGTCGTCATTACCTAAACATTGACCCTAGAACTCAAAGACTAATGTAAGAACCCTCATATTCTTCTTTTGTACTCTGTAAGGCCACATATATTCATTCCTAACCCCTTAGGTCATTCACGTTGAAATCCATTTCGAATACCCTACGAAGTCTCCACATTTAATTCATCATTTTAAGTCATGTTCCCAAGACTTAGACTAACTTCAATCAGGTCCTAAGAAGTCCCTAAGCTCACCCAAAGGATCCCCTAGCTTCCCTCTTTCTTCCCTTACTTTCCCACAAAACTGGTAGACGTCATACCCTGACGTCGATCGATTGACGTACGTCATACCCTGACGTCGGTCGATCGACGTCCATCTGAGGCACGTCGATCTCTCACTCATTCGACGTCGATCGATCGACATTCATCTGAGACACGTCGATCTCTCACTCATCCTACGTCGATCGATCTACGTCCTTCTGAGGCACGTCATCCTCTCACTTTCTATACGTCGATCGATCGACGTACGTCATACCCTGACGTCGATCGATCGACGTCCCCGTTCCAGAATTCCATTCTGCAGTTTTTTTGCAGAAACTGCAAAAATAACCCCCAATTCGATCCCAACTTTCTTCCAAACCATTCCAAGCCTATTCCTCACTATCAATCATCCTTAATTCACCCAAGACAACACCTTTAACATACGATTCACAGATTCAAGCCTAGGACTCAAAGTAATCCTCAAATCAAGCCCAAAAATCTAATCTTTTCACTCTCCATTTCCTTCAACCGCCATTATCAACAAAGTAGGGTTCAAGGGATTAGGATTTACATGATCTCACATAAACAACAAAAACAACAATGATTTCAACATATAATGGCCAAATCGCAAACCAAAACACATAAATCACATATAGATTAACAGAAAGAAATTACTGCATGGTGATCCAATTTTGATATCAAAAGTAGGCCTTTTCTTTCGCAAAACATAAGAACTTATAAGATGATTACTTGCCTGTGATTACTTGAAGACGGATTAGAAAACGAACGAAGGTTTGATCAATTCCTGGAGGATGTCTTCCTCCCCTACTCCTTGAAGAAAACGGCTAGGGTTTGGGGAATGGGAAGCGACGTCTATTGTGAATGAGGAGGGAAAAATGACGCTCGTCAGTTTTTATATGGACAGGGAAAAATTTGGAGTTTCTAAATTATATCCTATTTTCCTATTTATCTTAAAGGATTAATTCTATTATTTAATTCCAAAATTAAATACTAATTAATTCTAATATTTAATCTCTTCATAAATGCCACTTAATCCAATATTTAATTTCTTAATTTATTACCTTTGACCGTCATTAATTCATTTAGCCAATCTTATCCTTAAATTATTCTACTGAGGGTGCGGGGCATAACAGTTGGAACCTTTTTGTCCAACATCGATCGATCACATCGATCGATCGATGTGACATCGTTCGATACATGGATCGATCTATGTGAGACAGAAAGGATGATCAGGTGTTTCTGTCCAACTTCGATCGATGACATTGATCGATGTGATCGATCGATGTGCCAATGGATAGAACTTTTCATGCTTAGTTGCATCTTTTGGTCCATGGATCATCTCCCTTCAAAAGTGAACGTTATACAACTAACTCTAGGGGTTAGTAAACTGCTGAAAACATCTTTCAAACATTGGTTTTACAATCCTAAAACCTATAAATATAAGGCTTTACTACTTTACATGATATAGAAAAACTTTTGCAAAGTTTGTGCATATTTCAGCAATTTGCTCTCTCCCTCTCTTCTGCTATCAACTCTTCTCTTTGCAAGTTTATCTTCCTCTCGTAGAGCGAACGAAAGGGAGAAGCCGTTATATCCTGGGAGACTTGTGCCAAGAGATTCACCTTTCTCGCCGTGGTGGCGTTTTAGCTTTAAGGACAACAACATTTTGTTGTGTCTCGGCTTTCATTGTTCTCGTTGATATCTTTTTTCCTTGTTTGGTGTCCATATTCATATCCTGTATTTCTTGTCAAATTCTCTATTTGACATATATGTCAAGTTCTCATCGGCCAGGGAAATTCGGAAGGCACTTTAGAACAAGTATGGTTCTGAAGATGTTGGAAAACAAAAGTACGTGGTCAGTGAATTTCTCAAATTGCAAATGGTTGACCACATACCTATAAACAATCAGATCCATTAGTTTCATCAATTGGTGAACAATCTTGAACAAGAAGGCATCAAGATAGATGAGACTTTCCAGGTTGTCTCCATGTTGGAAAAGTTACCCTCTTCTTGGAATAAATATAAGAAGAGAGGTAAACATGATGACGCCAAGCTTACTATGGATGGTGTCATCAAATAGATACATATTTGAAGACAATAATCGGTTGGATGCAGAGGGTGCTGAGAATGAGTCGCAGGCCAACATTCTGGAGCACAATTCAAAGTCAAAGAGGCCAAAACTACATAATGTCAAAGTACTTCATAACAAAGGTAAGATTGTGCGGGGACAAAAGAAGCCCAAAGGAGTATGTTGGGTCTGTGGCAAGGCTGGGCACAAGGCATTCTTCTGCAACAAAAGGAAGGGTCAAGCAAGTGTTCATGCAAATCTGACAGAGCGCGATGGGCAAGACAAAGTCAAAGACAAGGAGATCATTGCTGCAGTCGTCGTGGACGAGGTAAACCTTGTTAGAGGTGCTACAGAATGGGTGGTTGATACCGGAGCCACTAGACATATTGCTACCAGTAGAGATCTATTTCTTGATTTTCAAGAAATAGATAGTGGAGACCAGGTTTTTCTTGGGGATGCACGAGGAACCCGTGTTCTCGGGAAGGGAAAAGTGCTTCTCAAGTTAACTTCAGGAAAAAGACTGGAATTGAGTAATATGCTCTATGTTCCTACTATACGTAGGAATTTGATTTCTAGAGCACTTCTAAACAAGGCCAATCTTAAACTTGTCTTTGATTCTGATAAATTAGTGCTCACTAGAAATGGAGAATTTATCGAGAAGGGATATTGCAATGCTGGGCTGTTTGTACTAGATGCTACTTGTATTACTAGTAATAATACTACTTCTTCGGTGTACTTGATTGACTCTTATGACATTTGGCATGCTAGACTAGGTCATGTTAATCTTGATGCCTTAAAACGATTAAAAAGCATAAACATCATATCTATAGCAAATGAAGACAAGTTTGATAGATGTGAATATCGTGTTGAAGCAAAGCATCATAAGAAACCGTTTAAAAGTGTGGAAAGAGTTTTAAATAAACTAGATCTCATTCATAGTGACCTAGGTGATTTCAAGAATCATGTTAGTAAAGGACGTACAAGATACTATATTACCTTCATTGATGATTATTCTAGGTTCACTAGAGTATACTTGCTAAGTCATAAAGATGAGACTAAGGAAATATTCAAGAAGTTTAAGAATGAAGTAGAGAATCAATTAGAAAGGAAAATCAAACGGTTAAGGTCCGATAGAGGAGGTGAGTACATGACTACTTCATTACAAAAGTTTTGTGAAGAACATGGCATAAATCATGAATTAACACCGCCTTACACTCTGCAATCTAATGGTGTAGCTGAGAGGAAAAATAGAACCCTTAAGAATATGTTGAATGCTATGCTCATTAGTTCCGGTTTACTGGATAATTTGTGGGGTGAGACTATTTTTTGTGCTTGCCATATATTGAATAGACCACACAAAAAGACCAATAAAACCTCTTATGCATTATGGAAAGGTTATCATCCCAACTTAGGATACTTGAAAGTGTGGGGGTGTTTAGCGAAGGTTGGTATTCCTGAATTTCAAAGAAACAAGATAGGACCAAAAACCAAAGATTGTGTATTTATAGGATATGCCCAAAACAGTGCGGCATATAGGTTTATGATGATTGAGAGTTCTACAATTATAGAATCTAAAGATGCTGAATTCTTTGAGACTGTTTTCCCTATGAAACAACAAAAGGATTCGGGACACTCCGTTTATGAAAAAGGTGAATCTAATAAAACTGTAGTCTATATAGAACCGGATTCACTAAGAAGAAGCAAAAAGAAAAGGATTGAGAAAAACTTTGGTAATGATTTTACTAAAATGTTCATCTTAGAAGAAGATCCGAAAACTTACCAAGATGCTATGAGATCTGTAGATTCAACATTTTGGAAAGAAGCCATAAATAGCTAGTTAGATTCAATCATGAGTAATCACACTTGGGAATTAGTAGATTTACGTAGAGGTTGTAAACCTATAGGTTGTAAGTGGGTGTTTAAAAAGAAGTTGAAGGCGGATGGCACCATAGATAAGTTTAAAGCTAGATTAGTGGATAAAGGATTTACTCAACAAGGAGTAGATTTCTTTGACACTTATGCACCGGTTGCTAGAATAATAACCATTAGAGTGCTAGTTGCATTAGCTTCTATCTATAAGCTTGCAATACATCAAATGGATGTAAAAATTACGTTTTTAAATGGAGATTTAGATGAAGAAATCTATATGAAACAACCCGAGGGAATGATTGTTAAATGGCAAGAACATAAAGTATGTAGATTAAAGAAATCTTTGTATGGTTTGAAACAGCCCCTAAGCAATGGCATGAGAAATTTGATAATGCTTTGACAGCAAACGGCTATGTAGTAAATGAAAGTGATAGATATGTTTATAGCAAATTTGAAAATCTTGATGGTGTGATTATTTGCTTATATGTTGATGACATGTTGATATTTGGTACGAATTTAGATATTGTTAATAAAACCAAATTGTTTTTGTCATCAGTTTTTGATATGAAAGATATGGAAAATGCTGACTTTATTCTTGGTCTTAAGTTAGTTGAGAAATGTCAGGGTTATATGCTTTGTCAAAGTCATTATGTTGAAAAGTGTTAAAGAAATTTAATCACTTTAATTGTAAAGCTGTAAGTACTCCTTTTGATCCTAACGGAAGATTAGAAAAGAATAAAGGTAATAGTGTTTCACAATGTGAATATGCAAGAATCATTAGTAGTGTAATGTATTTAATGAATTGCACTAGACCGGATATTGTATATGCTGTGAATAGAATTGCTAGATACACACACAATCCTAGTAATGCACATTGGTTTGCTTTAAGAAGACTTTTGAGATATCTTAGAGGAACCTTAAACCTTGGTTTGTTCTTTAGTGGAAATCCTTGTATGTTAGAAGGATTTTGTGATGCTAATTGGGTAACGGATAATGATTAAGTTAACTCAACTAATGATTACGTGTTCACTTTGGGTGGGAGTGCCATTTCTTGGAAATCATCAAAGCAAGCATGTAAGGAAAAATCAACAATGGAATCTGAGTTTCTTGCTTTAGAGCTTGCATGTACTGAAGCCGAATGGTTAAAAAACTTGCTTATAGATATTCCTTTATGGACTAAACCAATGTCTTCTGTGTCTATACATTGTGATTCACAGGTTGCGGTTGCTCGAGCAAAGAACAGAGTTTATAATGGAAAGAGCCGGCATATTCGACTGAGACACAATATTGTGCAAGATTTGATGAGTTCAGGGGTGGTTAACTTGGAGTTTGTAAGATCCGAGTCTAACCTGGCTGATCCTCTGACAAAAGGATTATGTAAAAAGTTGGTCCGTGAAACATCGAGGGGGATGTGACTTGTTCCATTCGAAGTGGATTCTATGTGACGGCAAACCAACCCACTATTAGCAGAGATCCTGCGAACGGGGTTCAATGTGATAATAACAAGTCACAAAAGAATCCTACTTAGGACTATCATATGTTCCTCCCTATGATGTTGTTGAAGATAGTGCTCACTACAAGTAATTGAGGATGAGATTTTTAGAATCTCTTAATGGCATTCATAGTCATATTTGTTGATGGTGTGAGCAGTGCACACTTGATGAATTCTACCTATATAAGCGTGGGAGTGGTGCCGCTTCCTATGAGAGTTCAGAACAACTCACTAGAGCGCTTATGAAAACCTGGGACTGGGTGCATGGCCGATTTCGCACCACACCGCGAACTTGCATGAAGCTAGTCAATGATATGTCGGTTGTAAGTTCTTATAAACAATAGAGAAGTAAGATTCAAGACGTCAATGTCATCTTACTTCCGTTTATATACTTCTGCTTGCACTAAATGGCAATTCAAGACGCGAGTCATTGTCAATTATTTATCGTTGTCTTCATTTGATAGTATAGAGATTAGTTTATTAACGTTCGAAAATGTTTGTATATAAGTTTGGATCATGTGGGGGATTGTTGGAAAAAGTATGTTAAAATACTTTTAAATATACTCCAAACTTATATAAAAACATGTGTAATATTGTTTGGGAGTTTGGTTAATGATTTGAACACTTTTAACTTGAAGAATATCACTTGGATCGATCCAAGTATGAGTTGGATCGAACCAAGTAAAAGCTAGAATAAAGTTAAGTGTTCTGGAGGACATAGATCGATCTATGTAAGAGACGTCGATCGATCGATGTAGTACGATGCATTGTTGGAACCTTTCTGTTCAACATAGATCGATCACATCGATCGATCGATGTGACATCGATTGATACATGGATCGATCTATGTGAGACAGAAAGGATGATCAGGTGTTTTTGTCCAACTTCGATCGAAGACATCAATCGATCGATGTGATCGATCGATGTGCCAATGGACATAACTTTTCATGCTGAGTTGCATCTTTTGGTCCATGGATCATCTCCCTTCAAAGTGAACATTATACAACTAACTCTGGGGGTTAGTAAACCGTTGGAAACATCTTTCAAACATTGGTTTTACAATCCTAAAGCCTATAAATATAAGGCTTTACTACTTTACATGATATAGAAAAACTTTTGCAAAGTTTGTGCATATTTCAGCAATTTGCTCTCTCCCTCTCTTCTACTATCAACTCTTCTCTTTGCAAGTTCATCTTCCTCTCGTAGAGCAAACGAAAGGGAGAAGCCGTTATATCCTTGGAGGCTTGTGCCAAGAGATTCACTTCGCTCGTGGTGGTGGCATTTTAGTTTTAAGGACATCAACATTTTGTTGTGTCTCGGCTTTCATTGTTCTTGTTGATATCGTTTTTCCTTGTTTGGTGTCCATATTCATACACTTTTCTAACACATAAGAGTAGGTGGAGGTCACATGGCAGGCCGTGGGGAGAGAGGTGAGGAAGAAAGGAGTGAGGTGATCCAGTCTAGAAAGTAGGGTTATTTTGTCCGTTTTGTTTCCTAGCTTGTTATTTCTTTTAAGAAGTTCTAAAGTATTATATTCTCTTTGTAGCAAAATATTAAATATTGTTTTGTTTTTAATAAACAGGAAGCAAAAGATCATACATTACTAATGAGTATGTAATATATTTAGCGGTGTTAAGTCGAATAGTTCGCGAATTGTTCGAGTTCGTTCGTTAATTTTATTTAAAGGAGCTGAATTCGAACACCTATTTGGATTTATTAACTAAAACGAGCCAAACTGTTCGCGAACGGTTCGACTCGTTTAAACAGTTATAGTGTTATCGAGCCGAACTCGAACCAATTTTAAAGCTTGTTACAGTAAACGAACCGAGACGAATAGTTCGTTTAGCTAAATGAATCCGAATTCAAACCTAGTATTTGACTCGGTTCAGTTTGTTAACACCCTTAAATATATAAAAACTAGATATATTCAGTTTGTATATTTGTTGTTGTACTACAAGACACGACATGAGAGAGCTATTAACAGCAAACAAAACAACAATGCACAAGCTTTACATTCTTCCTATATGAAGTTGGTCATATAGATATTTATTTTCCACCGTGCTTTATATGTAGAATATTTATTAACATCACAATAAAAATTATATTTGGCACTAATTTTTATTTTTATGTTGAATATTTATTTTATCTGCTTGTCATCTCTTTGCTTTGTAGGCTGTAGCATGGTCATCCGTAGCATGACTTTACTTTTCTAGTAAAATTGACAAATTTCACCCTCTCTTTGCCATAGAAAGGACGTACATTTGTTATGTAATTTCTTAAAGCTTTGGCAACTTTCTCCTTTCTTTTTTTCCCTTTTAAAATTTAAAAACGTTATTTGTATACTAACCTTTTACATTTACATAAGATTCAGAAAAAGATCAGATCGTTTCACGATATGAGTACACAGTCTTTAGAATCTAACATTTGACAATTTTCAGGCTGTCTTGATTTCATGGCTCTTAAACCTCATTTCGTTCGATTCTGCTAACTTCCCTTCTCCAACACATTTTCCTTTTTCCTAAATTTTCTCAATTTTTCTCCCATTGTTTTTCTCTCTAATTTTTCATGGACATGCTTTGTTTTGAGTCCATTATTGATAAAAATATTAAACGAAAATTTAAAATACGAGCACTCCTCCACTTTCCTTTTGCCATGTGTATTCACTTGAAATTTTTATCGATAGAAACTAGATAGCGATATAGTATCCATGACATGATCCAATAGTTTCGGTGTCGGAAGCTCGAGGGTGACGAGAGTTCGATTCTTGTCTCAAGCAAGATTTTTGACTGAACAGTACAAACTCTACTATAACGGGCTTTGAGCACCTGATTTTCATTTCTATCATACTGTAAGACAGGTTGATAAGGTTCGGTTGGAGTTTTTGTTCATAAACTTCTAGACATCGATAGAAGCGTAAGGTTGGATGAGAAATAGAAAACACGAGTGCCAGGTGAAAGCGGTGGGCCGACCGCCGACGGTAACGGTACCCATTCGCTATTTATATCCCGTGATAGTAGCAAGTTTGATGTACCTCACAATCTCGCATTGTTCTAGGAGTTCGGTAGAAACTGAGTCCCCATATTTTTCTGGGGTCTTCCTAAATCCTTTCTTTTCTGCTTCTTGTTTTTAGCTTTCTCTGAGAAAGCTAAAAAAATTCTGGGTTTTTCTTCCTTTTTGTGTTAGAGAAAGAAAACGAGGAAAGAAAGATGTTTATTGAGAACTTTAAGGTTGAGAGTGCGAATGTGAAATATTCGGAGGGTGAGATTCACTCAGTGTACGATTACCACACCACAGAACTTGTTCATGAGGAAAGGGATGGAATTTACCAATGGATTGTGAAGCCAAAGACTGTGAAATATGAATTCAAGACTGACACTCATGTCCCAAAACTTGGGTGCATCTTCTAATTTCTATTATTTTATTTAATTTTCTTTTTGTATTCCCAGCAAAGAATTAAAGACAAAATTAGACACATGGGGTTTATATTCTTGTATTTCTATGTTTTGGTTCTGAGTTTTTTGCATTTTTGGTAGGGTTATGCTTGTTGGGTGGGGAGGAAACAATGGTGCAACCCTCACTGGCGGTGTGATTGCAAATAGGGAGTGAGTATTTCTGTTCATTTTTGATGAATTTAAGGAGCAAAAGGATTCAAGAATTCGTTGTTATTAGCTTTGAAAGAATGATTTGCTTAAAGGGTTTTCTTTATTTGTGCTTTTAATGACAAATTTTGCAGGGGAATCTCTTGGCCAACCAAAGACAAGGTGCAGAGAGCCAACTATTTTGGGTCATTAACCCAAGCATCCACTATTAGAGTTGGATCCTTCAAGGGAGAGGAGATTTATGCCCCTTTTAAGAGTCTGCTCCCCATGGTATGCTCTTTAACAGTATTTATGTGTGTGTTTGTGTGTCTGTTAAAGGTGGCTAATTTTTTTTATGGGCACAGGTGAATCCAGATGACATTGTGTTTGGAGGGTGGGACATTAGTAATATGAACCTGGCTGATGCCATGGCCAGGGCTAGAGTCTTTGAGATTGATCTTCAGAACCAGTTAAGGCCTTACATGGAATCCATGGTCCCACTTCCTGGAATATATGACCCTGATTTCATTGCTGCTAATCAAGAATCTCGTGCTAACAACCTGATTAAGGGAACAAAGAAAGAGCAAATGCAACAGATTATTAAGGACATTAGGTAATTTTTCGTCGTTGGGTATTTCTCTGTTTTTTTTTTTTTTTAAATTTGTTGCCAAGTTGGTTGCTTTAGTGAAAATAAACGAGAGTTTTTTGTGCTGCACAGGGAATTTAAGGACAAAAATAAAGTAGACAAAGTTGTGGTACTTTGGACAGCCAACACAGAGAGATACAGTAATGTAGTTGTGGGATTAAATGACACAATGGAAAGCCTTTTGGCTTCTTTGGACAAAAATGAAGCTGAGATCTCCCCTTCTACTCTGTATGCAATTGCCTGTATTCTTGAAAATGTGCCCTTTATCAATGGAAGCCCACAAAACACCTTTGTCCCAGGTTGTAATCTTCTCCAAATCTTACATTTTCGTCTTACAAGTGGAGTTTCATTCTTTTTTAAGTTGTCCTAATGGTTGGTGTTTTGAAAAATGGTAGGTTTAATTGATTTGGCCATTAAAAGGAATAGTTTGATTGGGGGAGATGACTTCAAGAGTGGTCAGACTAAAATGAAATCTGTACTAGTTGATTTTCTTGTTGGAGCAGGTATCAAGGTAAATGCACATGTTCTGAATTAAATATGTTTGTTTAGAACATACCATTTTATAATATATGATCCATTTGAAGTATATTGACTAACATTACGGGACTTGTTTGTGTGGTAGCCAACATCAATTGTGAGTTATAACCATTTGGGAAATAATGATGGAATGAATCTTTCCGCTCCCCAAACGTTCCGCTCCAAAGAGATATCGAAAAGCAATGTAGTTGATGACATGGTTGCTAGTAATGCTATCCTCTATGAACCTGGGGAGCACCCGGATCATGTTGTTGTGATCAAGGTAAACGCGGTTACTTGCATGATTTAAGCAGCATCAAGACTGTTTTTGTTATTATTGTTGTTGATTCTTGTAACCGCGATTTAAGCAGCATCAAGACTGTATCTGTGTTATTGTAGTTGTTGATTTCTTTGTCTATTCTCATTGGTCATGTATGTGGCATCTCTTAGTATGTGCCATATGTTGGAGATAGCAAGAGGGCTATGGATGAGTACACCTCTGAGATATTCATGGGAGGAAGGAACACCATTGTTCTGCACAACACTTGTGAGGACTCGCTTTTGGCTGCACCAATAATCTTGGACTTGGTCCTTCTAGCTGAACTAAGCAGTCGAATTCAGCTCAAGGCTGCGAATGAGGTCCCTTTCCGATTTGTTTTCCTTTCTATTCTGTTTGCAAGTATGATCTACACACTATAAACTGCCCATTGTAATGCCTGATATCTAAAATCCAATTGCAGGGGAAGTTTCACTCTTTCCACCCTGTGGCTACCATCCTTAGCTACCTCACCAAGGCACCTCTTGTAAGTACAGATTTACCGCTAGATAAAATAAATAGCACATCCATAAGGTAGGTGACCGCCGTATCCATAAAATTGATCTTTAAAGGCATGTAGCAAATGTTGATCTTTTAAAGCTTCATCTGATTTATAAAAGAAAAGTGCACAAGGGTCCATTGTTGTAATGTCTTACGAAGGGTTACAGCAACTAAGGTCAAATGAATCTTGTGAACTGAAAGGGGTAAAATGAGCATACATACATAAATGTTCTTGGGATCATGGTCCATTGTAGCAATGAAACTAAACATGTCCTTATGCTGTAAAACAGGTACCTCCGGGGACACCTGTGGTGAACGCCTTAGCAAAACAGAGGGCAATGCTTGAAAACATAATGAGGGCTTGTGTCGGCCTGGCACCGGAGAACAACATGATCTTGGAGTACAAATGATGGAGCTTTTGCCAAGGAGGATCAGGCACTGATTTTCTCTTTGTTGGAAGGACCTTTTTTTTTTGTCATGCTGTTAGTGTTTGATATAAGTGTGTGCCCTTAAGCCATTGTGTAGGCATAGAAAGTTATTGTCTTGTTTGGATATTATGTTCAGAGTGTGTGCTTTAATCCTTTGCTAGGAAATGACAATTGCTCTGTGGTTGTTTTCTTTTAGCATTTGCTGTTGATAGGTAGTATGATTATTTGCTAAGTGTGATTTTTATTTTACATGAGCTTCCTGGGCTTGAGTGATTTCCTCTGTTGTTAAAGTGCAACTCTTTTGAATTATGGAGCTGCTTGTTAAGCTCATGGTCTGGGAGAAAGAACAATGTTTTCAATTACCATGTTCGACCATCTCCATATGGATACACAGTGAAATGTTTTCACTAGTTCTGCAATACGTGTATATATATATATATATATATATATATATATATATATATGTTAACTTGTTCATGTTCTTTTAGATAACTTGTTCATGTTCTTTTAGATAATATTGGAGTATAAGATGAACATACTGAACAGCCTACATCAACATGGATTGATAAAATCAGCAAACTCAGATGTTTGTTAGCAGAGTGCTTTAGTAGACAGCTTGCTCCAGCAGGATGTTTTAGCAGCTTACATACTCCTTATAAATGAGAAGGCTCTTCAGTTCATTTGATGTAGCTATATCAGAATAAGACTTATGCACTTCTAAATGACATTCTCTCTGCTTCAGTTTCCAATGTTTTCTGTGTTAGTTCCTATGGCCGTCCGGGCTAGGGTCTTGGCACGGTACACCCGTTGTACTCTGCTACGAGAAGTACAAGGTGTCGATACCATACATGTGCATGTCAACACGAATCCTGAATCGATATAGCAGAAGCAACATAAAGATAAACATACGACATACATATCAATACGAATCGTCATAAATCCGTACAAGTCATAATGTACAAATGTCCCAACATAGTCTAAGAACATCATGATCAAAATATCCAACATATTCAAAAGATAACACTGGCATGCTTCCTCGCTCACGGATAATCTAACTGGGGTTCGTCATCTATGAATCCCGTATCGCGATCCCTATTCTCTGCAATGTGATAAGGCAAGTATGAGCGATAACACTAACCGTCCAGCAAAGTAGTCCGCCTGGATAGGTCATGCAGATGATACATAAGGAGACGAGGTGATAAAATAATAATGCATAAATAAAGAACATAACATGTCACATCTCCATTGTGAGCAAGTAAATGGCATAACATTAGTATAATCAAATAACATGTGACACATAAATAAATAACGTCCTCATCAAAAGTAGACATTCTTCTACCATCAAGCCCATAGGAACATCATCTATACATGTCCATCCTTAATGTCTCCAATCAAGGCCTAAGATAATCCTCATACTTAATCTTATTCCCTATATGCATCAAGTCCCTACATGAACTATGTAAATGCTATATTCTTACGATGCGATGTCTTTAAAATAATTCCATAAAATTCCATAACGATGAACGATAAATCATGATAACCATATACATTTTCCATAACATTTCAAAACATAAAATTTCCATAAACATGACATTTTTCATATGATGGCTATAGCACTTTACCTTGGATGCGAAAGATATCATCATAATACAGAATAATCCCCTATACAGTCACATGCACAAATATGAATCTCGATGTTTCAAACATGGGGTTACATCATAAGTACATATACTAACGGTGACTTGATATGCCGGGGATCCTTTATCCCGGATAACGTTTTACACTCGGTCCCATAAAGAAACATACTATATGCCCATGACATCAACCTCCTTAGGTTCCGATGCCATGACAACCTCCAATCATCGATAACATACTATATGCCCATTACACCAATCATATCGGACATGGTGTCATGACGGCATCCTCATGATCGTATACATACGATAAACATGTTATGAGATATCCGGTTATACGATATGATTCGACGTGTAAGGGTGAACTTCTAAAACATTTCATGAGATGCAAAATGGATGCAATGTACCTCGGCCTACTAGCCCATTTCATACTCTATATGATCTTAAACATTCTCATATCATCATGTCATAAAATTCCACATATATGCACGTAATCCATGACTTAAATCATGAAAATATACTATCTTTTGCTCTCCAAAACTCTCGGGCAAACAACACCTTAAAAATGCCTCCTTTTCATTTTATTTCATCCATCAACTTCCTTAAATCATACATCATACATATAATCTCATGGCACAACACTAAGACATTTAGTATACTTATATTCATAAATACTTTAACATATCATATGAGAGAGTATATAAAATAGTCATAATTCATACCATGCCATATTTTATACATTTCTATATCCATAAACATGTAGCAATTTTATTTGTTCCAAAAAGGCCTCTTAGCCGTGTGTTACTTTACTACACATATACATATTTTCGTCAACATGTAACACGCTTCTTTATTCTATATTTTGGCCTTAAGCCCGAATACTACATGGCATACATATCTGCATTTATAACTTGTAACAAAAATTATTTCTTCCACCCTTTTCCGAATATACACCTCCTCACACATGACACATAAATCTTATCTTTTCACATCTCCAACATATGTCTTGTATTTGACATTTATTCAAACTATATACATACTAGTTTCCATCAACATGATGACTTTCAAGATTGAGATTATAATAAAAATACATACACACACAAGATGATGGAAACCATGAAAAGAAAGTAAGGATGCTAAAACTTCTCCTTTGACCTATGCATATAAGCATGATGATCATCACGAAACAACTTTTGTGAGATAGAATCATAGTCATGAATATGATTGCCTCATAACATGCTAAATCAAAGCCATAAAAGATTATGAAAACAGAATATACAACCAAATACATAGGTGATGATCCTCATGGAAAATACATAAATAAATACATGAAAGTTAGCTTCTTAGTTATCATTTCTTACATATCATAAGACTTCATCTTCTTTCATTCTACATACATCAAATAAGGGTTATTCATTTCTTTCCATTTATACATATGGGTCCATATTTTAGCACGTTGGTCAATTTTTATGAGGTTCATATATCACAACATATACATTACATAGAACATAGCTTTATATATTCTTGCTACTAAAACCTTGAATATATTTTATGAATGATCCAACTTTTGTATGAATATACATACTTAATCTTTGGAAATCCATGAAGAATCTAGGAATAGTACTTGCCTTTTTCACTTAGTCTTAGAATGAAAGTGAAGATTTCTTCATATGACTTCGAGAAAATCTCTCTCATTTTCCTTCTTGGGTGACCATGGATTGGGGGTCCAAAAATAAAGTTAGTGAGCAACTATATAAGATGATAAATGGAAGAACTTAAACTCATTCTATATGAAGTTCTTACATTGCTCCTTCTTGGTTCTTGACTCTACAAACTTTCAGCCAACACTCTTGGATGAAGGAGGATGTTCTAATTATTATCTTGTATGATGATGTGAAGTGAAAAAAGGAAGTTCTCTTCTTTGTTTTTCCTTCTAAAACTTTCGGCCTAAGGTGGAGATGGAGGCTTGGAAGACTTGTTTTCTTTCTTAGAGAGAAAAGAGAGTTGTGTAGGGAGATGAATTTTGATAAGTGTGAAGATGAGAAGGAAGAGAGTCTTCTCTCTTTCTATAGGGAGGGTGTGGGTGAGAGGAGATTGGAGTGGGAGGAAGATTTCTTCATAAAGTTTGGAAGGATCAGGAGAAGGGATTATGGTTGCTTGTCTTGGCAAAGGAAGAAATGTGGAGTGTTATGAGGAAAAAGAACTTCCCTCTTTGATTTGAGGGTGACCGGCCATGTGAAGAAAAAGAGGGAGTGGTTTGGTTTGGTTGGAGGGTGTAAGAAGGTGTAAGAATTGTGTAAGAGGTGGTGTAAGAAGTGTGGAAGCTTTTGGACATAAACCACGATTGTTTCTTGTGGATAAAACAAACAAAAATCTTCTCTTCTTCTTGCTTGGGTGTGGCCGGCCTATAAGGGTTGGGAGTGGGCAGAATAGGACAAAATTTCATCATTTGGTTTCACATAATTTTCTACACTTGGTATTTTGTTGGTGTATTAATCCAACCAAAATTTTTTCCTTTTTCCCCTTTGACCGCCCAAGCATATATATACATACATATACATACATATATACATACATATACATACATATACATACATATATATATATATATATATATAGAAAAGAACAAGAAACAATATTAGAAATGTTAAAACATATAGGAAATCCCCAATTACAAAAAGAATATTTAGATAGAATAATAGATATAAATTCAAAACAAGAAGAAACAAATAAACCAGCTATATTACCAAATGTTTCAACTAGTTATTATGATTTAACTAGTATATTAAATAAAAACAAAGATACAAAGAATAAAAATACAACAATCTCAGATCTACAAAAAGAAATAAATAAAGAACAGTAAATAAAAAGGGAGAGGGAATAAGGTTAGCCAGAACTAAATCCAGCCATAATAATATATATATATATATGATATAAATATATATAAATATATAACAATATTAACAACAAGAATTAGGCTGTATATACCGACCCAATTATATAGATATATAATACATAAAAGCAATAAATAAAATTAAGAACAGTATATTAAAGAACTCAAAAAGTAAAAGAATTCAATTCATACCATATATTTATTTCTTCAAAAAATATTGGAGATACAACTATTGTTTGAAGATTGGAGATCTTCAGGGGTATTGGCTTCAAATGGTTATTGAAAGATATTCAAGAACAAATAAAGTGTTCTTGGTGTGGGATAGTATTGGAGAAAGGTTGGAAGGATATTGGATGGATATGGAAAGTGGGAATGGAGAGAGAGAAAGTGTAAGAAAGATGGTAGAAAAACTTGTGTTCTTTCAAGTATGCATACCCCCTCCTTTTATAGGAATTTTGAGGGGAATATGGCCAAAATAAGGGTCCCTCCATTATAACTTGCTTGGTCATTTTCGCACAAATATTTTAATAATTTTATTTTTTTTATTTTTTTATTTTTTAAATTTTTTTTGCATGTTATATCATAGATATAACAACTATTACATCATTGAAATATTACATCAATTCAAATATTACAAATATGAAATTATTACAAATATTACAAATGATCAACTTATTCTATCAAATCAACGTCTTCATCCACTGCATTCGTCGATCCTGAAGATGATGAAGGTTTTGCTTCTTGCAATAAAGGAGCAAATTTCATCAAAATATTTTGCATTTCTTCAGGGTCTTTCGCCATTGCCAGCTGAGATTGCATCATTGATTTGTGTAATAAAAATTGTTCATGTCCGGGCTTCACCGGTGCTGTTATTGTTTTTCTGCTATCTGCAATTTGCTTTTGTGCATTCCATATTTTTATTTGTTCCATTACTTTGTGAGGGTAAATGGATTCTGGAATATTGAATGTTGTCCACCATTTGATATAAAATTTTCTTTTTATCAAGAGTACTTTTGTATTTAGAGTATATTCTGCTCTCCATTGGAATACCCATGGTAAATAGAACTTCATATGAAATATCATCATTTCCGAAAATATCTTCTCTTCATCTGTGAGAGAATACATCTTCGTAAATACTTGTAGTAATGGTCTCACTACATCATTCAAATATTCTGCACAGGAGCCAAAATGATCCCACCATGCTGCGAACCAATATGGAATATTCTTCGTCGTTATTCTTCTGGTATCAAAAAAATCAACCAGGTGTGTGAACCCCTGGAGTTTTGAAAATATAGGGAATTATACCAAGCTTGTTGGTAATCCCAATAATTAAAAGAGACATTTTAAATAAATTTGAATTATTTCCTGCAGGAAAATCAATTTCCTCGGATAAAGATCCAAATTGTTTTTGTCATTGCTCTGGTGTCATTATAGACACTATTTTAAAGTCGGAGAAGGCATACTCTATATTATCTTTATTAAAATGATGTTTTATTTCAACAGAATTTGTCATTATCAACAGATGTTGATAATATTCTGTGGTTTTCGCAATATTCCATGATTTATAGAAAAACTCTTTTCCAAAATAATTTTGTAAGGAAATTAATGGATTTTTATCATAATATGATTTTTCTATAGTAGTAATATATTGATAAAAAGACTTTTCCACAAACTGGGTTGTCTGCACGGCCTTTTTATATGTGGGCATTTTACTGGTAATTTCTGTGGTTTGTGGTTTGAAAACTTTATTGGTTTTTTGGGTTATTGAAGTAGTTGGCTGAGATTTTGATATTGCTGATGAAGTCTCTGCTATTTCTGTAGTTTTTGGTATATTGAATTTTTCAAGCAATGCTTGAAATTCAGAACTATTGGATAGGCTTTCAATAATAGATATTGGTGTTTTATTTGGAGATATTTGGGATATTGGAACTGCGGCTATTGGGGTTTTTTTGAAGAAGTTCTTCCTCTTCTTCAACTTTATCCGCCCATGTTTTTCGTGGGATATTATTGTCATTATTCGCTGGTAGCTTTCCTTTGTCTTTAGACTTCCTCGGCATTATGTCTGTTTTGGAGGAATTCTCTGGTCAGAAAGTCTGGAACAAAATTTGTATCTCCTTTTATATATTCAATATCAAAATCATAAATACTTAATAAAGCTTGCCATCTAGCAAATATTTGTTTTGAAGCTAAATTTTTAACATCTTTTTGCAAAATTTCTTTCGCAGATTTGCAATCAATACGTAAAAGACATTTTTTATTTAATAAATCACTTTGAAATTTATCAACACATAATACAATACTCAAAATTTCTTTTTTAATAGTAGAATATGATTTTTGGGTATCATTCCAATGACCAGAAGTATATTGAACTATAGACTCTTTTCCATTTTATAATTGTTTTAATATTCCACCAAATCCAATATCTGATGGATCTGTTTCAACTATTTTAAATAAATCTGGATCTGCTATATATAAGCAGGGTATATCAGATACTAGACTTTTTATTTTCTTGACAACTGAAGTATGCTCTTCAGTCCATATTGGTGGATTTTTCTTTAATCTATTATGTAATGGTTTTGCAATTATTATTATATTTGGAATAAAATCAACAACATAGTTTAAAGATCCAAGAAATCTTTGTAATTGATTTTTATCTAATATTTTATCTGAAAATTTGGATGCAAATTCTAGAGATCTTTCTATTGGTAAAATTGTTCCTTGAGTCAGATGATGACCTAAAAATCTTATTTTAGTCTGAAATAAAGACATTTTAGATTTAGATAATACTAAACCATTTTTCTTTGCTATATAAAAGAAAGTTTTTAAGTGTTTAAAATGTTCATCTATTGATTTGGAAAATATTAATACATCATCTATATAGACAATGCAAAAATTAGAATAATCCATAAATATATTATTCATAATTCTCTGATATTCAGAAGGTGCATTTTTTAATCCAAATGGCATTACTTTCCATTCATATTGCCCAAATGGAACTGTGAATGATGTTTTGTATCTATCTTTTTCTGATATTTGTATTTGCCAAAATCCTGATTTCATATCAAATTTTGAATATATCCATACAGAATGTAATCTTGTTAATAAATCTTTCTTATTAGGTAATGGGTATCTTATCCATTTTAACGCTTTATTTAGTGGTTTATAATTTATTACCAATCTAGGTGTTCCTCTTTCTATTTCTGCATTTATTGACATAAAAAGCAGCACAACTCCAAGGAGACCTTGATTTTTGGATTAATCCTTTTGATTCTAGATCTTGTATTTCTTTTTTGCAATGTTTTTCCAATTCTGCATTCATCTGAATTGGTCTTGCTTTTGTAGGTATATCTTCTTCTCTGAATTCCGGAGTATATGGAAGATCAACTATATGTTGCTTCCTCGACCAGAAAGCATTTGGAAGATCTGAACAAAGTTCATTTTCAAATGATAATTTAAGATTTTGTATTTTAGTAATTATCTTTGGGTCCTTTAAAGATTGTTTTATCTTATTAATATTTACTGTATCTTTTAATGATTGTAATTGGAAAATTTTACTTTTAATTATTGCATTTATTTGTTCTTTATGAATAGAACAAGCTTTTATTAAATCTAGATTTTTTGTTTTAGATTTTTCTAAAAATTCAAAATGTAATTTTTTATTTCTTATTTTAAAAGAAATAGAATTAATTCCTACTTTATATGGTGTAATTAGATTCATAAAAGGTGTTCCTAGTATAACTGCATGACGAATATCATCTACAACTAAGAACATTGTTTTTATTGATGTATTGGATTTTATAATATAAGCTTCAGTTTTACTTTTGACTTGTAATTTAGTATTATTTGCCGTGGAGAGTCAAGTAGTTGTAGATTCTATATATGATTTTGGGACCAAATTAGTTTTAATACAATTTAGATCTGCTCCTGTATCAAATAGAGCGATTGTATCTAAATGATATTGTTCTGAGAATTTTATTGTTATTCTAATTAGATATTTTCTTGATGTTATTTCTCTTAAAACAAATAAAAAATCTTCTGGCACATTAGAAATATTTTCGAGGATATTGGTATCTATATTTACTGGTTCTGTTTCTGAAGATTGATCAGACTCTTCTGCAGTCTGTAATTTTGTAAGTATTAATTTCATAACTTCTGAATCTTGTTTTTGTTTATTTTTTAACTCTTTTAATTCTATTTTTATTTCTTTTATTTCTTTTTGTAGATCTGGGATTGTTGTATTTTTATTCTTTGTATCTTTGTTTTTATTTAATATACTAGTTAAATCATAATAACTAGTTGAAACATTTGGTAATATAGCTGGTTTATTTGTTTCTTTTTGTTTTGAATTTATATCTATTATTCTATCTAAATATTCTTTTTGTAATTGTGGATTTTCTATATGTTTTAACATTTCTAATATTGTTTCTTGTTCTTTTGTTAGAACATAAAGATGTTTTTCTTCATCAGAGGTTTCAGAAGAAGATGTGTATAATTCATCAACTTGAAGATCTTCAGCAGACTCAAAAGATGTTTCTTCTGTCTCCGAAGAAGATTCAACAAGTAGATTTGAAATTTTTTCTAGTATAGATTCTTCTAGATTTAATTCTTGTAATTTTGTTTTTAATCTACAATAATTTGCAGTATGACCTTTCTTATGACATTTATAGCATTCAATATTTTTGTAATCTTTTGTATTTTTATTTTTCTTGTAATTTGTCTTTCTGTAAATTTTTTTTAGTATGTTTATTGTTGTATTTATTTTTATAGAATTCATTAGAGGATTTTTGAAATCTTTTATTATATTTAGTGTTTTTATTATATCTATTGTTATATTTGTTATTATATGGTTTTCTTATATTTCTATTATAAGATTTTTTAGAACATTCTCCTTGACATTCTTTATGATAAGGTTTATATGGATCATTATCAAATTGCTTGCAGAAAGTGCCTAATTCAGACTTAGTCTGTCGTAATTCTTTCTTTAAACCACTTTATAATCTTATGTCTTGGCATAATCTTAATCTTTCTTTTTGTATAAAACTTATTAATTCTCCATATGTATAGTTTGAATAAGATATTATATGTTGTCCTGAATTTTCTCTAATTTTATTTCTAACTTTTTCTCCTAGTAAATTTGGTAATCCTGCAAGGAATTTTTCTTTCCAGAATGGCTGATTAGAATCCTCTCTAATCATGACTCTGGTTAGAAAAGTATTTTTATACCATTGAAAATCACTAAGTTTTCTACATCTCAAATTTGCTAATAATTCAGCATTTTTATCTTTAATATGTGATGGGTCGCCTATAAAATGTAAGGATATACATAATATAAGTGTGGCAACCGAATCAGATATTGTTCCTTCATCAATAATTATAGGATTATTTTCTTCATCAACTTTTATTGCATTTAATATTTCTTGTCTCTGTATGGGAGTTAAATAATGATCCCACCAACCTTTAAGTTGTCCAGAGAAACCAGAAATAAGATATTCAGCGATTGCTTTATCATCAGGTGTTAGCTGAGTTCTATAAGCATTTGCTGCCATTGTCATTTGTTGTAATACATTTATTATTTGATATTCTGACATACCATCTATATTCCAAGAATATATTGATTGTGCATTAAAACGATATTGGGAAATAGGTTTTATTTTTAGATCGGTAGACATTTGTACTGGTATTATAGATTTATCCCATTCTATTTTTTCCACTTTATTAGAATTGTTATTCTGGAATTGTTCAAATGCTTTGCTTATTTCATTATCTGAATTATCAGAATTATCAGAATTATTTGAAGATTCATTTTCTTCTAAATTATTAATTTTAGAAGAAGTAACTTCTTTTTCTTTATTTCTAGTTCTGCTAGCTATAGAAGTATTAACATTTGAATCTGCTACTACCTCATTTGTTATAGAATTACTATTTTCTAGACTTTTTTCTATACGACTTAATTGTTGTTTTATAAATTGATTGAAATCATCTTTATTAGATATAGGTTGCATACTAGAAGATGATATTTGAAAAGGTTTGAATAATGGTTGTTTAAATTTTTGGTTAGGTAATTCCTCACTTATAGATTTTATTGGTTGTGTATGGTAATATTTTTCTAACTTATCTAATTGCTTTCCTATTGTATGTAGATGTGTATTTGTATAATTATTTTGTTGAATAATATGTTTAGTATTTGTAAGAGAATCTTCGGTCATATTTTTGTAAGGAAAAGCTTCTATTGGATTCCCTGATACATCCAACTTTATACCTGCTAAAGGTGGATGATTTGACACTATCTTTTTTTGATGCTGTGATGGTTATCCATTCTTTTGGTTTTTCAATTATTGGGTTAAAAGGAAATTCTATATTATTTTGTGAAGCATATATTTGAAACCAATCAAAGAAACATATGTGTATTTTATGAATATTTATAAATTCATAATATTCTTCTTGTATTTGTTTTCTAACATTACAATAATGTTTAAAAAACATTCTCTTTTGCTAGTATTTTCCTGGCTATAAAAATCATTGTGTAATATAGTTTTATTTATCTTAAATTCTTTTTATATAACATTTAATTCATTTGCAATATTATCTGTTACTGCTGATTGTGTTGGACTATTATGTTCACTAAAATCTGATTTATTGTAAATATTTTGTGATGTACTGGGTGCATTGATATCAGATTTAGAATAATACTCTTTTTTAGAATAAACTGGTCTAGGAATTTCCGTAGAATAATCAGCTTTTCTAAATGAAGAGTTTGCATATTCAACATCTGATGTTGAAAATGTTTGTTTTTGGTAAGGAACATCTATCACAGGCGGTATCTGTGAAAATCTTCCTAAATTTATTGTGCTAGAAATAGATGCATTATCTTTTTCTCTAGTGGAGAAACTTCTAGCAAAGCTCAGTTTAACTGATCCATCATTTAATTGTCGTATTCTGTTGATCTCAGTATTTGGTTCATGTATTTTATTTGTAGCTTTTACTGCTCCTTCCAAGACCCATTCATCTGGAAGATTTACATCATTCCATTTTATAGATCTTGAAATTACAGCATTAGATCTGGTCAGATCTGTATGTAAAATCATTGTTTCTCCTCTTTTCAAAGAGTGTTTTGGTTTTGGACCAATAAACATGGAACTCATTACCTTGTAATGAATCCGATATATTAAAGCCAATGGAATTGATCCTGGCAACATATCATATCCATGTGTTTTGATTTGAAGTACCAAAGTTTTCAATATTTGTGTATCTTTTAAAAAACATGAAAAATTAGGATAACAATCAAAAGAGATTGGTCCTGTACATAGACTAGACTCTACAGAACTAAGAAGTGATTGTTCAAAATTATTATGTCTTATATCTCGTAAGACTACTAATATTGATGTATCTAAACCTTCTCTTGTTAAAGGTTTGATACCTACTTGTATTAAACCAACATGTAAATATTGATATCATTTCTTTTTATGTTTTCAAGTGATTTATAAGATAAAAGTTGTATTGTTTCAAACGGTTTAGAAAGTGGAATATCTCTTTCCTCCGTTTTAATTATATAATCCGATTTTAACATATTGAATATTGAAGACTCATATATTTCATTCTTCTTGATCCTTGGAATGACCCAGTTATTTACTGCTTTGTCAAAATTCTCTATTATTATTTCTTCAGTGTTGACAATTTTATTCTTATTTGCACATGTTACCGAGCTGCACGAAGCAGATCCTTCGAACATATCCTCCATCTTTATATATGCTTTCTTTTATATTTGTTTGGATCTTTGGCTACAAACACTTTGACGCATACATGATTTATTGCTCTTCAAACGAGACTGATAACCCAGCGTGTACAAAGCAAACACTCACCAAAGATTTACACAAATAATATATGTATATATATATATATATAATATTTTTTTCCTTCTTGTCCAAAATATCTCATCATGTCTTGTTTTTTCCCCTTTTATTAAAGTAATCCTAATTTCTTGTGTCATATCTTTTATTTTGATTAATTTATTCTATTGACTTAAGTTGTTACCTACTAGTCTTATTTAAATTTTCTCATATACTCGTAAAACATCTGTTATCGAATTTAGTCATATATTGATGCTAAGTACGATATTGAAACATATTTCGACGTAACAAAATTTCGGGACATAGCATATTAGATTTATGATGCACCTGCTAGCTTATCTATAGCGGTTAACTTGTTCATGTTCACATATATGCTTACTCAAGTCTGATTGCTAGCTTGTTTAGGTTTGGCTATTTACTTACTCAAAGTGTAAATATGCTTTTTATCTTACTCTGACTTAAAATAACTAGTGTAAGTCTTTCATTTATTGGGTTTTATGGCTGACTTACTAAAATTGAAATATTTTTGAAATTTTGGAAAAGAGATACCTATGATGAGCCTTGGATGTCAAACTTCATTTTGATGATGAGTCTTAGTGGTATCATAAAAGAAATCATAATTACGGTTAACAAATAGATACTGGATTAGACGCGTACCATAATTATGATATACATATGAATACCTCAGTTACTATCGTCAAGTCATAATTATGGTTGTCAATTACATGGTGGATTAATACGTCAGCTGTAATTATAATACACAAAGAAAGACTCACTGAAAGGATCCAATCTATACTTAATGCATTTAAATATAATCAACAAATTCAATACCAACTACGATTTTTTACCTCTCAGAAAATGCTTCACACACAATATGTCCACCCTACAAAGTGAACACTGTGCTCAATCAGCACATAAGAACTTTTTTTAAGAGCTTCACTTCTACGAACATATAGTCGTAATGCTATCCAACGCTCTAATTTAACATATATGTATATATAGACACACGTATATTACACATACGCGCATATGAGAACGTGCACGCATAAACGCGCGCGCGCACACACATATATATATATTCGAACGTGCCAACTAGCCATGTTATAAAATTAACCACATAGATAGCCTTGACTTGTGTCCTGGATCGTCCGAGAGCTAGATTTGCTTCAATTATTGTCTCTTTCCTTTTGCTAATAAATAGACTGAGATGAACCAAAAGAGCTTTGCACCAAAAGGTTTTACTTTATTTTGTACTAGGCATATTACTTAGGCAGTTTGAGAAAGTTATGTAGATAGAAATGAAAAAATCAAATATGAAAGAAAATACAAAGAAAATGTTAGTAAATAGGTTTCAGCTTGGGCCTCCAAAGATAATGGTACATGGACATGTGTTTGATCTCCATTAAAATTTGTATTGAATCTTTTACAAACTAATGGATGTAAGCAAATAGCTTTACCCTCCACTAAAATGGGTTGAAATGCTTGTTTGCCTAATCTATGCAAAGTAGGTGCTCAATTCTTTGATACAGGAGGTCTCTTCACAACTTCCTGAATGATTTTCCATAAAATGGATTCTTTTCCTGAAATGTACTCATATGTCCCATAGAAACTATCTATCTTATACTATCCTTTGGCCCAAACAAAATCTTCCAATTCATTCAGCTCTGATGTTCAATTACTTAGAAATAACTCTCATATCTTTTTATATAATCTAATGATACTATCCCTCCTTTTTGTTCATATTCACACACACACACACACACACACACACACACACACACACATATATATATATATATATATATATATATATATATATATATATATATATATTTACACACACACAAGTCCAAACAATTCGATTAGGAATTAGTACACAAAGATTTAAGGTCATTTCACAAATTGTTCTCCATTTCTAAGTTTATAGCTTTTGCGGTAGCTTCATCAATATTATCCACCATATAAAAGGCTTGTTCCATTTAATTCGTCAAAAATGATCAATTGAAATCCTCTAATTGGTTCTGCTAGCCTAATATATTGTAGGACCTGTAAGACACCACTAGAAGGGGGGTGAATAATGGATGCATAAAATTTGATTTTTAAAATATTTTAACCCAAAAACCCAAACTTCTGAAATCAGCTTTTGTTTTCAATTCCTGTTTTGAAATGTTTGAAAGACTAGGTTACATGCCTTCAAAAATTCTGAAATTTGGAGAGATTCTAATATCATATGTTCTGAGTATCTCCTAAAAATTTCAGATCAAAAATCAACCTCTAACCCCTTGAAAAATAGTTTGTGGTCAGATTGCGCAAATCTGCCATAAACAGTAGTCTGATTTGAAAATTTTATTCCGATCAATCCGTATCTCCAAATGGTCTGAAAATTTAATGACAAACCCCTTACTATATGTATTTAAAGGGGTTGAAACAGTATTAAAAAATTCTTTGGGAAGTATGTCAAATACATTCAAGTTCCCAACCTTTGCAGGTCTGAAAATCAGATCGCACTAGTCTCAGAACTATTAACGTTTGAATGACTTGTACTTGTCCAAATGAGTTGAAACTTGTGCCAAATGAAACTTAAGAGGTTTGACTATGTTTCTGAAAAATTTTACAATTTTTGAAATTCTTTTGCTATTTTTAATATTGCGATGAAGTAGATGCAGAATGCTGGAAACAGAAAATACTGTGCAGTAAAGTAAAGAACACGAGGAATTTTATACTGGTTCGGTTAAATCAATTTACTCCAGTCTTCGAGGACACCTTCCTCGGTTATCACTAAACAAAATTAACATCTTACCACAAGAGTTGCTGGAGTTACACACCAACTCCAACCCTTTACAAACGATGCAAGCAATCACAACTATCACGAACACCACCAACGAGCGGATGAAGGTTTGATCACACCTTGATCAACCTTTTACAACAATGATGCATGTGTGGTGGTATGAATAAAGCCTATTCTATATGTTTGAATATGAGTACAATAGGCTTGAGAGAGAAGGAGAAGAAATTAATATAGAAGACAAGAGTAGAGATTCTTTTTGTACTTTGAAAATTGTAAGACTTGTCTTACATTTTAGTTGCTCTTCTTCTCCTCCTTTTATTTCAAAGTGGCTGCCCCCCTAGGGCATCTCTTCACCTTGGAAATTCTCTTTTAAGTCCTTGGAAGAATATCTTGTATATATGTTACATCAACTTGCTTACTTGGCACAACTTGATTGGATGATTATCTTAGTCTTGCTTACTTGGCACTCCTTGATTGGATGAGATTTTTCATCACTTGATGACTAAAAAAATCTGAGAATATCATCTAAAACATGTGCCAAAATAGTAGTAAAAACATTTCCAAATAGCATACAATCAATCCCTACTAATTTGGAAATTAAATTAGTCCCATTAAGCCATAGAAAACGGCCAGCACCATTGTAACACATGTTGAATTTCCAGCATGTGCAATAATCTCAAGACTTTGAAATGTTATCATATTATTACACATCAATTCCTTGAATATTGAGGAGCAAATTGATCACAATTAAGACCATAAATTCGGCCACCATGATGTCTCACATGCTGAATTTTCAGCATGTGTTACATTTGTAACAAAGTATGAAATATTACCTTGTGTAGCTTCCTCCATTATGTCACAAACCTTGTGTGGCTTATTCTCCACCAATTGAGATGCCAACTAAGCTCCACATAAGCTCCACCAAGACTGAGTAGGCTGTATATGCATCTTGAACATGTGCTGAATTTATTTTTGTAAACTTTGTAAAATAGTGCACAATAATTATACACATGTGGTATATTCCAATCAGCCCTAATTTGAATATTCTAGAACACTTTAGTATGTATTGAATATGTAAAATGTGTCTAGATACATGTTACATGTCATGCCAAAAACGTTCCATGTGTTGTGTTCGTAGAAAACCGAATTTTCGACTTTTGTCGATTACGCGATTTTTTCCCAATTAAATTCCAACTTTTTGCATATGTCATATATATTATCTCACACATAATATACATAAAATAACTTTAATATTCAGCTCTAATGACTGATTAAAGTGGCGCCTACATGTGCTTAAAAATTGAATTTGGAATCTCCATAATTTGGCCTTAATTGGGGGTGATTTGTATGTGCCAATGTAGAATGATTTTATGGCTGAGTGTACAATGTTAGCCACGAAATTTGTGGCCATTTTTGAAGTGTAGGGGCTGGCCATCTATATATGGCAAGTACGTGACTCGTTAGCGAAGTTTCGGTAGTCACCCGATACGACAATTTTTGGTTTACAACCTTGTAACGTGTTGTAATAATTTTGTCATCACCATGACTTATATCATATGATATAAGACCTGAATATACTCATAAATATGAGTTGAGTATAGTGGTGTGACGTTGACGTACGTTCGTAATATATATAACGTGTCGGTAGTACATCGGAATATATGTGTATTGTGCCTTTTAAAAAAATCTAAATATATATATTTTATATATATAAAAACGTGTGATTAGAGTGGGAGGAGACTTTCCAATTCCATGTTTGTTGCCATCACGCCTTCTCCAAATATATCTCCATTTAATGAACTACTTAGTTCATTTAACTAAGTACTTCACTTAATGAACTAGTTTAGTTCATTAATGGTGGCACCTGAAAATAGTTCAATCACAAAAAATGTAGCGCCCCGCCCGAAACCAGGGTTCCGGCTCAGTGCATCCGCCGTACTCTACTCCATAGAGTACAAAGCGTCGATACTATACATGTACATGTCGACATGAATAATGAATCGATAAGCGGAAGCAGCATAACATAAACCAATCATCATCGACATGCAATGTACTACATCATAATCTCTGTCAACCAAAATATACATAATGTTGAAACTTCCTGAATTACATCATAAATCAAGACTTGACGCCTTTGAAGCAAGTCTCTCAACCTGTTTCTTCATTATCAGTGATCCTTCTAGCTTGTTCTCAACAAATCTGTAAATGAACCTGTTATCTGGAAATGATAATTAAATGCAAGTATGAGCGATAGCCATTGTCTTTTAATCGCTCAGCAAGTAGTCTTCTAGATACGACATGTGGATCATACATGGAAATAGAGTGACAAGTCTAATAAACATTTGTATCAAAAATAGATAACATATTTGCATTTTAGAAAGTAATCTTAGTATGGCATATTAGGAACTTTAAGAATAAAGCAAGGAGAATTCCTCAACATAACATACTTACATATCATAGTACTTAGTCCATAACATCATAACATGTCCATACTTAGCTTGTAACTCATAACTCATACTAAAATCAATGACATCATAACTTAAGAATCTCTTAAGGTATCATATCGTAACTTAAGGGTCTTATGAAGGTAACATATGCTAGCATGGTCATGACGTGATGCATAAAACATGGCTTTTCATAACATGATGGTTGATAACATGACTTTTCATAAACATGACATGATTTTCAAAACTTGCATAACATGACATTTGCATAACATGAAGACATAACATTTTCATCATTGCTATAGCACTTTTCATAAGAATAATAACACACGACATACCGATCGATTCCCCATATAGTACATGTACGACATAAACATCATAAACATATGTACATGTACCAACGGTGATGCGCTATGACGGAGATCCCGTGTCCTAGACCCGGTGTTACACTCGGCCATATACGTAATCATATGCCCCTGACATCTACCACCCCCGGTACCGATGTCACACTGGCGAACATAACATGATCGTAATCATGAACATAACATAACATATCGTGTGTCGATGGAATCAATCGTCTCGTGTTTATTATTCACATGCATATGAATTTTCAAAACATGAGATGTGACAACATAACTTTGCAAATCTTGTTTTCATGCAACGTGAGACTCGGTCAAATAAGGTATCTTATCATACTACCACTAGTCACATCACTTACATACTTACAGTCTAATTATCATAACTTAAAGAAATACCATAACCCTCCTTCCATAATATCAAGTCCACACATAAACTTCATAAATCATAACTTAAGTACTTAGGGCATAAACTTCCTATTTCCGTCAACATATCATCTAAGGATTTCATAACTTATATCTTAACTTACACATATTCATATCTAACACATAGAATACAATTAACATGAAATAAAATCATTTATGATATTAGGCCTAAAGGCCGAATGTAAGTACACACACACATATATATACATACTTAATTATCTTATGATATTCTATATAATATCCAACACTTATTCATCTTATACCTTAGCATATATAACACATATAATATACACTCATAAGTACACATTTTAATAAAGTCCTTTCATTATATAAAGCCTAATGGCCGAAATATGTATACTATATATACATTTATAAAATCCTTTTACTATATAGTATGTAATATCCAAAACTTATTTACTTTCATATCTTAACATATGTATTATACAATATGTATTCATAAAATGTATTTAACCGCTTTTTTATCAAATAAAGGCCTATGGCCGAAATTTTTATGTATATGTATTTACATATACATATTTTTAAACATTTGACTTATGTATATTTATAACATAATATGTCACTTTTGTTATAAAAATCTCTCTAGTCCATATGTATATGTATATGGATATACATATATACCACTCTTTGTTATTTTACATATGTGAATATTTATATAATTTGAACAAAATCATTTATCATATAAAACCCCTTTCTAAAACCGTAAGAATACATGTGTGTATTTACATATACCTTTTCTTGCACTATAAACCTATATAGTAAAAATATTCTTCATCACCAAAAAGGCCTTAAGGCCGAAATATACCTCAGCCCACATACATATACATATTTTATGCAATCCTCATGTAAGTGTTCAATATATATATTTTAGAACTATTTTTCTTTTATTTCAAAAGAAACATCCTAACCATATTTTGATATATGTACATACACTTTTATATTTCATATTCATATCTATATCTATATACATGTATATATACACACACTTCAACAATGTATTAATTACACACAAAAGGGCCTTATGGCCGTGTGTTAGTGAATATATATATACCAACATATATTTTCCATATCATATACATATATATAAAAACCGTATATGTATATATATATATATATACACATCAAACCGAATATATACATATATTTATACATCTATACATACATAAAAAAATATCCATGTATATATATGTATACGTCTAAACATCTATAAATACATATATATATACATTTTTATATATATAGATCCGTGTGTGTGTGTGTATATATATATATATATATATATATATATATAGATCTATACACTTCTACATATATGTTCATATATCAACATATATATTTTATAATATACATACTTTAACATAACCATGTTTGAAAGGATCAAATGTACCTCATTGTATATTTCTTTTAAACATAGATCTATACTTTCTTGAGAAGAAATCTTGAACATACTACATGATGATCCAACTTTGATATGAACATAAATACTTAGTATTTGTAAAACCATGTGGGATCTAGGAAGAATACTTGCCTTTACCATGTTTCTTACACATTAAAGTGTTGTTTCTTCACTTGGTTTTTTGAAGAACATCTCCTTTGTACCTTACACAACTCACGGTTTCAACACCAAGAATGGAGAGTTAGTGTACACTATATAGAGATGGAAAAATGGAAGAAAATAATTAGACTAAATGATGTTTTTACCTTGCTACACTTATGTTTTTCAACCTCTTACAGTTTGTGGAAGAAGAAGAGAAGATATTGTCCTTTAGTTGATGTTGCTTCTTTCGGCCAAGAAAAGATAGGAGTAGAAATGGAAGAGTTGTATGTTAGAGAGGAAAGAGGAAGGTTTGTTTGAAGATTGAAGTTTTTTTTTAAGAATGAAACAAAAATTGTGGCTACCCCTCCTTGTTAACTTTCGGCTGAGAGGGGAATAATTGGGGGGAATTTCCGTTGGATGGTGAGAGAGAGGGAGGAGAATATGTGATGTTGTGAGCATGTGAAAAAAGTAAGAGTGGGTTGGAGTATAATACTAAAATGGGTAGGGTAAAGAGAATTTCTCCCTTTTTCCTTATTGAGCATGCGTGAGGTGCAGTGTGGTGAGAGTGGGAAGAAAGTGAAGTGGTAGGGGTAATAATGTGTAAGAGTGGTTTGCCATGTTGAAAAAGTAGAAGATTCCTACTTTGATAAGGGGGTGGGCGGCAGCCTAGGTATTGGGGAGGGGAGAAATTTATCTTTTATGCCATGTAGAGTAAAGTGGAAGAAAATGTGATAAAGATGTGTATTAGACTTATTGCATCGGGTATTTTAATTTGGTTTGATTTATATTCATCTACTTATGTTAATACCGACTAATTTAATTAAATAACTTGTATGTCCGACATATTCAGTAGCTAGTCCCATCCAGTATCATTATATTCGTTAACTTATCTTTCAGTTATTTTTCCGAGTGTTTCTAACCCCGATATTTAATGTCGATGTCTTTATTAATTCTAAATAGAAATTTAAAATTCCACTGAAATTTCATCAACATCGCATTTGCGTTCTATTTTTATCATTTCCACTAGCTCGGGATCTCGGGTCGTAACATTCTTCCCCCTTATAAAAAGTTTCGTCCTCGAAACTTAGGGTTTGTATCGATTTTGTCCTTAATGATTTAAATACTTAATTTCTAGCGTCATTTCTTAATCGCCTTTGATTCAACTTAATATTTGCCAACTTATGATAAAATTTTTCCTAGATTCACAATTTTTGTATACCTCCTGTTAATCCGCTTAGGTATTCTACAACTTCATATCTCTGCGCGTTACAGTAACTTTTATACTTACCGATTTTTCAGCCATTAACCCTAATCCGATTAAATCACATCAACTTAATTCTAATCATGCCTATTCCGATTCAACTTACGCATACTAATTCCAATCAGATAGTCCGACGAATTTTTAAATTCATAATTTAGCTCCCAATATGGCCTGACTCATTATATCCTTATATCTATTTATATAATCGTACTCTTATCACTATGAATTTACATCCCTAATACGACTAACATCTTTGACCTACTCTGAAAATTTCTAATTTCATCGTCTTATTCATACGCGCACTATTTGTGCCATATATTTGCCAAACTCTAATCATCGTAATTCTTATAAATCACTGCTTATAGTTCTACTACATATCATATCTTAATCACCCTAAGAAATTCTATCACTATCTCCAAATGTTATCCCAATTAGAGCTAAACCTGAAATTGTGGAAATTACAGTTTATAACTACTATGTTACTAACTAGAAAATAGCATTGAGGTATTCTAGTGACTTGACCTGTACAAATGTCGGAAAGCCTAAACGACCTACTTATACTTTCTAGTTTTCTTGTATCTGTCTAATACTGTTCTATTTCTCTTATACTAAGGCTGTCGCTTTCATCTAAGATCGTTTCTTACGTCTATGATCATTTCTTAAATTCTAAGATCATTGCTTAAGTTCATGTCGTTGTTTACTTATGTGTCCGCAGTGGATCTAGAGCAACCTGGCTCTGATACCATCTGTAGCGCCCCGCCCGAAACCAGGGTTCCGGCTCAGTGCACCCGCCGTACTCTACTCCATAGAGTACAAAGCGTCGATACTATACATGTACATGTCGACATGAATAATGAATCGATAAGCGGAAGCAACATAACATAAACCAATCATCATCGACATGCAATGTACTACATCATAATCTCTGTCAACCAAAATATACATAATGTTGAAACTTCCTGAATTACATCATAAATCAAGACTTGACGCCTTTGAAGAAAGTCTCTCAACCTGTTTCTTCATTATCAGTGATCCTTCTAGCATGTTCTCAACAAATCTGTAAATGAACCTGTTATCTGGAAATGATAATTAAATGCAAGTATGAGCGATAGCCATCGTCTTTTAATCGCTCAGCAAGTAGTCTTTCTAGATACGACATGTGGATCATACATGGAAATAGAGTGACAAGTCTAATAAACATTTGTATCAAAAATAGATAACATATTTGCATTTTAGAAAGTAATCTTAGTATGGCATATTAGGAACTTTAAGAATAAAGCAAGGAGAATTCCTCAACATAACATACTTACATATCATAGTACTTAGTCCATAACATCATAACATGTCCATACTTAGCTTGTAACTCATAACTCATGCTAAAATCAATGACATCATAACTTAAGAATCTCTTAAGGTATCATATCGTAACTTAAGGGTCTTATGAAGGTAACATATGCTAGCATGGTCATGACGTGATGCATAAAACATGGCTTTTCATAACATGATGGTTGATAACATGACTTTTCATAAACATGACATGATTTTCAAAACTTGCATAACATGACATTTGCATAACATGAAGACATAACATTTTCATCATTGGCTATAGCACTTTTCATAAGAATAATAACACATGACATACCGATCGATTCCCCATATAGTACATGTACGATATAAACATCATAAACATATGTACATGTACCAACGGTGACGCATTATGACGGAGATCCCGTGTCCTAGACCCGGTGTTACACTCGGCCATATACGTAATCATATGCCCTTGACATCTACCACCCCGGTACCGATGTCACACTGGCGAACATAACATGATCGTAATCATGAACATAACATAACATATCGTGTGTCGATGGAATCAATCGTCTCGTGTTTATTATTCACATGCATATGAATTTTCAAAACATGAGATGTGACAACATAACTTTGCAAATCTTGTTTTCATGCAACGTGAGACTCGGTCAAATAAGGTATCTTATCATACTACCATTAGTCACATCACTTACATACTTACAGTCTAATTATCATAACTTAAAGAAATACCATAACCCTCCTTCCATAATATCAAGTCCACATATAGACTTCATAAATCATAACTTAAGTACTTAGGGCATAAACTTCCTATTTCCGTCAACATATCATCTAAGGATTTCATAACTTATATCTTAACTTACACATATTCATATCTAACACATAGAATACAATTAACATGAAATAAAATCATTTATGATATTAGGCCTAAAGGCCGAATGTAAGTACACACACACATATATATACATACTTAATTATCTTATGATATTCTATATAATATCCAACACTTATTCATCTTATACCTTAGCATATATAACACATATAATATACACTCATAAGTACACATTTTAATAAAGTCCTTTCATTATATAAAGCCTAATGGCCGAAATATGTATACTATATATACATTTATAAAATCCTTTTACTATATAGTATGTAATATCCAAAACTTATTTACTTTCATATCTTAACATATGTATTATACAATATGTATTCATAAAATGTATTTAACCGTTTTTTTATCAAATAAAGGCCTATGGCCGAAATTTTTATGTATATGTATTTACATATACATATTTTTAAACATTTGACTTATGTATATTTATAACATAATATGAAATCACTTTTGTTATAAAAATCTCTCTAGTCCATATGTATATGTATATGGATATACATATATACCACTCTTTGTTATTTTACATATGTGAATATTTATATAATTTGAACAAAATCATTTATCATATAAAACCCCTTTCCAAAACCGTAAGAATACATGTGTGTATTTACATATACCTTTTCTTGCACTATAAACCTATATAGTAAAAATATTCTTCATCACCAAAAAGGCCTTAAGGCCGAAATATACCTCAGCCCACATACATATACATATTTTATGCAATCCTCATGTAAGTGTTCAATATATATATTTTAGAACTATTTTTCTTTTATTTCAAAAAAAAAACATCCTAACCATATTTTGATATATGTACATACACTTTTATATTTCATATTCATATCTATATCTATATACATGTATATATACACACACTTCAACAATGTATTAATTACACACAAAAGGGCCTTATGGCCGTGTGTTAGTGAATATATATATACCAACATATATTTTCCATATCATATACATATATATAAAAACCGTATATGTATATATATATATATATACATCAAACCGAATATATACATATATTTATACATCTATACATACATAAAAAAAATATCCATGTATATATATATATACGTCTAAACATCTATAAATACATATATATACATTTTTATATATATAGATCCGTGTGTATATATATATATAGATATATACACTTCTACATATATGTTCATATATCAACATATATATTTTATAATATACATACTTTAACATAACCATGTTTGAAAGGATCAAATGTACCTCATTGTATATTTCTTTTAAACATAGATCTATACTTTCTTGAGAAGAAATCTTAAACATACTACATGATGATCCAACTTTGATATGAACATAAATACTTAGTATTTGTAAAACCATGTAGGATCTAGGAAGAATATTTGCCTTTACCACGTTTCTTACACATTAAAGTGTTGTTTCTTCACTTGGTTTTTTGAAGAACATCTCCTTTGTACCTTACACAACTCACGGTTTCAACACCAAGAATGGAGAGTTAGTGTACACTTTATAGAGATGGAAAAATGGAAGAAAATAATTAGACTAAATGATGTTTTTACCTTGCTACACTTATGTTTTTCAACCTCTTACAGTTTGTGGAAGAAGAAGAGAAGATATTCTCCTTTAGTTGATGTTGCTTCTTTTGGCCAAGAAAAGATAGGAGTAGAAATGGAAGAGTTGTATGTTAGAGAGGAAAGAGGAAGGTTTGTTTGAAGATTGAAGTTTTTTTTAAGAATGAAACAAAAATTGTGTCTACCCCTCCTTGTTAACTTTCGGCTGAGAGGGGAATAATTGGGGGGAATTTCCGTTGGATGGTGAGAGAGAGGGAGGAGAATATGTGATGTTGTGAGCATGTGAAAAAAGTAAGAGTGGGTTGGAGTATAATACTAAAATGGGTAGGGTAAAGAGAATTTCTCCCTTTTTCCTTTTTGAGCATGCGTGAGGCGCAGTGTGGTGAGAGTGGGAAGAAAGTGAAGTGGTAGGGGTAATAATGTGTAAGAGTGGTTTGCCATGTTGAAAAAGTAGAAGATTCCTACTTTGATAAGGGGGTGGGCGGCAGCCTAGGTATTGGGGAGGGGAGAAATTTATCTTTTATGCCATGTAGAGTAAAGTGGAAGAAAATGTGATAAAGATGTGTATTAGACTTATTGTATCGGGTATTTTAATTTGGTTTGATTTATATTCATCTACTTATGTTAATACCGACTAATTTAATTAAATAACTTGTATGTCCGACATATTCAGTAGCTAGTCCCATCCAGTATCATTATATTCGTTAACTTATCTTTCAGTTATTTTTCCGAGTGTTTCTAACCCCGATATTTAATGTCGATGTCTTTATTAATTCTAAATAGAAATTTAAAATTCCACTGCAATTTCATCAACATCGCATTTGCGTTCTATTTTCATCATTTCCACTAGCCCGGGATCTCGGGTCGTAACAAAAAATGTTTGCCTTTTGATGTAAGCTTTAAAGCTTCATGGCTTGTTAGTACGGTAACATTATATATAAAGTATATAAGGCAAGTTTGTCCCAAAAATGTGTCAAGTCATAAATTGTGTCATGCATTTCTTTAGCACACGCTATTTTAAATCATGCATTTTGTGAATCACTCAAACTCTTTTTCTCAACAATCTTCCCCTTTTGATGATTTAAAAAATAATCTTAGTTCATGATTTAAATTTAATCACTCCCCCTCCAATCGTGCACAAATTCAAATTTCGAATTTCAAATTTCGAACTTTGAATTTTCTCCTCCTTGATTTTTGCAATCAATCACAATCAATTACTCTCGCTCCCCCTTAAATCTTGCACTCTCTCCCCCCCTTTATTTTGGAAAGAAAATCGAAAGTATATGTAAAGATGGAAAGACATATCAAGCTATATCAAGTCAGCAGAAATCATGCTTAATTTTGAGCGTAATTTTTTGTACGTGGCTTGATTTAGTGCCTTAGTGAATGTGTTGGCTACTTGTGCTTCAGTACGTACATGGTCTATAACAATATCACCATTATTCACGTGATCACGAAGAAAGTGATATCGTACTTCTATGTGCTTTGCTTTAGAGTGTAGTACGGGGTTCTTAGATAAGTTTATAGCACTCATACTATCACAATAAATAGGAATGCGATGTACTGTGATACCAAAATCAGAAAGTTGTTGTTTTAACCATAAGAGTTGTGTGCAGCAAAGACTAAGTTCCATGTATTCAGCTTCGGTAGTAGATAAGGTCACACTTGCTTTTTCGAAAACCAAGAGATTAAAGAATTTCCTATAAATTGACAAGTGCCACTTGTGCTTTTTCTATCTATTTACATCCACCATAATCCGCATCGGTATAAGCATGCAAGTCAAATTCACAATTTTTATCATACCAAATTCCTAAAGTGAGGGTGTGCTTAATGTATTGAAATGTTCTTTTCACAGCATTATAATGAGATACTTTAGATTGACTTTGAAAACGTGCACACATACAGACACTAAACATGATATCGGGTCTACTTGCGGTAATACAAAGCAAAGAACCAATTATAGACCTATATAAAACATTATCAAAGTCTTTTCTATTTTCATCTTTATCTAGTTTTGTGGTGACACTCATAGGGGTGGGGGATGGTTTTAAGTTCTCAAAATTGAACTTTTTAATCATGTCATTTACATATTTAAATTGGCTTATGTGAATGCCTTTACTACAACAACAACAACAATCATGCCCAATATATCCCAACGACAGCACAAGCTATCGTTAGGGTCTGGGGAGGGTGAGAGACAGGCAAACAATGCCTCTATCTCAAGAGATAGAGAGTTTGCTTCCAGTGAGACTCCCGGCTCTATATGTACCTGCAAAGATATCATAATAATAGGAATATGTACTAGTCAAGCTATTTTATTAAACATATACAAAAGTCTTCCGATATTAAAATAGTCATAATAGTGAACATGCACAAATAATTGAAGGAAAAAGACCGAAACAAAATATGCAAAGTCACATTAAAGTGTAAATACTATCTAATCCTCTACGTATGCTCTAAGGTGTCCTTTATCTTGTCTACCCCTCCTTAACCTTAATCCTCTGCCTCCATGAACTCCTATCCTGGACCATGTCCTCAGAGAGGTGCAACTTTAGTAAGTCATGTCTAATCTGCTAATCCCACGTTAGTTTGGGCCTGCCTTTACTCCTCTTTCCTTCTACATTGAGGTTTTCAATTGCTCTGATAGGCTCCGTTGTCCGTCTCCTCTTGACATACCCAAACCATCTCAGTCTTCCCTCTCTTATCTTATATGTTACACTAGTCACCCCTAACCTTTCTCTGTATACCTCATTTCTTATCTTGTCTAGCCTTGTATGCCCACACATCCACCTCAGCATCTTCATCTCTGCCAGTTCCATCTTCTATGACTGTGTCTTCTTGATTGCCCAACAGTCTGTTCCATATAACATTACCGGCCGTACTACCACCCTATAAAATTTTCCTTTTAATTTAATTGGAAAATTCTTGTCACACAGCACCCTTGAGGCCGCCCTCCACCTACACCAACCTACCTGAACTCGGTGTGCTGCGTCACTCTCTATGTCCCCATCTTTCTGTACAAATGATCCTAGGTACTTGAACTTACTTACCTTTGGGACCACTTGACCCATGATGGTGAGTTGACTATTCTCATCGTCGGCTGAGCCGCTGAAATCATAGTGCAGGTACTCAGTCTTGGAGCGACTAATCCTTAGGCCTTTTCTCTCTAAAGCACCTCAACACTCTTCTAGTCGCATACTCAGATTACGTCTACTTTCCGCGACTAATACAATATCGTTAGCAAAATGCCTTTACTAGTTTGTTTAATTTGCAAGCCAAGAAAGTAATTCAATTCACCAACCATAGACATTTCAAACTCGGATTTCATGCAAGTTTTAAATTCTTCAACAAGTTTATAAGATGTAGAGCCAAAAATGATGTCATTAACATAAATTTGAATGATTAGTAAATCCGATTTATCTTGTTTCAAGAATAGGGTGCTATCTATGGTGCCTCTTTTAAATCCATTTTCTAAAAGAAAAGTAGCAAAACGATCATACCAAGCCCTAGGTGCTTGCTTTAAACCGTATAATGCCTTGTTTAATTAGTACACGTGATCAGGGTATTTCAAATCTTCAAAACCATGTGGTTGCTTCAAGTATACTTCTTCTTGTATAAAACCATTTACAAATGCACTTTTTGCGTCCATTTGATAGAGTTTAAAACCTTTCATGCAAGCAATAGCAAGTAAAAGTCGTATGGCTTCTAAATGTGCTACGGGTGCAAATGTTTCGTCGAGTCTATTCCTTCTTCTTGATTATATCCTTGTGCTACAAGTCTCGCCTTGTTTATAACAACTTTACCTTCTTCATTCATTCTATTTATAAACATTCACTTTGTGCCTATAATTGTCTTATCTTGTGGTCGTGGCACTAAATCCCATACATCATTTCTTACGAATTGATTTAATTCATCATGCATAGCATCAATCCAAGAAGAATCACTCAAAGCATCAAAAACATTTTTAGGTTCAATTTCAAATATCATAGCATGAAATTGGTTTATTTCATCTGAAGTTATTCTTCTACGTGGTCGGACACCTTGAGTTATATCGCCTATGGGCGATTCCTATGCCATCTTGGTTGATTATTTTCTAAGTTCTCATGCATTTCTAAGTGATCATGCATTTCTAGGGTGTTCAATTCATCATGCACGCCACTCTCTTCTATGTCATCTAACACGGGCTTTAGTTCAAAATCATCGTCATATTCTTTATCTTTTCAACCTCGCCAAATTCATTAAACTTCACATGAATGGATTCTTAAATTTGTCTAGTTATGGGATCATAACATCTATATGCTTTAGAATTCACAGAATATCCAACAAAAATGCATTCAATTGATTTAGATTCAAATTTATCTAAATTATCTTTTGTATTCAAAATAAAGCATTTACAACCAAACACACGCAAGTAATCAATTTTAGGCATGCGATCAGTTACTATCTCATAAGGAGTTTTGTTTATTTTCTTTCTAATCGACAAACGATTAGTTATATAGCATGCACAATTTACAGCTTCTGCCCACAAAAATCTAGGCAATTTATTTTCACACAACATGGTTCTAGCGATTTCTTGTAGTGTCTTACTATTTCTTTCTATTACTCCATTTAATTTGTGGAGTTCTAGGTGGCGAAAACGCGTGTTTGATTCTTTTTTCTTCGCAAAATGCAAATATTGTCCTTGTTCTTAAATTCACCGCCTCTATCGCTTCTAATCTTTTTCACATTCAAACCATATTCGTATTCAAGTTGTTTTATTAGTTTCGCAATCTCAACGGCACTATCATCTTTATTTGCAAGAAATAAAGTCCATGTATAGCGAGAAAAATCATCAATGATAACACATGCATAATGGCGTCCACCGAGACTCTTAGTACGACTAGGACCAAAAAGTCAATGTGTAGTAATTCTAAAACTCTAGATGTGCTAATTTCATTTTTGGGTTTAAGTGACTCGCGTGTTTGTTTGCCTTTAATGCAAGATTCACACAACTGAAAGTTGTCTAAATCAAGTTTAGGCAATCCTCGTATTAGGATCTTTCGTTGAAGTTTTTCAAGCGTAGAGATGCCAATGTGTCCTAATCGTCTATGCCACAAATTAACGTTAGGTTCATTTGACATAAAACACTTAATCGTAGCGTATAACATGTCATCCATAGAAAGCGTAAAAATATTTCCTTTCCTTTTTCATTTTAATGCTGTTTCTCCATTTTTGTTTATTATGTTGCAATAAGGGTGAGTGAAACACACATTGAAACCATTATCAATAAACTGTGAGATGCTAAGTAGATTATAGGATAGATTACTTACCTAGAAGACGTTGGAGATTTGAAGAGTACTTGGGTTTCCGATTGTACCTTTTCTAATGATTCTTCCTTCATTGTTGTCTCCGAAGCTCACGAATCCACCTTTTGTAACCTTCTTCAATGTTGAGAACAAGCTCGGGTCACCCGTTATGTGTCTCGAGCAACCACTATCAAGGAACCACTTGATTGATGTGCCTTTAGATGTATGGGTTCTCTCGTTTGATGCTTTGGATACAAAGTATACTTGGGCCGTTTCTTCTTCGGTATCAGTCTCAGAGTCGGATGTGTCACTCCAAGTGGAGGCCTTGAGAGCTCTTCTCCTTTGTTTAGGTTCTGAGACGAGTCTAGTTTTGGTCCGATCCTTGTCAAGGTGTTTGTTTGTTTGTTTGTCCTTGTTAGGGCAGTCATAAGATAAATGTCCAAGTTTCCCGCATTCATATCACTTTACATCCTTGTCATTTGTTTTATTTTTATTTCTTTTAGTGGAAGTAGCCTTAGGTTTGTTTTTAAATGACTTTCTCATGATTTTTCTCAAATCTTTAGCCAATAGTATTAGATCATCATTGTCTGATTCAGAATCATTATCATCTACGTGATCGGAAGAAGTAGAGACGTATTCATTTGATTTAAAGGCAATAGTCTTACCTTGTTTTGACGTTGATTCCGATTTCTTTAATGTAAGTTTGTTTTCGTATACTTTTAGCGATCCGATTAGTTCATCTATTTTTATTGATTTTGTTTCTTTACTCTCCTCTATTGCTGTGCCTTTAGGGTCCCATTCGGATGGAAAACTTCGTAGTACCTTTTGGACCTTTTCCTGCATAGAGAAAGCTTTGCCAAGAGACTCAAGATAATTATAGATGTTAGTCAATCGTAGATCCATATCAACAATAGACTCATTTGGCAATAATTTGAAAGACTCAAGTGTGGACATAAGCATATTAATCTTGGACTCCTTTACTTGGCTAGTCCCTTCATGTTTCATCTCAAGAATTCTCCACATCTCTTGAGCACTAGAGAAATTAGATACGTAACTAGATTCACTTTTACTTAGCCCGTTTAAAAGTAATTTCATGGTTCTAGCATTCATACTTAGTCTTTTTTTGTCATCACTAGTGTATTCTTGTTTTGGTTTTACAACCTATAGTGTGACACCATCTACAGTAGATAATTTAGAGGGAACAAATGGACCGTCTTCTATAATAGACCATAGATCAATATCAATAGCCATAAGAAAGAGTTCCATTCTAAGTTTCCATTGGATAAAGGACTCACCATCAAAAAGAGGAGGCATTTGACTCGACATACCTTCTTGTTCAGTTTTGAAGCTAGTAGTTGTCATCTCACTTAGATCGTTGGATCTTCTTGTTGTGACTGTTCCTGCGTTCTGATACCACTTGTAGGACCTGTAAGACTCCACTAGAAGTGGGAAGGTTGAATAATGGGTGCGAAAAATTTGGTTTTTAAAATATTTTAACCCAAAAACCAAACTTCTGAAAACAGTTTCTGTTTTTAGATCCTGTTTTGAAACGTTTGAAAAACTAGGTTACATGCCTTCAAAAATTCTGAAATTTGGAGAGATTCTAATCTCAGATGTCCTGAATATCTCCTAAAAATTTGAGATTAAAACTCAACCTCTAACCCCTTGAAAAATTGTTTGTAGTCAGATTGTGGAAATATACCAGAAACAGTAGTCTGATTTGAAAAATTTATTCCGATTAATCCGTATCTACAAATGGTCTGAAAATTTAATGAAAACCCCTTACTATATTTATTTAAATGGGTTGAAACAGTTTTGAAAAATACCTTTGGGAAGTATGTCAAATACGTTCAAGTTCTCAACCTTTGCAGGTCTGCAAATCGGATTGCACTAGTCTCAGAACTATTAACGTTTGAATGACTTATACTTATCCAAATGAGTTGAAACTTGTGCCAAATAAAACTTAAGAGGTGTGGCTATATTTTTGCAAAATTTTACAATTTTTGAAATTCGTTTGCTATTTTTAAGATTGCGATGAAGTGGATGCAGAATGCTGGAAACTGAAAATACTGTGCGGTAAAGTAAAGAACACAAGGAATTTTATACTGGTTCGGTTAAATCAACCTACTCCAGTCTTCGAGGACACCTTCCTCGGTTATCACTAAACAAAATTAACACCTTACCACAAGGGTTGCTGGAGTTACAATCCAACTCCAGCCCTTTACAAACGATGCAAACAATCACAACTATCACGAATACCACCACCGAGCGGATGAAGGTTTGATCACACCTTGATCAACCTTTTACAACAATGATGCGTGTATGGTGGTATGAATAAAGTCTATTCAATATGTTTGAATATGAGTAAAATAGGATTGAGAGAGAAGGAGAAGAAAGAAATGTAGAAGAAGAGAGTAGAGATTCTTTTTGCACTTTGGAAATTGTAAGACTTGTCTTGCATTTTAGTTGCTCTTCTTCTCCTCCTTTTATTTCAAAGTGGCCGCCCTCCTAGGGCATCTATTCACCTTGGAAATTCTCTTTTAAGCACTTGGAAGAATGCCTTGTATAGATGTGACATCAACTTGCTTACTTGGTACAACTTGATTGGATGATTGTCTTGGCCTTGTTTAATTGGAACTCCTTGATTGGATGAGATTTCTCATCAGTTAATGACTGTAAAAATCTGAAAATATCATCTAAAACATGTGCCAAAATAATAGTAAAACATTTCCAAATAGCATACAAAATCCTACTAATTTGAAAATTAAATTAGTCCCCAGTAAGCCATAGAAAACGGCCAGCACCATTGTAACACATGCTGAATTTCTAGCATGTGCAATAATCTCAAGACTTTGAAA
>AP025063.1:24140690-24278870 GCA_036186865.1 Eustoma russellianum
TGCTTCTCTAATTTTACTGTCTCTTATTTCCTTCCGTTAAAAAACCCATACAACATCATCAAGTACAATGTTAGCTAATTGATAAAAATGTGCAAATTTTATAGGAAATGACAGATAAAGTAATACCATTTATATATATGTCCAAAAGATTGTGAGTTGAAGCAATCACAGAATAAGTTCTTAGTTGAGCCATACCGGAAAGATGGTACAAAACCTTTATTGGTATTTCACAAAGGAAAAAAGTTAAAGGAAGGAAAAATTGGATAAAAACAATTAAAATTTAAAAAATAATTGTAACGATCTGAATTTGCCTAGACTTCAGACGGCGTCTATTCGGGACCGGCACCGTCATTATACACAAGTAATATTGAATATCAATTGAATCATGCTTTCATTCTCACTAGCCCGAAAAAGGATATCAAAATCCTTGTTGATATTTAACACTTGGAACATGCTTATATGTCATGCCAACATCTCATTTCTTTTCGATATGAGATTTTTTGGGTCTTTACATTTTATCCTTTTAATGGGTCAGCATCTTCTTTGGACCTGTACTAACGAATCAAGATCTCTCTAACGTCCCGAATTAGGTCCTTTCACCGCTATGATGCAACTAGCTCTGATAGCATAATTGTAACGACCTCGATTTGTCCAGTCGATTCCAGGTCTGGTGGCTGTTCGGATCCGATGTCGTCACTATGAGTAAGCACCACTGAATGCCAATTGAATCAGACTCGTTATTGCTGGGCCGAAAAAGATTAATCCTTTGACATTTAACACTTAGATCATAGTTATATATCATACCAACATCTCTCTTCTTTCCGATTAATTTGTCTTTTTTTTTACAATTGGTTTTCGATTCCAGTAGCATATCTACGAATTTTGTTTTAGTGGTAATCAAAAAAACTTCTTGTGTTTGTATTTTGGGTATTTGATTTTAGTTGCAATCATTGATAAAAGGAGTTATGACTGTTATGAGAGACCATGTCTAAGGAAGAGGGGCGTAGTTAGGGGGAAGGAAAAGGAGGATAGTTTACGTATAGCATCTTGGAATGTAGGAACTCTAAGTGGTAAATTGTTAGAGGTAGTAGATGTACTTAAGAGGCGTAAGATCGATGTAGCATGCCTACAAGAGACTAGGTGAAAGAGGAACAAAGGTAAAGAGTGTAATGGATATAATTTGCTCTACACGGAGTCCGATGGGACCAAGAATGAGGTAAGATTTCTAGTAAAGTTAGAATTATATACGAACGTGATCGATGTGATAAGATATAATGATAGACTTATGGTGCTAAAGTTATTAAAAACAAGGAGATGGTAGCAGTGGTTTGCGCCTACGCACCCCAAGTGGGACTAGGAGAACAAGAGAAGAAAGAGTTCTGGGATTGCTTAGATGTAGTGTTGAGGACAATATCTAGAGAAGAACGAATCTGTATAGGAGGTGATTTTAATGGCCACATTGGAAAGGATGCCGATGGTTTTCAGTCGGCACATGGCGGGTTTGGCTATGGAGATAGAAATGAGCAGGGTAAGGATCTGCTAGACCTTGCAGTGGCCCACGACCTAGGTATTATAAACTCGTTTTTTAAGAAAAAGGAATCACATTTGATCACTTTTAACAGTGGAGGACGTAGCACGCAGATCGACTATTTTCTGATGAGACGTGAAGACCGGCAGTTGTGGAGGGACTGCAAGGTTATACCAGGGGAGACAGCAGTGACACAACACCGTTTACTAGTGGTAGTTATAGCCTTGAGGCAAAAGCTGAGCACGAGAGTTAGAAAATTACCACCCAGGATTCGATGAGGAAGTTTGAAGGACAAAAAATTAACATATTTAGAGACAAGGTCATCTCGGTGTCATCAGATTCACTAATTGAAGACACAAACCAGATGCGGGAGGCTATGGCGACTACCATCACTCATACGGCAAGGGAAACTCTTGGGGTAACAACAGGAAAGACAACCGTACATAAAGAGTCGTGGTGGTGGAACGATAATGTGCAACAAAAAATAAGGAACAAACAAAAGAGTTTTAGAGAGGTGTTAAACTGCACAGACGGGGAGGAGAAAGTGAGAGTGAATGAGAACTACAAAATCGCTAGGAAGGAGGCGAAGAAGGCAGTGACGGAGGCAAAGAACGCAGCCTATAATAAGATGTACGAAAGATTAGAAACAAAAGACGGAGAGCGTGATATGTTCAAGATTGCCAAAGCTAGAGATAGAAAGAGGCAAGATCTAGGCGTCATGAAGTTTATAAAAGGAGAAGATGGAAATGTTTTAGTCAAAGAACAAGACATCAAGGGGCAATGACAAACTTACTTTCACAACCTTTTTAATAACGTAAGAGTTGACCACGAAGAAAGAGAAAGCACACTACCCAAAAACGACGGTGTAATACCTGCGTGTGCCGTATCATCACACAAGGAGAAGTGAAGATAGCACTTAAGAAGATGGGAAGATGTAAGGCAGTTGGCTTGGATAACATACCCATTGAGGCGTGGAAGTGTTTGGGAGAGGAAGGGGTTCAATGGCTAACTACTCTGTTCAACCTTATTTTCAAAATAGGCAAAATGCCAGATGAGTGGAGAAAGAGCGTAATGGTCCCTCTATATAAGGAAAAAAGAGACGCGCAGTATTGTGGAAATTATAGGGGGATTAAATTGCTAAGTCATACAATGAAGTTATGGGAGAGAGTAATCGACACTAGAATTAAGGGAGAAACTCAAGTTACGGTAAATCAGCTTGGTTTTATGCCAGGACGGTCAACTACGGAAGCAATACACATTTTAAGGAGATTGATAGAGAAGTATAAGGAGAAGAAGCGCGATCTACATATGGTTTTCATCGATCTTGAAAAAGCGTATGATAGTGTGCCACGCACACTGATATGGGATAGTCTGGATATAAGAGGGGTTCCTATGAAGTATATAGACATAATTAGGGATATGTATGTTAGGACGAAAACAACTGTTCATACGCCTGTAGGGAATACGGACTTCTTTCCAGTGGAGGTAGGCCTCCATCAAGGGTCTGCTTTGAGCCCATTCCTTTTTCGCAGTTGTCCTAGATGAGTTGTCAAAGTTGATCCAAGAGACAGTCCCATGGTGTATGCTTTTTGCTGACAATATTGTATTAGTCGCAAAAAGCAGACATAACCTGAGTATGAGACTAGAGGAGTGGTGAGGTGCTTTAGAGAGAAAATGCCTAAGGATTAGTCGTCGTTCCAAGACTGAATATCTGCACTGCGACTTCAACGGCGGAGCAGCCGACGATGAGAATAGCCAACTCACCATAGAGGGTCAAGTGGTCCCAAAGGTAAGCAAGTTCAAGTACCTAGGATCATTTGTACAGAACGATGGGGACATAGAGAGTGACGTAGCACACCGAGTTCAGGCAGGTTGGTGTAGGTGGACGGCAGCCTCAGAGGTGCTGTGTGACAAGAATTTTCCAATTAAATTAAAGAAAAAATTTTATAGGGTGACAGTGCGGTCGGCAATGTTATATGGAACAGAATGCTGGGCCAACAAAAGGACACAGTCACAGAAGATGGAAGTGGCAGAGATGAAGATGTTGAGGTGGATGTGTGGGCATACAAGACTAGACAAGATAAGAAATGAGATATACAGAGAAAGGTTAAGGGTGACTAGTGTAACAGATAAGATAAGAGAGGGAAGACTGAGATGGCTTGGGCATGTCAAGAGGAGACAGACAACGACGTCTATCAGAGCAATTGAAAACCTCACTGTAGAAGGGAAGAGGAGTAAAGGCAGACCCAAACTGACGTGGGATGAGCAGATTAGGCATGACTTACTAGAGTTGCACCTCTCTGAGAACATGGTCCAAGATAGGAGTTCATGGAGTCAGATGATTAAGGTTACGGAGGGGTAGACATGATATAGAGCATCTTAGAGCATACTTAAAAGATTAGATAGTATTTGCACTTCAGTTTGACTTTGCATATTTTGTTTTGGTCTTTTTTTTTCAATTATTTGTGCATGTGCACTATTATGACTATTTTAATAGCGGAAGACTTTTGTATATGTTTAAGTTGACTTTGCACTTGTTTGTTTATGTTCTGCCGTTGTTTTATATTATATGTACATATACACGTTAGGAGTATTTTAATATCGGCAGCCTCCTTTTTGTATTTCTGAATTACCTCACTAACACACTAGCACAACATATCTGTATTATTGTGCCGTTTATGCAGGTACATATAGAGCCAGGGGTCTCACTGGAAGCAAACTCTCTATTCCTTGGGATAGAGGTATTGTTTGTATGTCACTTACCCTCCCTAGACCTTAGCGATAGCTTTTGCTGTCGTTGGGAAATACTGGGTCCGATTGATTGATTGATTGATCTCTTTTCTTTCCGATGCGAATTTTTTCTGTACAAACGCGAATGCCTAGTGCACCGGAAATGTTATTTACTTCGTGAAGATAAATATTGACACAAAGCTCTGCATAAAAATAAAAAGGAAAAACTAAGCAGAGGTTGCTGACCAAACCTTAATTCTTTACACAGTAGTCCTTGCAGAAACCGCTTAAAACCTCCAGCTATATGATAAATAAAGAAATATAGCTTCGATAACAGCAAACTGCACACTGCTCCGCCATTTTTTCAGGCAAATTTAGTAATCCTTTTTTTTTGGTTGGGGTGGGGTGGGGTGGGGTGGCTTATTCTTATAAATTTAGCATATAATAAAAATTACCTTTAATGTTTTCTGCTTGGAACACAATAACAATCACTATTTGAATCGTCTAATTTAAATCTCTTTTTCTATTAATTCTTCTTAAGTAATCCCACTAACTAATTTGATAGAATAAAATCTAATATAGATATTATAAAATAGTCAAATCGCTAATCATTTTAATCCGATTGATGCATTATTTAATATAATGGAATTGATTCATAAAAAAATAACATCATATTTTGTGAGGATGTTGCTTATTTTGTATGACAAAGAGTATGAAAGGTTGAAAAATGAATTAAAATTATGGAAAATTTGCTCTCCACCGTATATTATTGGGGATGAGATCTCATCACCCCTAAACTCTTCACCTCCTTCTTTACTGTCTGAGACGTGGCAATAGTGAGTAGTGGTGAGGCTAGATGAGGCAGTGAGGAGAAAAAGGTGTATGAGGGGAGCTGTTGCCACGTGGCGAGTGATGAAAAAAGAGGTGAAGAGTTTGGGGTGAAGAGATCATATTCCATATTATCGGCCCATAATTGTTTCTAGTCCAATGTATTTTATTATTGCTCTACACTAGTCTTTTCCCTCTTTTCTAAAACTATTAGTACTCCCAATTATATTTTCAAAAAACCTTTTCGTAATAGAGTTAAGGTGATATTTCTTTGTAATCCGGATTTGCGTTATATTTCTAAAAATATTTGTGGTAGTAGAGTTATGATAGTCAACTCATTGAACACCGAGATCCTGATAGTCTACCGGAATCTCATTAATCATATATATAGATCGCGGTTTGTAGATTTCTAAAAAATATCATTAATTTATTACCACCGGGATTCAGATTATACTTTCTTAAATCTTTCTCGGTGGTCAAGTTATTTGATCATGGTCATCCATCTGGATCCTAAGAGGTCTCGATACCAAGATCCTGGTATAGTTGAATCATAGCACGTGTTGAAATGAGAGTAATACATCTATAGGTATGATAGTTTTTTCGGAGAAAATTTCACTTATTATCCAAATATTGGTCAAATTTTTCATTTAACATTTAAACGTAATCAAACCTGAATTGTCACCCAAAAGTGGCCCAATGTGACTCAATTAACGCCCAAAGATGACCTAACGTGACTCAATTAACACCAGAAACCGGATGCTTACCTGCTGCACCTGGTTTCCTGGTATTTTGGCGCCAAAATTGAAAACCAAACAGCATCTGTACTTCCCACGCCTGCAAAAACTCCCCCTTTGCATCACCATGCCTACCAAGAACATGCGTACAATTCCCAGCTCGAAAACAACACTAATTTGCAAGGTTACCTAATATCCTTTTCGTCAACTTTATTGGATTTTTTATCTAATCCCCAGAATCAACACTTCTGTTGTAGACTTAAGGTGACGTGTTTGAGATACAGAAACCATCTCCTATACAAAATGCTTTAGGATAAAGCTGCATACATCAAATCACAAAACGATCTGACTCCTTTCAATACTCTATGCAAACACGAGAGTTTATTGCACCGACACGTACTTTGTTGTGGACTTTTTGAAAATAGTATTACTCTCCAGAATGACAGATTGGGTTATGTCTATGGTGAAATATTGACATAATCTTTAGTTTCCATCCGCCTTATAAATTTAGTACTTCCGGTGCTCCGATCTTAGGTGAAGCTTTTAGTCAATCTTCAACCTAAAACACCAAATTTTGCACCAAATCACCTATTTGGTGCAATAAACAGTAAAAAATACTTCAACCACAAACACCAAATCCAACCCCAAATAAGAATATTCCTTAAAGATTCTTCTATCATTTTTTAATTCATTATTATAAATAATTTAACACAAATTTAACATTCATATAAATTTAACGTAAGCATTCATTCCGGATTATTGAATTGTTGTTACTTTAATTTATATCTATATTGTATTAGTTATTTTATAAGCTTGTTGCTAATTAAGTTTTATTGTTGTGAAATATTTTATGCTATGTTTCTAATGTACTTCATTTACTAATGTAACTTTGTTCTAAATTATTAGTTATGAGTCTTATTTTATTTTAATTTTTTGTTATACAATTTTTTCTTATAACGAAATTAACGAAATGCTTTTTTCTTATAACAAAATTAACAAAATTAAAATTCTTATAACGAAATTACAATATTCTTAATGTAATTAAAATGGTGATGTGGCGGATGAATAGTGATTTGGTGCAATGAATAGTGTTATACCTATTTGGTGCAACACTATTCATTTTCACCTATTAAATTTTGGATTTGGTGCTTGGTTGGAGATGTTTTTTTGCACCAAATAGGTATTTTAGTGCATGAGCTGGAGATGGCCTTATAAGGTAATCTTAGGTGCGCGATGTGAACTTTGCAGAGCCGATCTTAAACTGCGGTATGTTGCTATCGGAGTTTGGACTCATCAACACTATAAGATACCCTTTTTTAAGGAAAAATTACAGTTTCCTCTCCTGTGGTTTTGCTTAATTACAATTACCTCCCCTGTCGTTTGTTATTAGCCAAAAACCTACCCTGTGTTCTGGGTTAAATTCGCACCGTTGACTTTACCGGCATTAACACCGGTGGCAATGTAAACTGACCGAAATGCCCTTAAATGACTCAATATGACTTTTGGGCAGAAAACGCAATTCTCAAATATCAGAAAAAATTAAAGGCGGACGAATTGCGGACGAATTGCGCTTTAGGGCAAGGGGTTATACGCGGTGCAATCCCTTCATTCTGCTTCTGGTTTCTGCAACATTGGATGGCGATTGGAGCATGCATTGCTGGAAATCGATTGTTTAGCAGCTACATCAGATATTTGAGGCTTCGTTTACTTCGACTGGCTCACGGAAGGAAACAGTCAGTGATTGTGTGCACTATTCTTGCAGCTACATCGGTGCGGTATAAACTGGTAAATGTTAGATTGTAGTTGTCAACTGATCATGCATGTTGGTATTTGTTCATCTTTGTCATGTTTTTCCTGATTTGGTTTTTTTTCTAAATGCTCGAGTAGTCTAAACTGTTTCCAGATCCTTGTTCATATGCCTGTTAGGGATGTCAATTTGTATATGTGTAAGAAATGTGATTTAGTATATGAGATTCGAATGGAAGAAGTTAATTTATTTGTAGTGTTGTGAGCATATTCATCCGAAATGTTACGTGAATTGAAAGAATTGCCTTTTACCTTAGTTAATAAGCAATGGATGATGCAGTAACATGATTTGGACATTTGGAGTAATTGTATTCAATATGCTTGTGTGTATAGTTGTTTGGCTTTGTGATAGTTTCATTGCAGGGGTATTATTTTGACATGGATGACGGTGAGGTATTTGACGTTGAGGGTAGAGTTGATGTTGATGAGGAAAAATGGAGTGGTCTAGGTGATATAGACCGCACACATATAAGTGATGATGATGTGCATGATGTATTAGAGGGTGAACGCTCTGTATATCTTGATGAGGAGTATGAAGACATGTATGATTCTGATGAAGGTTACGGAGAAAGGGATGCAGGTCGAGATCAGGTTGATGTAGGAGACGGTGGTCAACATGATGCAGAAAACGAGTATGACTTACTTGACACGAGGGTAGGTCACAAATGGCCTTTGACATGGAGTGTGATCTTCAGGATAAAAAATACGAGCTTAGGGTTGGCCATACATTTGGGAGTCCACAAGAATTCGGAGAAGCTCTGAAAGATTAGGCTATAAGAGAGGGGTTCACATTTACGTATGTGAAGAATGAAAGAAGTTGAATAATTGATGTTTGTTCTGAAGGTTGTTCATGGAGGATCCATGCATCTCCAGTCCAAGGACAACAAACTTTTATGATTAAAACCCTGAAGGGAGAGCATAGTTGCGGTAGACAGTACAAGAACAAACATTGTACCTCTGCATATGTGGCAAAAAAGCATTATAACATGATAGCCGATGATCCAAAGTTGTCTGTGGTTGCCTTGCACAAAGATATAAAGAGAGACTTGAATGTTGAGGTTAGTAAGTTTCAACTGTATAGAGCACGGACAAAGTCAAAGTTGATGAGTGGTGTGGATGAGGTAAGAGAGTACAGAAGATTATGGGATTATTGCAAAACAGTGAGAAAATGTAATCCTGTGAGTACTATGAAGATTAAGGTACATGATGTTCCAGTTGAGATGAGTGGGGATGGGGCCCCATTAAATGTGACAGAAGGCAGGATTTTTGATAGGTTGTATATGTGTTTAGATGCACGCATTAGAGGTTTTTTGCTGGGGTGCAGACGTATCATAGGGTTGGATGGGTGCTTTCTTAAGAGAACATACAGCGGGCAGCTTTTGAGTGCCATTGGAATGGATGGGAATGACAACATGTTCCCTATTGCATTTTGTGTTGTTGAGGCAAAGAGGTATGATTCCTGGAAGTGGTTTCTTGAACACTTGGGTGGTGATCTTGGAGGCGGGAGCTGGACATTCATATCGGATAGGCAGAAAGGTTTGGTGAATGCAGTGCAGGAGTTGTTTCCGGAAGCAGAGCATAGGTATTGCCTTAGGCATATGTATGAAAATTTTAAGAATAAGTACAAGGGGAAGAAGTTGATGGACTTATTCTAAAAAGCTGCAAGTACTACACACCCGGCTGATTATAAGCGGACCATGGAGATGCTGAACCAAGCAGATCCATCTGTAGATGGTAATGAGAATGCTGCTGGATGGCTAGAGAAGATACCAAAAGAACAGTGGAGCATTTTTCAGTTGTGGAAGCAAGTGTGATACTTTAGTCAATAATATGAACGAGTCCTTTAATGCTGCCATTATACCCGCTAGAAGAATGTCAGTAGTGTCAATGATGGAGTAGATTAGGAGGATGATAATGAGATTGATTTGTAACAAAAGGAAGTGGATTTCCGATTATGAAGGCAGATTCCTTCCTAATGTGCGAAAAAAATAGAGAAGTTCAAGGAGTTGAGCAGAAATTGTTTCGCAGAACATTCAGATGGACAGAAGTTTGGAGTTGATTGCGGGTTGCGACATTATGTTGTGGACCTGCATTTAAGGACTTGCACCTACAGAAAGTTTGAGCTACTGGGCATCCCATGCCAACATGCTATAGAAGCCATAAACTTTGACAGAGGTGAAGTGTATGACTATGTTGATGATGTGTTTAAGAGGGAGTCATACGTATGGGCATACTCATTCAGTGTTTATCCAGTGCCATCTATTGATATTTGGGAGGAGACAGGTCTTGGAGATATATTGCCACCATTTGCGAGAAAAATGCCAGGAAGGCCTAAGAGACTGAGAAGAAGGAACTCGGCTGAGCCAAGGCCATGTATTACATCAACAAGGTGGGGGTTGACAGTAAGGTGCAAAATATGCAAACAACTTGGCCATAACAAACAAAGCTATTCACGCAGTCCAGCCAACAAAATGATAACCAGGTAAGTCTCACCATAAAGTCATATAGATGCATAAATTTTCATTACCAGTCATTGACACGTGTTTTGATGAACTGAATATAACAATCACAGGCAATGGATATTGATTATAACCAAGTTGCCAACCAGTATATGGAAAGCACTGCAAATAGGTCAGCCTCACAGGTTAAAAATCAGGTAAGCCTCACAATATACTCATATAGATGCATAAACCTTCATTACATAACATTGACATGTGATTTGATGCAATGAATATAACATTCAGAGGGAATAGAGGATGATTATTTTCAGCCTAACCAAGTGGACAACCAATACATGGAAAGCTCAGAGAATCAGAGAATGAATGATGCTGAAAGTCAGCCTACCCAATACAATGAAAATCAGAGAATGGATGATGCTGAAAGTCAGCCTACCCAATACAATGAAAATCAGAGAATAGATGATGCTGAACAAGATCGACCTGACAGGCCAAAAAACTTGTAAATATACTGCTAATATAAATTTTTTTCCTTGACTTTTTCGATGTAAGTGTAGCTACACTGTTGATCCTGCGTTTCTTTCAGAGTTCCGAAAACCAAACAAGATTTCAAACGTTTTCAATAAACGAATTACCAGGGTTTCTTACAAGGTAACACTTGCAAAAAAAATGGTGTTACATGTTTCACAGTATGATATTGTAATTGTGTAGACTTAATTGATGGGTTGTTGTATAAATAACAGTATTTATGGAGGAAACCTTTCAGAGGAGTGATACATATTGATGATGATGCTTTACGTGAGCCTACGCAATCACAGTGTATGGATGCTGCTTTACCCCAGTCTAACCAGTCAGAAAACCGGTGCATGGAGACTTGCATTGAGCAAGCAGAACCATCAACTTCGTCCTATCATATTGTGAGGAAGAACTGCTTTTTATGTTCTTCTTCTCTTGTTTTACAAAATTTTGAATATTGTTGCAGCATAGATTTCATGTTATTCTTCCATATGTAGGTGAGAAGGAAAGTCCAAGACCTGATGCATAAACAGCCAAGGAGAAGTCCAAGACAGCATAGAACCGTGGTTGGAGCTAGACAAACCATGTCCAGTTAAAACACAGTTGATGCATTATTCCAAGAAAGCGTATTACCGTGGTTGTCAAAAAAACAATTGATTTAGTTTGATGCGAAGTGTGTATGGTGTAAAATGTTTATGTCGACATATTTTGGGGGGTTCAACTTGGGTTTATTTTGGAGTTGTTTGGTGTAGATTACTTCGCATCTTTATATGCGATGAAATGAAAAGAGGCCATGTAATCCACAATGATACATTAAGCAGCTGATGGGTAATTTTGTTTTCTTTTAAGACATTAGTGTGCAGTGTACAAACTTAATGTTATCCGGCATGCTTTTAATACATTACAAAGCTGATTTGCAAATTTTGATACAATGTTGTGATATAACACATACATTACACAAACCTTCCTTGTTTCAAGCATGTTAAAATTCAAGGTAATAGTGTCATATAAGTACACTGCAAACAAATTGAAATTAGGTGATAATGACCAAAGTGCATAACAAGCGTTGTATTACACAACATTACACAAACGTTGCATTACACAACTACAATGACCTAAGTGCATAACAACAAATTGAACATTACTCAATCGGAAAACATATCACCATAAACTACTTGAACATAAGAACTATCACTCCGACAAATACAATGACCCATGTGCATAACACCATCATCCTCGTTACCTCCGAATTCTTATCCATCTTCTCCATTACTTGCATAACAGTACGCAAAAGCTGATCTCTTTCGACTTCATCTCTTTCCACTGCATCAACGGCATTATCTGGGCCAATTGAACTTGATTGCTCAGCCATATCATGCTCATACGCAACCCCCCCTTCGGACTGGATAGCACCATTTCCAATAACCACCGATATCGCAAGAGAAATACAGCATTCCACGACTTTCCTGCGCATATTCTACAATCTTCAGTGGAACTTTAATTCCGCAGTGACATCTCTGATTTTTGAACCTTAAATCTCTACATCCAGCACTCCTACTGCTTGAGCTCGGCATTTTTGAAATTCAAACAACATCCATTGCATCTATTGTTAACCACTACTTTGCTGATCATGTACAAAACGAGAACTCAACAAGGAGAATCAAAAACCCGAAGCACAACATAACAATATTATTACCTTTCTGCAAGAACACAAAATTACCCGTTGATTCATATATAATCAACTGGGGATTACACTTACCCGGTAGAAGTATCCATTAGACTAAACGATTAATTTGATAAACCGAAGAGCCAAGGTACCTCCTTTGCCGGTAAAACACGATACCATCACAGGCCAAAAAATGAGACTGACGTACCTTTGAAAAATTGATGCAAATTTAAGCAAGATTGCCCCAAAAAAAACCCTGATATAATGCTGTGAGGGTTGCATTTCTTCCTGCAGTCTTCTTGCCGCCGTCGTTTTTTCTCAGCGCAGAAGGAAAGAGAGTCTGAAAGGGAGACGCAGGAAGGAAAAAGGAGGAATGGCCGTTTAAAAGGGATGAAGACAGGGGTATTTTTGTCACATCACAACGTATAAAATGCCCCCTGCTTCCACGCGCTAAACATATTAACGGAAAAAGCAGAATTACATCACATGTATCTCACATCCACCGGTAAAGTCATCGGTGCGAATTTAACCCAGAACACAGGGTAGGTTTTTGGCTAATAACAAACGACAGGGGAGATAATTGTAATTAAGCAAAACCACAGGGGAGGAAACTGTAATTTTCCCTTTTCTTTAACTATAGTTTGTGTTTGAATATATTTTATTTAAATTTATGATTTAATAAAGATGATATATTAAATTATCAACATATATAATATAAAATATTCAATATAATACTTATTTGAACCAGTGAAATCAGCTTGTTAAATATGAGCCAATCGATTTTTATAAATAGTGTCACTATTTTATGCAAAAATTGTTTTTCAATAAGGTAAAAAAGTATGAGAGAAAAAATTAAGCTAAAACTTTATTGGAGTGCGTGAAATATTTTAATTTAAAATTTAAATGTTGGAATTCCAAACACTAGCTTAATATTTAGAATACTAGATTATATCAAAGATTTCATGTTTGGATCAAAGATTCATATACCAAAGATTTTATATTTGCCTCTCATCTTACCCAGACCCTAACAATAGTTTTCGCTGGAACTACTCTATTTCTCATACTCATAGAACCGTTGACTACTTTACATACATTGTTCACAAAAACTCTTACGCTGAATATGGAGCCCTTGGGGGTTGGATTCAACTTTTTATATCCAAAGAAAAAGTATAGTTAGTATCTTGTATCTGTATGAGCATAGGCTAGTGCAAAAATATCATGAAGCTCTTATCGCGAGTGTCGGTGAACTAATTAGAGAATTAGTTTTTTAAATTACTTATGTTTCATGGGTCTTTATCTCATGTAAAAACAATTGCCTACTGCAATGCGTTCTAACGTTGTTTAGGTAAAAAATTTCATTTAGATTTCATTTATTTTACCATATATACTAAATGATGTGGACTTGTAATCTTATACCCTCTCTCTTCATATACTACAGGAGGAAATTTGAAATATGTTTTTAAGGAGTAGCTCAGCTGTTACTCGAGTGATAGATTGCATCTAATGTTGTCGTTCGAATATTGACAGCCGTAGTCTGTGTATTTGGGTCCTATCATCGGCTCTTTATACCGGAACGAGCTTGATTCAAACACTTTGTGGGTACTAAGTCCTGAACCTCTCACCTAGAAGGCCGCTGAGTGACCTGATTTACACACTCTACGAAACTTCTTGTGATTAGGACAATAAGACCCTCAGATTCAATGTATGAACTTTTGCATCCATGAGAATTCGAAATAGCCATCTCTTTGTACTATATTGATGCATTAATCGAGGCGATGAAAATGTTAGACTGCGTTCTATTCTTTCGGTCTATTACTTCCAAATCCTTAATATATCACTTGAATTCCGGCTGAGTTAGGTGTTAGCTGTTCCTTTATTCGCTCATGCGGTGAGATAAACAAGGACTCCAGAGAGAGTTTAGTTGGGCCATCATTTTCAGTTTTTATTAATTAAGCAATAGAAAAAGAAAATGACAGAGAAATGAGTCCAGAAAGAGTGAGAATTAGCTCACAATCAAAACTGATCAAACCAACTTTGAAGGAGTTCCAAGTTGTTTATTGCCTATCAAGATATGGGCAGCTTGAGCATCCTCACTACGAGACTGGATTCTCTCGCCACAATCTCGTCATCCACTTTTCCACCGCACGACACGTGGCAGCAGTGGGATGGTGAGACTAGATGAGGGTCACTCGCATCTAGCTTCACCACCCCCTACTGTCACGTGTCGTGCGGTGGAAAAGTGGATGAAAGGATTGTGGGTGAGGGGATCCAAGCTCTTTCACTACATGGATGTCACCCACCTTGCCCATCAGCAGCTTCGTTTGAAAGGTCACTGGATTTTTATTTTTTGGGATTCTTTTTGTAACTTTAAGGTCAATTTTTTTTCTAAGTTGTTAGTCAATCATGGTTAAAAGTGTTTTGAAATCTTCTTTTTCAGTTCTATAACTTTAGAATCATCGTCATCATCCGGACCCAAATGATGATAGGTTAATCTTTAGAGTAAATTTTATGTACGTATAGTGACATTAAGTTATGGGTGATTGTAGCGCCCCGCTCCCGAACCCTAACATCGGGAACAGTGCACCCGCCGTAGTCTACTAAGAGAACTACAAAGCGTCGATACAAATCAACTACATGTCACCATAATAACGTAAATCGATGTCAGCGGAAGTCATAACTAAGAATCCTCGATAAAATAATCTTCATCGGTAATACAATGTCTAAGAATTCCTAAATCACTACAATAGTCAAATGTATGTAAACACTAATCTCAAAAATACATAAACCTCGATTATCAAAACAACTCTCTGAACCAACCCTTAAAAATCTCGTCTGAATATCCTTAGTCTCGAAATCTCCCGTCTCGATCTTCACGGTATACTAACTCCTGTATAAGCATACCCAACTTCTTCCACCTGCAAAACTGGTGAGTGGTGGTGTGAGCCAAATCAACGGGCTCAGTAAGCAACCTATCTATACTCATTATGAAAATCATACATACAGAGACAATTACAGATATCTACAAATCAACATACATGTCAATCGAGTAAATAAACTGCAGAAAGTAAGTCACTCCACATAATAATGCGCAACTTAATGATGCATGCCTACTCTACGTGTCACACGCAACAAAAGTCAAGTCACGCACGATGCTCATATCTCTACCGTGCAATGCATGTACCTCGAGGTGATCCTACCACACGCCTCGTCAGGCCACACGCCCCGTCGGGCCACACGTCCCGTAGGACCACACGCCTCATAGGGCCACACGTCCCGTAGGACCACACGCCTCATAGGGCCACACGCTCCGTAACGTGGAGTCAGCGAACACACGCTCCGTACCGTGGAGTCAGCAGACACACGCTCCGTAACGTGGAGTCAGCGAACACACGCTCCGTAACGTGAAGTCAGCGCCCCGAAGGGATGCAATGCTAATGCACGTGCCATGAATGCTGCACACACATAATCCACGATCCGACGCATACATGCTCCTATATATACTCGCGCCCATACACGTGCATATATATTTGCATGTCTACCCCTATACATCCATATACACATGCAATACGTATTGAGATCGTACAACCATACATACATCCAGTTCATTTATACATGCCTATCACACATATACATACAACTCGTATATAGAGAAAGTCCAATGGTAGATATGCAGCAAACACACACTGATACACGATAAGTATAACAAGAACAAATAGACCACTTACCTCTGATGCATGACAAAATGACAAGCATAGATAGACCACTTACCTCTTATCGGTCCCTTAAATTTCTTACTCTATGCTCGAACGTGAGGAAGATTACCATAGAAGTCTCTGCTTTTACATGTCCAACTTATCCTCTGGAATCTTCAAATTTTGAACCTGTATGGTAATTATTTGTTTATTAACTTGTCTCTTCAACCTCACCTTTACACCACAAATCTCTTCTCCTTTGAATTACTCTTATTCTTTCACTACGATTATCCGACCATCTTACATAATAAATAGACGTTTCATTCCAAAAACACTTTATATAATTAAATACAATCTTTGTCCGAAAGTAATATGCTTAAATTTATAAATTTGTCCAAACTGAAATTAGTATATTCAGACTTATACATTTGTCCAAAAACAGTTTGTATAAATGTATATTTACTTGAATCTGAGGATGATGAAATTAATTACCTTGATTTGCCAAAAACAGTGTTGCATAATACAATATACATACAGATATAATAATAATGCAATATATATATATACATATATATATATATACATATATATATATATATTACTGTGCTTTAAACAGTTTACATACTTTTACGAATTTTTTTTAAAAAAATGGAAACAGTGTGTACGTTACATAAACTTGGGCCGAAAAGAATGTAAGACTCATGTATATAATTTATTATGGAAAGCATTTTTTTTTGAACAGTTTATGTACAAAAATAGAAAAACCCGAAACAATGTATATGCATATATCTTTGGACCAAAATAATGTACAAATTCCATATATATAGTTTATTATGGAAAATAGATTTTCTCATTTACAATTTTATAAAACACACCGCTTGTATTAATAACTCTTCGGCAACAGTGTTTCCCCTTTTTTTATTCACATATACATATAAATCTAAAACCAAAACTGGTTATACATAATTGTAAAAATAACTCAGAAACAGTAAGCAATTATATATACATAAATAAATCTGTAAATAATACCGAGAATAATAAATAACCATATGTATATGAATCTTCACATATGACATTATATACATATATGTTTATGTATACATATATATAAATAAATTAATGCAGAATCTATAATTATATATATATACATATAATACGAAAATTCTGTATAAAGTAAGTGGATATACAAAAATAATCCCAAACAAAATATCAGCATATATATACACTACATGTATACAATTTCCAACATCAGTTGACATATGCACATGCATTTCGAAGGCATGTTTTACAATTTTAACAAATCTTAAGGCCAATAAGAAATCGGTCTAAATATATATGTATATAATTCAAAGTAAACTTAATGTGTGTGTGTGTGTGTGTATATATCATTCCAAACCCACCATATTTATATGTACATATATATACATAGAACAAACTAATGGTCAAAACAAATAGTCATGTACCGCAAAAAATATATATATATATATATATATATATATACACACACACACACCTCCCGTATATATAATATGTTCGCACAATTTAACTTTTTTATATACACATCTATGGCAGTCAAATGCACTAATATATGATTCAATTGTATATGAAAATAAAATCAATTAAAGAAATACATAGAGAATACAGATTGGTACTTACATTGCTTGGATTATAGTATACCATCGTTGAAATCGGGGTTAGATTGGACCAAAATTTCTTCTTCTATTTTTCCCCTTCTTTTTCCCTCTCATTTTCTTCACTTTCTCTCGGCTGCACCTTCTTTTCTTTTAACAAAAGTGGTGGCTGAATTTGGATGGAATATGAAAGAGTATTGTGGGTGTTTAATTAGGAGTTAAGAATAGATAATGAGAATTAATGAGAGTTTATGGTGGGGAATTCTAGGAGTTATAAAAGGGTAATGGAAAGATTGGGTAATTAGTGCTGTAATTAATTTTTTAATTTTTTTTTAACCGGTTACACCTTCATAAATACATTCTATATATTTCTAAAAAAAAATTGGAGTGTAACATTCCTCCCTCCTTACAAAAAGTTTCGTCCTCGAAACTTGCGTAGTACAAGGTTCACAGATTAGTGTAGTTCTACTTAATACATTCATCTAATATACATCACGAATATCACTATATCAACCTCATTTTTAGGTTGTTAATCCTTGAAATTCCACTTGCATCACCTAACGTGAAACATTCATTTTATATTGTACAATTTCGAAATTCTTATGACTAGTCATATATGATGTATTACTTAGATAACTAACAAAGCTAAATATCGGTTAAGTGTTTCAATAGGGTAACCATTACTCTTCGATAACATACAACCATGTCCTTACTTCTTTGGATATATCATCAACATCCTACTACACGAAATATGTATATGGACATGTTTTCTTAAGTAATTATGTGGCTTATGTAGCTATAACTTGGAATATAGTTTTAATTATTTGAATCATATTAATTCTAATATTATTATTTTTTAAGCACAAGAACCAAAGATTATAAATGTATTTTTTTTACAAAACGGCGTCTCACGTGACCACCTAAAAAATAATAATGACACCACTAGTTCGCAAAAGTGTCACAGTAAACCGCGTCAAAATAGTTGAAACTCACACTGCTAAGTTTTATAAAACTATTGGAATACGATGCCTTCCTTTTTCTAAAAGGACGTGTGTATTTTGAATGCTACTTTTGGCTTCACAAAAAAAAAAATTTACCGCAAGCAGGTAGTAACTTCAAAACACCTGATGGATAAGATACTCGCATATCGATAGTCAACAAATTAATTTGATTTCAATCAAATGACTGTAACTAAAATTGGAAATTTGCAATATTATATAAGAAATATATAGAAACATATTGTTTTTAGAAAACTTCGATATCTTAAATATATTTTTTTTTAGAGTTGTCATAGATAGTGGGAGTTTCATTATGATGATACACGAATTCGGAAAAAAAATAGTCTTGTAAAGTTAACATATTTTTAAAAAAAATGAAACTACTTATAATATTTAGACGCAAATTCTTTAAATACCTTTGAAATATAGCATATATATTGGTATACGTGCTTATATGAAAACAGTCGTCTACTTGGAAATTTACAGTCTAATACTTCATGCAATTTTTCTAAGTCATCCTTACTGTCAAATGAAAATTCACATATATACCGTTTCTTATAACTCTAACCTTTGGCTATTATGACAAAATCCTTAACTTAGATTGCTCAATCCTAGCATGACATACTGAATATTAATCGACTTAAGGTGTTTTAATTCACCACCATGCTTTCGCGCACCACACTAATCTACCGTAATTGTTTTTTTACCTTTATTGTTCAACCGCCAATTTTCACTTAGTTACATCTCACACGAATAGCAACCCATACTTGTTCATGCTTACTCTTTTTGAATTTGTGTCTACTAGATACAAGCTAAGTAACTCAATGTTTCTAGAAATCGACACCCAACTAAAGATTTTGTGACAATTTAATATTCCAAGGCACATACTATAGCCAGTTCTCGCAAGTCACTATCGATCAATATTTCTAATAAGACTAATACGTCGACTTATTTTGATAACACAACATTCAACATCTTAACCTCAAACTATAAATTCTTTGGTATGATATCTTTCACTAAACTCTACTGATCATAACACTTATAAATCATTACTTAGTTTCTATCATCCTAATAAATCATTCCTTAGTAGCTACGATCTCAACTTAGACCTAGTTGCGTTCCGACACTACTGTCAAAGCAGAGGCATGAACCTGCTTTATTTATCATAATAGCATTGGGTTTGCAGAGGTCAGAACTAAGGAATTATACAAATGGTTACAATCAACACTTAGATAAGGCAAATAATTCAGTCGTATGGAGTGTCCTATATATACGTGGACACATCCTTTATTCGATCATCACTTAAATCCAATGTGATGACTTATTTCTATAATCGATAATCGGTATCATCATTCCTTATGTCAAAAATCATTACTTATTTCTAAGTTCAATACTTAGAATATAATCACAACTTATGACTAAGATCAGTACTTATGTCCAAACTATCACCTAATGATCAGATCACCACTTAATTCATGGAGTTGATATTTCATATCGTCATTCCTTAAGTCTACATTCGTAACTTACGAGCAATGTCATCTCTTAATCTCTAAGGTCACGTCTTATTTCCAATAACATATTCAATACGTAATCATTGTTTACAGCTAAAAATCGATACTTAGACCTAAGATCGTGGCTTAAGACAAAATCATAACTTAATTTCTAATATCGTAGCTTAATTACATGCTTCCGCCGTGGATCTGGAGCCATGCTCTGATACCACCTGTAGCGCCCCGCTCCCGAACCCTAACATCGGGAACAGTGCACCCGCCGTAGTCTACTAAGAGAACTACAAAGCGTCGATACAAATCAACTACATGTCACCATAATAACGTAAATCGATGTCAGCGGAAGTCATAACTAAGAATCCTCGATAAAATAATCTTCATCGGTAATACAATGTCTAAGAATTCCTAAATCACTACAATAGTCAAATGTATGTAAACACTAATCTCAAAAATACATAAACCTCGATTATCAAAACAACTGTCTGAACCAACCCTTAAAAATCTCGTCTGAATATCCTTAGTCTCGAAATCTCCTGTCTCGATCTTCACGGTATACTAACTCCTGTATAAGCATACCCAACTTCTTCCACCTGCAAAACTGGTGAGTGGTGGTGTGAGCCAAATCAACGGGCTCAGTAAGCAACCTATCTATACTCATTATGAAAATCATACATACAGAGACAATTACAGATATCTACAAATCAACATACATGTCAATCGAGTAAATAAACTGCAGAAAGTAAGTCACTCCACATAATAATGCGCAACTTAATGATGCATGCCTACTCTACGTGTCACACGCAACAAAAGTCAAGTCACGCACGATGCTCATATCTCTACCGTGCAATGCATGTACCTCGAGGTGATCCTACCACACGCCTCGTCAGGCCACACGCCCCGTCGGGCCACACGTCCCGTAGGACCACACGCCTCATAGGGCCACACGCTCCGTAACGTGGAGTCAGCGAACACACGCTCCGTAACGTGGAGTCAGCGGACACACGCTCCGTAACGTAGAGTCAGCGAACACACGCTCCGTAACGTGAAGTCAGCGCCCCGGAGGGATGCAATGCTAATGCACGTGCCATGAATGCTGCACACACATAATCCACGATCCGACGCATACATGCTCCTATATATACCCGCGCCCATACACGTGCATATATATTTGCATGTCTACCCCTATACATCCATATACACATGCAATACGTATTGAGATCGTACAACCATACATACATCCAGTTCATTTATACATGCCTATCACACATATACATACAACTCGTATATAGAGAAAGTCCAATGGTAGATATGCAGCAAACACACACTGATACACGATAAGTATAACAAGAACAAATAGACCACTTACCTCTGATGCATGACAAAATGACAAGCATAGATAGACCACTTACCTCTTACCGGTCCCTTAAATTTCTTACTCTATGCTCGAACGTGAGGAAGATTACCATAGAAGTCTCTGCTTTTACATGTCCAACTTATCCTCTGGAATCTTCAAATTTTGAACCTGTATGGTAATTATTTGTTTATTAACTTGTCTCTTCAACCTCACCTTTACACCACAAATCTCTTCTCCTTTGAATTACTCTTATTCTTTCACTACGATTATCCGACCATCTTACATAATAAATAGACGTTTCATTCCAAAAACACTTTATATAATTAAATACAATCTTTGTCCGAAAGTAATATGCTTAAATTTATAAATTTGTCCAAACTGAAATTAGTATATTCAGACTTATACATTTGTCCAAAAACAGTTTGTATAAATGTATATTTACTTGAATCTGAGGATGATGAAATTAATTACCTTGATTTGCCAAAAACAGTGTTGCATAATACAATATACATACAGATATAATAATAATGCAATATATATATATACATATATATATATATACATATATATATATATATTACTGTGCTTTAAACAGTTTACATACTTTTACGAATTTTTTTTAAAAAAATGGAAACAGTGTGTACGTTACATAAACTTGGGCCGAAAAGAATGTAAGACTCCATGTATATAATTTATTATGGAAAGCATTTTTTTTTTGAACAGTTTATGTACAAAAATAGAAAAACCCGAAACAATGTATATGCATATATCTTTGGACCAAAATAATGTACAAATTCCATATATATAGTTTATTATGGAAAATAGATTTTCTCATTTACAATTTTATAAAACACACCGCTTGTATTAATAACTCTTCGGCAACAGTGTTTCCCCTTTTTTTATTCACATATACATATAAATCTAAAACCAAAACTGGTTATACATAATTGTAAAAATAACTCAGAAACAGTAAGCAATTATATATACATAAATAAATCTGTAAATAATACCGAGAATAATAAATAACCATATGTATATGAATCTTCACATATGACATTATATACATATATGTTTATGTATACATATATATAAATAAATTAATGCAGAATCTATAATTATATATATACATATAATACGAAAATTCTGTATAAAGTAAGTGGATATACAAAAATAATCCCAAACAAAATATCAGCATATATATACACTACATGTATACAATTTCCAACATCAGTTGACATATGCACATGCATTTCGAAGGCATGTTTTACAATTTTAACAAATCTTAAGGCCAATAAGAAATCGGTCTAAATATATATGTATATAATTCAAAGTAAACTTAATGTGTGTGTGTGTGTGTGTATATATCATTCCAAACCCACCATATTTATATGTACATATATATACATAGAACAAACTAATGGCCAAAACAAATAGTCATGTACCGCAAAAAATATATATATATATATATATATATATACACACACACACACACCTCCCGTATATATAATATGTTCGCACAATTTAACTTTTTTATATACACATCTATGGCAGTCAAATGCACTAATATATGATTCAATTGTATATGAAAATAAAATCAATTAAAGAAATACATAGAGAATACAGATTGGTACTTACATTGCTTGGATTATAGTATACCATCGTTGAAATCGGGGTTAGATTGGACCAAAATTTCTTCTTCTATTTTTCCCCTTCTTTTTCCCTCTCATTTTCTTCACTTTCTCTCGGCTGCACCTTCTTTTCTTTTAACAAAAGTGGTGGCTGAATTTGGATGGAATATGAAAGAGTATTGTGGGTGTTTAATTAGGAGTTAAGAATAGATAATGAGAATTAATGAGAGTTTATGGTGGGGAATTCTAGGAGTTATAAAAGGGTAATGGAAAGATTGGGTAATTAGTGCTGTAATTAATTTTTTAATTTTTTTTTAACCGGTTACACCTTCATAAATACATTCTATATATTTCTAAAAAAAAAAATTGGAGTGTAACAGTGATATATCAAGTAATGCTTATGAATGTGTTATCTTGAATGTCTTCTTAATTAAGTGTTAAAAATATGTTAAAAAGAGTGTTTTAAACATTTAAAGGTTATGCTTCATGCTTATATGTATGACTTAAATTTCGATAAAGTTAAATGTGAACTGACGTATAATCCATCAAAGGAGAATGGTTGCTCTTGTGGTTGTAGTACAAATGATAAACAAGAGAGTTAGACTAACCTCTTTTAAGAAGCGGGATCAGTCGTTTGATGATGCTAATAAAGCAAAAGAGTCCAAAAAGGTAAGTATGTAACAAATTGGCTCCTTGTGGCATAGAAAAGAGTCACAAGGAGATGAGTATGCGACAAGGTTGGTTTCTTGGCACATGGAACGAGACCGAAGTGTCTAAATGAAACATGTTAAATTTCACCACCAAACGATAAACTCAACAATTAAACAATTGAACAACAAACTCCAGAATTCAACGTTGAAGAACTTCAAATGAGAAAGATCAACTCAATATGGAATACTTACTGAATCAGGGGAGGAATGTGCGAAATACACCAGAAACTGTAAACACGTTGTCTTGAGATCTTGGAGATCTCGATTACAAGTCGGGAGATTTTAGAATCAAAAACTAATTTCTATAACTACCTCCTGCACCTTTTAAAACGAAGAAGAAGAAGTAAAACCGAAATTACAAGAAAGCCCATTTGTACAAACGATAGATCTATTTTTAAGTGAGGGCATTTTCGTCTTTTCACGCCTTTTAAACATTACGCGCCAACCGTCCTTCTTCTTGATCGCATCATCTATGCACCTCCTTCACTTGCGCTTCTTCTGATTATTTCTCCAATCAGCATTCTTCAACTTATCCAGCGTAGCAATCCATGTCCTTCCTGATAACTGCTTCAATTTTCACACTATGTGCTGACAATCGTTTCTTTGACACGCTTTGCCTCCATGACTCTCTTCTCACCTTGATGCCCACATTCTTGCTTCCTCACTCCAGCTTCAACAAAACAAAAAGTTAAAATGAGTCGTTTTTTTGTGATGAATGAAAGATAAAAAAATGCATGAAAAGAAAACAAATGAAAATAAACAAAACGAAAAGATTTTATTAAATGAAACGGAACGAAACATAAAAAAACGAAACGAAATAAAACGAAACAAGAAGAAAGAACTATGTGTATGCATTGTAAGTATGTGTGTTTTCTATAAACTATAGTGAATGGAATGTTTTGATTATGATTAAGTTATGATAAGGAGAAATTAGAAATAACAAGAGTATATATAGAATTATTGTTCTTCAGCATGCAAGCTCTCATTTTTTTCATGATTAATTATTATTTTTTTGGTGATGACCCAATTGATGATGCTCAAGGTTATGTTTAGGTGGAAGTTTAGTGTTGATGTTTATTTATTTCTATTATGATGAATTTTAGTTGATCTATTGGATGTTGAGTAGTTAGATTGTTGTAAGGTGTTTATGGGGTTGTCTCTGCTACATTATTACATATATTACGAGACTGAATATACTTGGGTAATCAAATTATTGAGAAATTACCGGTCATGATTTTGGAAATTTTCTGAGATGCAATATGATAGATGGTGAAAAATTCATAAGAATTCATGTAAATGTTTTGTGAGCATTATTAGTATAAATTGAAATATCATGGCAAACCTGTTGTTTATTGTTAAAGGATTGCTCATTTGCTTTGCATTGGCCAGGGGAAAATGACTTGTCTCCATTATACAAAGATCTCTGGTCTTGGAGCAAAAGGATATACTTTGAATCTGAAGACTCGTCTTAGCCTCAAAAAACACCAGGAAGATATAACAAAAAGCCTGATTTGCAGGAGGACATGTGTGAGTCACTGCATAAGATCTCATCCAATCTAAGAGACTGGTGGCTCCTGATTTGCATCATCTACACATGTTCCTTGAGGCTGAGCCGGTGGGAGCCCTCAAAGTGAGGAATTTCACCTTATGCTCCAAGCAAATGACTCAATAACTACTCCTACCTTATCCCAAGAATATTACATATGTGGATGAAATACATATATATCACGACCACATTAAACTAAACATCATCAGTATAGTTTTGTTATGGGGGAGAATCGCACTGAACACGCAAACGTTGGTCAAATTATCCACTTAACACTTAAACGTTCTGAAACCTTATTTGGCACCCCAAACGTGGCCAAAATTGACTCAATTAACACCAGAAACCGGCTGATAACTTGCTGCAGCTGGTTTCATCAAATTTTACCGCCAAAAAACGATTTCCCCCAAAAATTAATGTCTTCTCCTTCCCTCCCTTCTGCTGCTATTGTTCTCTGCTGGTTTGCCTCCATAAATTAGCCCCACAATTCACAAAATCACCCAATATACATCCATAATTCACATTCCTCATTCTTCCTCCCTCTCTCTATTGTGCTTTAAGATTTCTCTCTGGTGGGATTTCAATCAAAATTTTAGGATTTCGAATAACCCAAAAGTTGACAGAAATTCCTAAATTTGCAGAACGTCTGAGGCTACTCTCCTCGGAACTAGGAAGCAACAATTTCAAGCTATGGGATCTTATCGCAGTTTAAGGGATGGAAACTTTATGAGGCAAATTGATTGGAACTTTTTGTATAGTGGGTATGCGCTTTCAGCTGCTGCTTCTAGGATTTCTGATTGTGGTTGCGGGTTTCTCAGTTTTGGCCAAGGCCAATGAGGAAGGATTTTATGTCTCCATATGATGCTGAAGCAGTGGCAAGTTCGAGAAAGTGAGTGATTTCTTGATTGCCCTCCTCCAGCGATTGGCACCCCCAATTCAGCCCTTCTCCGGTGATTGGCACCCCAATTCAGCCCCAATTCGGCCCTTCTCCGGCTATTACCAACCAAGGATGAGGAAGACATGTTAAAGCACAATAGAGAGAGGGAGGAAGAATGAGGAATGTGAATTATTGATGTATATTGGGTGATTTTGTGAATTGTGAGGCTAATTTATGGAGGCAAACCAGCAGGGAACAGTAGCAGCAGAAGAGAGGGAAGGGGAAGACGTTAATTTTGGGGGAGAATCGTTTTTTGACGGTAAAATTTGCTGAAACCAGCTGCAGCGGGTTATCAGCCGGTTTCTGGTGTTAATTGAGTCAATTTTGGCCACGTTTGGGTGCCAAATAAGGTTTCAGAACGTTTAAGTGTTAAGTGGATAATTTGACCAACGTTTGCGTGTTCAGTGCGATTCCCTCAAAGATCATATGTCATATAAGCAAATATAGAACGTACAATAAACGCATATGAAAGAACGCGATGCTTAAGATGGAAAATATTATTATTTCAACTATTCAGATTTTATACAATCTTTTGTTGTTGTTGGGATATACTGGGTATAATAAGCTTTCTAAAAAAGAAATAGAAGGCTAGAGAATTATGAAAAAGAAATAGAGATATTTGTATTCTAGAAAAATGTGTCGTTTTACAGGCGATGATTTTTTGAAATTTTGGAATATTAATCATCTTTATATTTTTTACAATTCTTGACGTTCTAAATTTTTTACTTTTGAAATCTTCTCAAGTATATACACATTTTGAACGAATCAGATATTCCATCTTAAGCATTGAATTCTTACACCCGCAGTATATTTTTATGCTCTGTAGTTGCTAAACAAATGATCTAAATACAAAAATATACTAACAAAGATTAGTTATTCTGGCCTTGATCTATGGGTATACAGTCTTCATTAATAATGTTTTTTTTTTTGACATAAGAAATGGGTATTTCAAAGAATCGTTTGATCACACATTATATATATCTACGGTTTTTTTTTCTACAAAACGGTATATTTCCATTTTTGGACAACCGTTACTGTAGCGAAGAAAGGTTAACATATCCCATCCAAAGTAAAAGGATGTTCAATGGATTACCCTTGCACCATCGGCAAGCAACATCACGAGGAACACGCGTCATACATAAAACAACAACAATATTACCTTATTGTCTTAGAGGATATTGCATATAACAGAGTATGTGGGTCGGATATATTGAAAGGAAAGATATTCTTACCTTAGATAGTGCAGTCTACAATATTACTTTAGTTAGCATAAATGATTTGATTTTTTTGTAATTGATTTGTAGAAGTAATTAGGTGATTGCGATTTCCTTGTATATGAATACAAAACCGTGTATAAAGAACAGCCATGTATACTAAAAAAATTATCAATGAGAATACGAACACATTGATCTCAGTATTGAACATGGTATCAGAGCAGGAAAACAAAGTTCCTCTCTGAAAAACTGAGTTTTTTTTCTGGAAAGAAAGGCTCAGAGAAATCACATCACTACCATTCACCTTACTCGGCCATACAGCTAAAATACCTTTCACCACCGAAATTTTTTGATTGAACCTTCACAATAATCAAGTTGTGTTGCTCCATCATTCCTTTTTAATCCCACAGAACCTACAAAAATTGTTCAGAAAAAATGTCAGACGCTGGAAAGACAGAAGAACCCATGCAGAAACGTCTACTAGAAATCAAAATCATGGAAAATGGGCATTGCAGATAGCCCAGATCCTTCGGGACAGTCTTCGTCCCTCACCAGTACAACCATCAGTTGCTACAACTACACCTGAAACGTTGCACATATCAGTTAAACTGAACCGTGGAAATTATTCTTTGTGGTCCATTGTTATCTAAAGGGCCATTCTTGGCCAAGGAAAGATCTCACACTTAATGGGGAACCCACAACCGCCACAGCCAACTAAGCCAAAGTACATCAAATGGGAGCAAGATGACAACAAAGTGTTTACTTGGATTCTGCAGAATGTGGAACCAAACATGATAAGCAACATCACCAGGTATCTCACAGCTAAGACACTGTGAGATGGCCTAGCCCTCACTTACGGCATGGGAGGTGCTGGTCTGCAAATTTTTGACCTCCATAAAAGGACCAGTACCATTAAACAGGGAACTGGCAGCGTGGAAAAATGCTGGAACAAACTCCAGGATGTTTGGGTGTCCATTGACACCAAAGACCCTAATCCGATGCACTGCCCTATAGACATCGGAATATACAGACAAAAAACTCAAGAATCAAGACTATACCAGTTTCTTATGGCCATTAGCGACCAGTTTGAGAATAAGGAAATAGTGAACAGGGATCATCTTCCATCACTAAAGGCAGTTTTTTTAGAAATCTGGCGGGCAGAGGCCAGAAATCATGTTCTCAATGGAAATACCTCCTCAGAAGACAGCTCATCACTAGGGGTTGGACATGGGCTCACCGGTAGAGGGTTAGCCTTGGGATGGGAACGAGGCAGGGGCAGAGGATGTAGAGAAAAGTGGGTTTGAGTGATTTCAAAATGCATGATTTAAATAAACGTGTTACAAAGAAATGCATGACATATTACATGACATGACACGTTGTTGCATAAAACCTGCCTTATATAGTTCATATATAATGTTTTCGTACTAACGAGCCATGAAGATTTAAAGCTTACATCAAATGGCAAACATTTGTTGTGTTTGAACTATTTTCAGGTGCCATCATTAATGAACAAAACTAGTTCATTAAGTGAAGTACTTAGTTAATTAAACTAAGTAGTTCATTAAAGGAAGCCATATTTGGAAAAGGCACCAAGGCAACAAGTTGAAGAAAGGAAAGTCCTCCACACCCCTTTACACACCATTTACCATATTTATATATATTTTTTCAGATTTTTTGAAAAAGGCACATACACATTTATTCCTACGTACTACCGATACGTTATATATTTTACGTACGTATGTTAACGTCACACCATTATACTTAACTCATATTTATGAGTATATTCAGGTCTTATATCATATGATATAAGTCATGGTGATGACAAATTTATTAAGAGACGTTAAAGGTTCTAAACTGAAAATTGTCGTATCGGACGAATACTGAAACTTCACCAACGTGTCACGTACTTGCCATAAATAGATGGCCAGCCCTTAAACTTCAAAAATGGCCACAAATTTCGTGGCTTACATGGTATGTGTGCCATAAATTCATTCCATGTTGGTACACACAAATCACCCAACATTAAGGCCAAATTGTGGAGATTCCAATTTCAATTTTGTCACATGGTTTAGGCGCCACTTTAATCAGCCTTATGAGCTGAATATTAAAGTTTAATTAATATATATTATGTGTAACATAATATATATAAAATGGGCAAAAAGTTGGAATTTAATTAGAGAAAAATTGGGTAATCGATAAACGTCGAAAATTCGGTTTTCTACGTACACGACACACGGAACATTTTTGGTATGGCATATAACATGTATCTAGACACTTTTTACATACTTCATACATTCTAAAGTGTTCTAGAAAAATCAATTAAGGGCTGATTGGAATATACCATGTGTGTATAATTAAATGTGCACTATTTTACAAAGTTTGCAAAAATAAAATTGAGCACATGAACAACCTTCATCACACGCCTATACCAGCTGTATTGGAGCATATGTGGAGTTTTTTTGGCATCTTGATTGGTCAAGAATGAAGCATGCAATGTTGGTGACTTAAAGAAAGGAACTACAAAAGGTAACATTTCAAATCTTGTCACAATTGTAACACATGCTGAAAATTTCAGCATGTGCATATGGCTGGCCGATTTTATCATCATAATGAGGCATATTTTACTTCTTGAATTAAGTGAATTAATTGGGAGATAGTATGTAAGTATTTTGAATATATTGTGAAATTAAAATGATGATATCTTTGAGTATCACACATGCTGAAATTTTCAGCATGTGTGTAATGTATGTTGGCCGATTTTGAGGCACTATTGGTAACCAATTTTTATTCCAAAAATTATAAGAATGTCTTGCACTAAATGGTGATTGATTTCTTGGATTAAATCAAAGTAAACTTGGCAATATTTTGAATGAAATGCAAATGTTACACATGCTGAAATTTCAGCATGTGCAAGAGTCATTATGTCCGATTTTCTTATGGCATCTTGGAGTTATTTGCCTAGCTAATTTTGTGGGATGATCTTGTGACTTATGGTAATTAGTTTATGGATAATTGGCACATGCTTTTTGAGGTTAATTTCAGATTTATCTAGTCATCAAGTGATGACAACATCCAACCAATCAATGAGTGCCAAGTAAGCAAGAGCTTAATGATCATCCAATGAGGAGATGCCAAGTAAGCAAAGACATGTCACAATGATGCAATACACTCTTCCAAGGACTTAGAAGATAATTTTCAAGAGGAGAATAGCATCAAGAGGGGCGGCCACAATGTTAAAAGGAAAGGAAGAGAGCAAAACAAGAACAAGAACAAGTCTTGGACTTTGAAGCATCAAAAACGTGTTGTAGCCTTCTCTTCTACACTCTCTTTATTTCTTCTCTCTAAAAGCCTATTGTACTCATATTCATATACTTGAATAGGCTTCATATAGACCACCACATATTCTCTTTATTATTGTAAAAGATTGATCAAGGTATGATCAATCTTGCACTTGCAAGATGGTGGTGTTCGTCTTCATTGTATTCTCATACAAAGTATGTAAAGGGTTGGAGTTGGTGTGTAACTCCATCAACCCTGTGGTAAGGTGTTATTTGTATTGTGTGATTAGTGCTAACCAAGGAAGGTGTCCTCGAAGACTGGAGTAGGTTCTTTATAACCGAACCAGTATAAAATTCCTTGTGTTATTTACTTTCAGCACTTACTTTCAGTTTCAGCACTGTTTATCGTTTTTAATCACGTTGGTAAAAATAGTAAACGAATTTCAAAAATCATGAAAATTTCCAGAGTCATAGTATCACATCTTAAGGTTCTTTTGGCGTAAGTTTGAACCCTTTTGAACAAATATAAGTCATCCAAACGTCCAAAGTTCTGAGACTAGTGCAGTCTGATTTTCTGGCTGGCAAAGGTTGAGACTTTGATCGTATTTGACTAACTTCCCAAAAGAATATTTCAAAACTGTTTCAACTCATTTAAATACAACTAATAAGGGGTTAGTCTTTAAATTTTCAGAGCATTTGGAGTTACGTACAAATAGAAATTAATTTTTTAAATCAGACTACCGTTTCTGGCAGATTTGCGCAATCTGACCACCAATGATTTTTCAAGGGGTTAGAGGTTGAATTTTAATCTGAAATTTTTACGAGATACTCAAAACATCTGAGGCTAAGTTCTCTTCGAATTTCAGAATTTTTGAAGACCTGAAACCCAGTTTTCAAAACGTTTTAAAACTGGTCCTGAAAATAGAATCTGTTTTCAGAAGTTGAGTTCTTGGTTTGAAACTATTTTAAAAACCACATTTTCCGCACCAACTATTCAACCCCCGCCCCTTCTAGTGGTGCCTTGCAGATCCTACAAGTGGTATCAGAGTGCAGAAACACTCACAACAAAATGATCCAACGATCTAAATGAGATGGCATCCACTAGCTGTAACACCGTGCAAGAAGGAATGTCAACCATAAGGCCTCCTCTCTTTGACGGTGAGTCTTTCATTCAATGGAAGTTAAGAATGAAACTTTTCCTTATGGCAATTGATATTGATCTTTGGTCAATTATAGAAGATGGTCCTTTTGTTCCATCAAAATTATCCACTGTAGATGGAGTCACACTAGAGGTCGTTAAGCCTAGACAAGAGTATACTAGTGATGATAAAAAGAGACTAAGCATGAACGCTAGGGCTATGCAATTACTTTTAAATGGACTAAGTAAAAGTGAATCTAGCTATGTTTCAAATTGTTCTATTGCTCAAGAAATGTGGAGTATTCTTGAAATGAAACACGAAGGCACTAGTCAAGTAAAAGAGTCCAAGATCAACATGCTTATGTCCACACTCGAGTCATTTAAATTATTGCCAAATGAATCTATCGTTGATATGGATCTTTGCTTGACTAACATTTACAATTCTCTTGAGTCTCTTGGCAAAGTCTTTACTATGCATGAAAAGGTACAAAAGGTCTTGCAAAGCTTTCCATCCGAGTGGGACCCTAAAGTAACGGCCATAGAAAAAAGCAAAGAAACTAAATCGATTAAGACGGAAGAACTAATTGGATCACTAAAACTTTAAGACATTCTGAGTCTATTTCCAACAATGATAAGGCTATAGCATTTAAATCAAATGAATACGTCGCAGATGATAGTGACATAGATTCCGATGATGAGGATTTAATCACGATGGCTAAAAGATTAAGAAAAATCTTGAGAAAATCGATTAAACATAAGTCTACCTCATCTAAGGATCATAAAAATAAAAATAAGGAAATAAAGTGTTATGAATGTGGACAACCTGGACACTTGTCATATAATTGTCCAAACAATGACAAACAAATGAATAAATACCTTGACAAGGATCGGACAAAAACTAGACTCGTCTCAGAACCTAAACAAAGGAGAAGAGCCTTCAAAGCCTCCACTTGGAGTGACACATCCGACTCTGAGACTGATGATACGGAAGAACAAAAGGCACAAGTATGCTTTACATCTAAGGCATCAAATGAGGTATCTTCCGACTCTGATTCCGATTCTGAATGTTCATATGATGATTTATTTAGTCAATATTTAGAGTTGCATAAGTTCTCAAAGACTCTTGCAAAAGAAAAGAAGCGATTAATTGAAGACAAGAAATTGTTAGAATCTTCTAACAAAAATCTTGTGTCTCAATTAAACGATTCAAAAGAAGAGTCGTCGTACATTATAAATTCATTAAAGGCTGAAATTTCATCATTGACATCCGAGAACACTGAACTGAAATCCGAGATTTCAAACTTGAAATCAAGGAATACGGATGTAGAGAAAATGGTGAAACAATTTGACACGGGAACAAACATGCTAGATCGCATTATTTTATCACAAAAACATGACAGTGATAAAACTGGATTAGGATACAGTGAGACAAACGAAGCATCATCTAAACCATCCAAGTTTGTTTTGTCTAAGAAAGTAGACACATCAAAGACATGCGTAGCGCCTAAAGTAACGCAAAAAACCCCTCTCCCCTCATCTCGTCATATCTCTTCTTCATATCATACGAAGTATAATTATGTGCCGTATAAATATGAGAAGAAGACTAGTACACCACTCATCTCATCTCATCGTGCTTCTTATCATAAAAAGAGAAATCATGTGCCATATAGAAAGCCACTGATGCATATGCGACATTCATATCATAAAAATGCATCTAGATCACTCCCCGTGCATGCAAACCAAAAACGAAAACCATACTATATGCATGATGGAATTCTTGGCCAAAGGCCAAACGCATTTGCCCCTAACGTATATTATGTTGCATTTTCATCACCTTTCTCACCTTTTGGAAGACCTAGAAAGGTCACCCAAATTTGGGTACCAAAGGGGACATTCTCAAAGGGTTAAATAAATGACCCTTAAGAACGCACTTTTTTTATATTTGAAATGCATGATTTTTTCGCTATCTTTATCTTTGCATGCGCTTTTCACTGTCTTTCCAAAATAAAGGGGGAGAGAATGCATGATTTAAGGGGGAGAGAGAAAGATCAATTGCACAAATCAAGGGGGAGCGAATTTTAAATTTGAAATTCAAAATTTGAATTTATACACAATTGGAGGGGAGCGATAAGATTTAAATCATGAATGTAGGTTATTTTGAAAATCATCAAAAGGGGGAGATCAATTGCACAAATCAAGGGGGAGCGAATTTTAAATTTGAAATTCAAAATTTGAATTTATGCACAATTGGAGGGGGAGCGATAAGATTTAAATCATGAATGTAGGTTATTTTGAAAATCATCAAAAGGGGGAGATTGTAGAGAAAAAGGGGTTTGAGTGATTTCAAAATGCATGATTTAAATAAACGTGTTACAAAGAAATGCATGACATATTACATGACATGACACGTTGTTACATAAAACTTGCCTTATATAGTTTATATATAATGTTGTCGTACTAACGAGCCATGAAGATTTAAAGCTTACATCAAATGACAAACATTTATTGTGTTTGAACTATTTTCATGTGCCATCATTAATGAACTAAACTAGTTCATTAAGTGAAGTACTTAGTTAATTAAACTAAGTAGTTCATTTAAGGAAGTCATATTTGGAAAAGGCACCAAGACAACAAGTTGAAGAAAGGAAAGTCCTTCACACCCCTTTACACGCCATTTACCATATTTATATATATATTTTCAGATTTTTTGAAAAAGACACATACACATTTATTCCAACGTACTACCGACACGTTATATATTTTACGTACGTACGTTAACGTCACATCATTATACTTAACTCATATTTATAAGTATATTCAGGTCTTATATCATATGACATAAGTCATGGTGATGACAAATTTAATACGACACGTTAAAAGGTTCTAAACTGAAAATTATCGTATCGGGAGAATACCGAAACTTCGCCAACGTGTCACGTACTTGCCATAAATAGATGGCCAGCCCCTACACTTCAAAAATAGCCACAAATTTCGTGGCTTACATGGTATGTGCAGCCATAAAATCGTTCCATGTTGGCACACACAAATCACCCCACATTAAGGCCAAATTGTGGAGATTCCAATTTCAATTTTGTCACATGGTTTAGGCGCCACTTTAATCAGCCTTATGAGCTGAATATTAAAGTTTAATTTATGTATATTATGTGAAACATAATATATATAACATGTGCAAAAAGTTGGAATTTAATTAGAGAAAAATCGGGTAATCGATAAACGTCGAAAATTCGGTTTTCTACGTACACGACACAAGGAACATTTTTGGCATGACATATAACATGTATCTAGACACCTTTTACATACTTCATACATTCTAAAGTGTTATAGAAAAATCAATTAAGGGCTGATTGGAATATAACATGTGTGTATAATTAAATGTGCACTATTTTACAAAGTTTGCAAAAATAAAATTAAGCACATGAACAACCTTCATCACACGCTTATACCAGCTGTATTGGAGCATATGTGGAGTTTTGTTGGCATCTCGATTGGTCAAGAATGAAGCATACAATGTTGGTGACTTAAAGAAAGGAACTACAAAAAGTAACATTTCAAATCTTGTCACAATTGTAACACATGCTGAAAATTTCAGCATGTGCATATGGCTGGCCGATTTTATCATCATAATGAGGCATATTTTACTTCTTGAATTAAGTGAATTAATTGGGAGATAGTATGGAAGCATTTTGAATATATTATGAAATTAAAATGATGATATCTTTGAATATCACACATGCTGAAATTTTCAGCATGTGTGTAATGTATGTTGGCTGATTTTGAGGCACTATTGGTAACCAATTTTTATTCCAAAAATTATAAGAATGTCTTGCACTAAATGGTGATTGATTTCTTGGATTAAATCAAAGTAAACTTGGCAATATTTTGAATGAAATGCAAATGTTACACATGCTGAAATTTCAGCATGTGCAAGGTCATTATGGCCGATTTTCTTCTGGCATCTTGGAGTTATTTGCCTAGCTAATTTTGTGGGATGATCTTTGACTTATGGTAATTAGTTTATGGCTAATTGGCACATATTTTTTGAGGTTAATTTCAGATTTATCTAGTCATCAAGTGATGACAACATCCAACCAATCAATGAGTGCCAAGTAAGCAAGAGCTTAATGATCATCCAATGAGGAGATGCCAAGTAAGCAAAAACATGTCACAATGATGCAATACATTCTTCCAAGGACTTAGAAGATAATTTTCAAGAGGAGAATAGCATCAAGGGGGCAGCCACAATGTTAAAAAGAAAGGAAGAGAGCAAAACAAAAACAAGAACAAGTCTTGGAGTTTGAAGCATCAAAAACGTGTTCTAGTCTTCTCTTCTACACTCTCTTTCTTTCTTCTCTCTAAAAGCCTATTGTACTCATATTCATATACTTGAATAGGCTTCATATAGACCACCACATATTCTCTTTATTGTTGTAAAAGATTGATCAAGGTGTGATCAATCTTGCATTTGCAAGGTGGTGGTGTTCGTGTTCATTGTATTCTCATACAAGGTTTGTAAAGGGTTGGAGTTGGTGTGTAACTTCATCAACCCTGTGGTAAGGGGTTGTTTGTGTTGTGTGATTAGTTCTAACCGAGGAAGGTGTCCTCGAAGACTGGAGTTGGTTGTTTATAACCGAACCAGTATAAAATTCCTGGTGTTATTTACTTTCAAATTCAGCACTGTTTATCGTTTTGAATCACGTTGGTAAAAATAAACAAATTTCAAAAATCATGAAACTTTCCAGAGTCATAGCCTCACGTCTTAAGGTTCTTTTGGCGCAAGTTTGAACCCTTTTGGACAAGTATAAGTCATCCAAACGTCCAAAGTTCTGAGACTAGTGCAGTCTGATTTTCATGCTTGCAAAGGTTGAGACTTTGATCGTATTTGACTAACTTCCCAAAAGAATTTTTCAAAACTGTTTCAACTCATTTAAATAAAACTAATAAGGGGTTAGTATTTAAATTTTCAGAGCATTTGGAGTTACGTACAAATAGGAATTAATTTTTCAAATCAGACTACCGTTTCTGGCAGATTTGCGCAATCTGACCACCAACAATTTTTCAAAGGGTTAGAGGTTGAATTTTAATCTGAAATTTTTAGGAGATACTCAAAACATCTGAGGCTAAGTTCTCTCCAAATTTCAGAATTTGTGAAGACCTGAAACCTAGTTTTCAAAACGTTTTAAAACTGGTCCTGAAAATAGAATCTGTTTTCAGAAGTTGAGTTCTTGGTTTAAAATTATTTTAAAACCCACATTTTCCGCACCAACTATTCAACCCCCCTCCCTTCTAGTGGTGCCTTTCAGATCCTACAGAGGAGGCACAGGACCTCCTTCCTCCCGCTCAACACCATCATCGCAGGAGGACAAAAATCAAATGATTTGCAACCACTGTAAAAAACGGGGTCATGTGAAAGAGAAATGCTCCCAACTGGTAGGATACCCAGAATGGTGGGAAGTGAAGAAGACAACCACCGGTTTTGGAGGCACAAGGGCTGCCACCATGGGATTTGAGCCACTTTCTGAGGTGGTCTGGTCCACTTCTGGGATTTGCCGCCGTCCTCCCGTGGGGGAACCATGGTGGGAAGTGAAGAAGACAACGAGAGGACAAAGATGACTTCAAATGCACTCGGGAGGCATGTATCACCTCCAAATGACACGGGCCATGACACGAGCCATGATGTTTGATACCAATGTTCCTCGAAGTTTCTAGACGGCGGCAAATCCCAGAAGTGGACCAGACCAGTCTGGAGGTGACTTTAAATGCACTCGGGAGATACATGCCTGCCGTCATGGACGACGAGAGGACAAAGATGTTGAAGTTCGAGACGGGTTTGAGCTCACGCATTCAGTCATTGATCATATGCGCCCAGCCTACCACTTTTGAGGGATTGTTGGAGGTGTGTCGTAAGGTCGAGAGTGACCTTGTGAGGGTGGCAACGGAAGAGAAAAGTAAGAGACCTCGAGAAGAGAGCAGCAATGGTGGACCCGAGAGGTGGGTCAAAGTTCCTAAGAGGGGTCAGATAGCTCAACCACGACCTCAACAGCAGCAAGAGCTCGGAGATAATGTGCTGACAGTGATCCCTACTTGCCTCACATATGGACGAAGACACGCAGGAGAATGCTGGAGAAAGGTGGGAGCATGTTACAACTGTGGAGAAATGGGCCATATGGCTAGAGATTGCCCAAAGCCGAGGAGACGGCTCCAGGGGTCCAATTGACGCTATCAAGGTACCTTTAGTTATGAATTTCAAATGATTAAGTAGTACATGTGTAACTTGTATTCGAACCCCTAAACATGATGAGTGTTATACTAGTAAGCAACTAGTTGTAATCAATGATACTAACCACAAAACGGGTTAGATGGGGGTTAAGATGTAAATCTTAGAAATTATCAACATAAGGTGATGATATCAATATCGTTTAAGGAAATTAAGATGAACATAGAAACGCGTAAGAATCGATGAATCTAGTAGGATTGAACTGAGATAATGTAAGCATGAGAATACCGTCGAATCTAGTAAGTTTGAAGCGAAGGTGAGTAAGCGCGAACAAGTGGTGGTTGCCATTCATGTGAGATTTAGTTGGGTAAATTTAGCAATTGGAATGATCAAACAAAGAAGTACTGTGGATTAGAGTGGCGCAGAAGCGTAATGGTTTAGTATACTTTAAGATGGTTAAATTAATAACTCTTTAAGTTGAATCTTAGAATATAAAGCGAGCGGAGCTAAGCTATAATCACATCAATAAGTTATGATATCATTCCTAGGATTAATAATCTATAGAGACGAGTAGGCTTGAACACATAAGATGGTATAAGGAAAATTCCTAAGTTGTAACTACGAAGACATTAAGTTAAAGAAATTGTAGTACACTTAAGTACTGAGTATATAAGGTTGTTGATGACAACGTGTATAAGTACGATATAGACTAACATTTAAGTTGAGAACCCCAGTAGTGTGACAATCTCCTTAAGTTTAATTCAAAAACCATAGATAGATTAGGTTACTATGTAACAAGTGGAGATCATTGGATGTAGCGATTACATTGTATATATGCAAGCAATGATCTCGATGGCTAAGTCCTATGTCGAGGAAGTGAAATGGTTGACATATGAAACTACATAAGAGATGCTTAGTAGCTCATTACCTAGGTGAATAGATTAGTTAGGATTACACTAAGTATTGATTACATAATATACAAGTTTCGAGGACGAAACTTTTTGCAAGGGGGGAGGTCTATTACGTCCGGCCCTGCAAAGAAAAAAAAGAAAAGGAAAAATAAAATAAGATAATTATCCTAAATTAATGAGGATTTGAAAAAAATAGGATATACTCTGCATGGATACTAAATCCTACACCAACTAAGAATATACCTTTTATACTTATCATAATTATCTCTAAATTCTCTATTTAATTACCTTAAGCTAACAAACCCTAAATTCCCAGCCTACGTCTATCATTAGTGCTGCAACAACATCAACTCTTTTTGTCCCTTTGCCAACCAATCGGCTGGTTACCGAAATTGAAGGAAGAAATTAATTCCGATCTTCAACAAGCCTTAATCCAATCGTACGGTATAGTATATTGATACAAGTAAGTAATCTCTCTATACTTGCTATGTTTTGCGAAAATTCTATATGTTATGTTCTTTATAAACTCGGATCATGCATAGGTATATGTGATTGCATAAATTGATGTATATATAAATATATAGATGTGGCCGTGTATATTCTAAATGTATAAAAAAAGGCCAGCGGCCAGTTACTGAAGCAGCCGAACAAAAAAAGGCAATGTTTTGGAATTGTTGTTTAGACTGAATGTTAAAAAAAAAAGGTTTGATTTTGAACTTTGATGTAATTATATATATATAAATGTGAAGTTTTTCTTTCTTATTTCTTTATGTTTTCTTTTTTGTCGGCCACTGCCGTGACCATTATCCGTGGGAAAATTCAAGTTTCATATGTTGTGTGCATTCTTCGTGAATTTTCCATGTGAAACGATTGTGGGATTCTTGCTTAAAATGTGTATAAGACAATTTAAAAAGAACGAGACTGAAATATTTTAAACACTTTAATGTGACTGTTTTCAGATGGCAATATGTTTTGGGGGAAATTGGGTTAGAATTCTTAGGCATATGTAGTATATCTATATGTATATGAAAGAGTTAATTGTGTAATATATTTTAAGAGGGCGGATGGTATGGAAGTTTATGGTGTGAAATTATAATTGTTATGTATATATATCTGTTGGTGGCCATAGACAGTGGTCAAGTCTTTGGTGCAATATGTACTAAATATATGTGTTGTTGTAGGTATGTGTACGTTATACATTTATATGCACATGTATGGGCGTGAGCATATGTACGTGTATATGCACACGGCTGGGACTGGACTTTTTGGTATTTTTGGTAATTTTTGGAATGTGTGTTTTGGTGGTAGGCGAGGTACGTGTCGTATATATATGTATATGTATATGTATGGGCGTGTACATGTACATGGATGTACATACACGGCTAAGAGTGATGGATTTGATATCTTGGACCTCTTTGAACTATTTGGATTATTTGTTTGGAATTAGGTGCTATTTGGAGAGTATTTTGGTAAATTTGACATTTTGGCCCAACTTGGTAATTTTCACTAACTTTGGTACTTGGAAAATGATTTTGAAAGTTGCACTTGCATATTTTTGGAAATTCACTCTTACAAGGGAAATATATCGGTAAGCCGGGTTGATTCCTATTTTGGTTATGAAGCGCTGCAGATATAACTACCTCTTCAGGGACAAAGTTTCTGTATGCGTATTTGGATTGCTGCAGATATAACTACCTCGTTAGGGACAGGGCTTCTGTATGCATATATTGGGCCTGAGCGTAACTACCTAGTCTGGGACAGGGTGCAAAGGCATATATTGGGTGCTATAGACGTAACGACCTAGTCTGGGACAGGGTGTCTGTAGTATATTTGGCTTTGGGGGAATCAATTCGTAAGTCTTACGGTATAAGTCACTTGTAGGGAAAGTGCTATAACCATTGCATTTGATTTTGGACTTTGGTCCGATTAAACCGGATTTGGTTATCTGGATTTTTGGATCGGTTTAATCGGATATGGACATTGGATTTGGACATTGGACATTGATATTGGAAACATTAGTTTTGAAATATTGGAACATTGGCATTGCATTATTTTGAAAAATTGCATCACGTTTTAGCTTGGACTAACCTTTGCTTGGCTGTCGTTTGGTTTGACTTGTCATCGGTCTATTCGTTGACTTTGTTACGTACTTAATTGGACTTTGTTTTTGTACTTTGTTGGGTCTATTTGCTCTATTTGCTTTTGGATGTTAGGGGCAGAGTTGTAAATTTACTTGCGAAGAGAAACATGATATTATTTTATGCTGCTATATATCGTTATCACACTTGCTTCTCCGTGTATGATTCCATGGTAAGTATAGTGGGATTACTTACTGAGCGACTTGTCGCTCAAACCACGCTTTAACATATTTTGCAGATAGACAGGTGATTGAGTTAGCATACCGAGGATGACCAAGAGTGGAGATATTGAGGTTGATGACATTCCAATGAGACTTTCGAGGGCTTAGTTGAGATAATGATTTTCGATAGTCGAGGTTTATGTACTTTAGACAATTAGTTATATCTACATTTGACATTTGTATCGGATTTAGATTTGCCTAGACATTGATATTTATGACGATGATTATTTCGAGGTTTTAAATTTTGACTTCCGCTGATATCTGTTTTGGTTTTGACGCTTTGTATTCTCCTTAGTGAGATACGGCGGGTGCACTGTTCCCGATGTTAGGGCTCGGGAGCGGGGCGCTTCAGGTGACCTCTTATGTACAATTTAGTTATTTCGAAGAATATGCCATAGTGATGATACAATAATTATTTGAGCATGCAGATGGGTACATCTTTACAAAGGCAAGGATTAAATTACTAAGTGAATATGTGGGTATGTAGAATTTCGGCCAAAAGCCTTAAATTGCAAAAATGATAATTTTATGAGTTATCTAATATTTATGTACTGATAAACAACTTAAAATAGTTATGTACTTAACACATACTAAAGTGTATAAGTGTGTGCGAGTGTATGAGATTTTGGCCCAAAGGCCTATTTTGAGTGTCATGACATTTCGAATAGTTGTTTGAGAATGCCTTTATATGGGGGAATACAATTATAACGTGCTAAAAGGGTGAGAATGTGTGCGCGAGTAATTTTCGGTCAGAAAGCCTAGAACTAACGGATTTAGTGGTAGTTATATGTGCATATAAAGATAAATATAATGTACAAATATACATTGCTTGGGTATGCCCAGTTAATAAATGGGCACACAAAAAAATTAAGGAAGTGACCATTAAGAAGTAACTTATTTTAGAAAAACCGAGAAATTGCCCAAGAAAGAACTAATAGGAAGTCCCCCTAAGTATATGATACAATTAATGAGCCAATCTTAGTATTAAGCTTGGTATTGTACTGAGCATCCGTACATGTATACGCCGAAGAGGTATCAAAAGTCACATGTTCATCTCGTTATGCATTTTTACGAAAAACGATTTTCATGTATACGTTTTTAAAGAGTTTTTATGGCATAGTGGCGGGCTTTATCGCACGAGATATTTTGAAATCATTTTATTTACGAACCGTACCCTGCGTCGACTAACTCCATATGAGACTCTTTTCACTGTTACGACAGCTCATGTTTATGTTGGAGGCCGCCTGACATCGGGTGTAGTAGTGAGGATGTCAGGGGCAACTTATGTTATGTTACACCTCCTTATGGGTGTTTATGTTGATATGTCCGCTCCATGATATCGTAATCTAGGTGAGAGATTAGGTGTCATGGGGGCGAGTTTATGTTACGTTTGGCTGAGTGTAACGCCGTGTCTAGGACCCGGGATCTGTGCCATTCGTGTCCCCATTAGCCTACATATGCATGATGTAACACCGGGGTTGGACCATCGGGATTCATAGACGGTATGGTGTTATTTGGGGAGTCACCGGCAGTCTACGTGCGTATGTTGTAACACCGTGGTTGGACCACGGGATTCATAGACAGTGCTGGGGGCTATTCAGGGAGTTCAGTCGACGAGTCTCGTGTACGTTCGTACCAGACATGTTATGTATGAGCGCAGCTGTGCCAGTTATGATACGATGATTTACGACATGATCATGATATGACAGATTTTCTAAAAAGGATGCATGGTTTTTATATCTCATGGGCATACTGCATGTTTACCCTTGTCAGCCTACGGGGCCTAAGCTCCGACCCTTAGTAGACCAAGGATAAGAGTATAGCGTACGATGGGTATAGCCACAAGAAAGAGAAAATTGATTACTAAGTATGAGGAAGGAAAACACAACAGTGTATAACGTTTTATTTTGTGGTATACTTTTAACGTTTCCTGTTTATGTACTGGCGCTGCAGTACACTATCTGTTAATACATGTTAAGTTACCTGATGTAATTGTCCATGTTAGGATTTATTTATGATACATTGGCTGTCACGAGTTACCTGTTTTGCGTATTTGTCCAATATACATATGCTGACTTTATTTATCTGACGTCGCATATCATTTCATGTCACTATTCATACTGCATTAATGTTCACCATGCATGATCCACATGGAGAACCTAGGCGGATAGATTTGCTGAGCGATTAAAAGTTGGTGGCTATTGCTCATACTTGCCTCATTTATCACTTTCCAGATAACAGGTATCACTATACAGACTTGTTGAGGACATGCTAGATAGACCATTGATAACGAAGATCATACCAAGAGATTTCTTTGAAGGCGTTGGGTCTCGATTTATGATGTATTTCAGAAGATTTCAGTATTCTGTATATGATGACTTGTACAGATTATGATGCAGTGCATTGCATGTCGATTATGATTTGTTTATGTTATGATGCTTTTGCTGATCGATTCATCATTCATGTCGACATGTACATGTATAGTATCGACGCCTTGTACTCTACGGAGTAGAGTACGGCGGGTGCACCGGGTCGGAACCCTGGTTTTGGGCGGAGCGCTACATATCCTGTCCCGAAAACAGGTAAGAATCAGTCAAAACTAGCACACAGTTTCTTCGTAACAATATGTAATGAAAAAATTCCTCATAATGTGGATGATGCTTGTAAACTCCCATAATGGAAAGAGGCAATGGATATAGAAATGAGTGCACTAAAGAAAAATCAGACCTGGAAAAAATGTCAGTTGCCCATCGGGAAACGAACAGTGGGATGTAGATGGGTGTTCACCATTAAATACAAAGCAGATGGGAGCATTAAACGACACAAAACAAGGCTAGTTGCAAAAGGATATACCCAGACCTACGGCATCGACTACTCTGAGACCTTCTCTCCCGTAGCCAGAATCGACACTATCCGGGTACTGTTTTCTATAGATGCGAATAAACATTGGCCCCTACAACAGTTCGATGTGAAAAATGCATTCTTACATGGGAAATTGAAAGAAGAAGTATACATGGAGCCTCCTCCAAATTTTTCAGATGAATTTGGGCCGGATCAAGTGTGTCGGTTAAAGAAAACATTATATGGTCTCAAGCAGTCACCTCGCGCCTGGTTTGGGTCATTCACTGCAGTTATGAAAAAGGACGGGTACAAAAAAAGCAACGCATATCATACTCTCTTCTTTAAAAAACAGAGAAGGCACATTACATGTCTTATCATTTATGTTGATGATATGATTATTACAGGAAATGATACTAACGAAATTTCTTGTCTCAGGGATCACTTGTTCACTCAGTTCGAGATGAAGGATCTTGGAGACCTGAAATATTTCCTGGGCATTGAAGTACTGAGGCCATCAGCAGGTAACTACACATCCCAGCGAAAGTACATTCTAGACTTATTGAATGAGGTGGAACTACTGGATGGGAAACCCGTGGACACTCCAATGATTTCAAAATCAGAAGCTCGAGGTGGTTCACGGAGCACCACTGGTAGAACGAGAACAATATCAGAGGGTGGTTGGGAAACTAATTTATCTCTTACACACCAGGTCAGATATTGCATATGCAGTGGGTGTGGTGAGTCAGTTCATGCATAGCCCACAGAAACAACACCTTGAGGCAGTCTTCAGGATCTTGAGGTATCTCAAAAGTTACGCCTGGACGAGGAATCCTATTCCAGAACCATGGACATCTTGATATTGAGGTGTATACTGATGCGGACTGGGCCAGAAACATGGTAGATAGGCGGTCTACCTCTGGATATCTTACGATGGTTGGTGGTAACCTGGTCACTTGGCAGAGCAAGAAGCAATCGGTGGTTGCTCTCTCCAGTGCGGAGACGGAATTTCGAGGGATTGTTAAAGGAATAACTAAAGTCTTGTGGCGACGCAAGCTCATGGTAGAGCTGGGATTTTTGATGGAAGGCCCAACGTTTCTAAAGTGTGATAACAAGGCGTCGATCAGTATCTCAGAAAATCTGGTACAACATGATATAACAAAGCATATCGAGGTTGATCGTCACTTCATTAAGGAGAAGCTTGATAATGGAATTATTGCTATACCGTTTGTTCGATCGGAAGACCAACTGGCAGATATACTCACCAAAGCCGTCAATGGACAAATTTTTGCCAAGGTTCTAGACAAGCTGAACGTCAAAGACCCTACCGTTCCGCTTGAGAGGGAGTGTTGAAAGGAAAGATATTCTTACCTTAGATAGTGCAGTCAGAATATTACCTTAGTTAGCATATTTGATTTGATTTGTTTGTAATTGATTTATAGAAGTAATTAGGTGATTGTGATTTCTTTGTATATGCATACAAAACCGTGTATAAAGGACATTCATGTATACTGAAAAAATTATCAATGAGAATACAAACACATTGATCTCAATATTGAACAGGATATACGCAACCATATCATATGTTAGAAGCACACAGAGGTTGTTTCCCGATGACCCATAATAAAATTGCGTCAAACGATATTATCTTATTGCCTCAGAAGCTATCGCATATGACAGAGTACGGGGGGTCAGATATACACAACCGTATCATGTGTTAGAAACACACAGAGGTTCTTTTCCGATAACCCATAATGAAAATTACGTCAAGTTGTGTCGATCAACTGCTACTTCACAATATAAGAAGCGCATCCAATTTAGTGAGTCATTTTGTTTTATTCCATCATATTTCAAAGTCCAAGAAGAGTATGTCATTGACTCCATTAGAAATGGAACAAAAAACGCGTCATACATAGAGATATCAAATTTGTGAGGGGAGAAATTTTATGCTGGTCACGGATTAACTAGTGACATACATATATAAAATCATATAAGATTTAACTACATATAAAACAAAGAGATGATTGGACAAAACAGAAGTGACCACATATATCATATAATTGCTCCAAACACTATTTTAAAATTTGCGTGATGTAAGGGCTTAATAATGTAGTTTTGCTTCTTTTGGGAACCTAAGCAAAACTTCTAGGCAATGAAGATTTCAACATGATATTGATGGGGGATAGAAAGGCGTAAATGTAATTGTTCATAAAACTTTCAGATGCATAAACATATGAATAAATGCAACCATTATTCCTCGTGAAAAATTGTAAATTACTTGTTCACTAGTTACTAACTTGATTTAAAAAAATGCTTCAAAAAAAAACTTTTTGATTCAAAAGGGAAAAAAAACATGCTAACTGTTTGTGACGTCAATAGTTGTTCATTAACTTTTTTTTAAAAAAATTAGGGGGGAAATCGAACTCGAAACCCAGAAATGGGATAAATGCTACTCAACCGTTAGACATAAAGATTTTTCGCTAATATAACATATTTATTTCAAAAAAAAAACTAATATAACAACATATCTTTCAAGGAAAACAATAATGATATAAAACTTGTATCTGACGTTTATATTTCTAAACTTATGATTTCAAACAAATTGATATTCGTCTTAAAATTGATATCATTTTATAGTTGACAACTTATTAATGTCGATGTTTCCACTCTTAAAAAATAATACACTTTGTCATAGATAGATTATTATGACACTAACTCCAAAGCACTTAACTTATAGTCAAATTGACGTTCATCTTTTAGTACCTCTTTTTTACCTACTAAATGAGTTTATCGGATTTTCTCACCCCTTACACCGGCACCTCCTTGCTCACCGCTCGTCACGTGACAATAAGAGGTGATAGTAAAACTAGATACGGATGATACTCATTTAGCCGTACTATCCTTTTTGTTGTCATATGGCAGACGACCGCAAAGAGACTATAATGTGCAGGTGAGTAGATCTCATAAAATGAGTGCGGTTGTCAGATCTCTGTTTTGACTTTTGAATGCTTTCGAGAACAAATAGCGCTACTAACCTTCAAAAATGCAAAACAAACTAACACACTCATATAACTTTGATTACATCATGTCTTAAAACGATTTGATTCTTTTTTGCATCTTGTGTGAATACAAGAGCTTAATATACCGAAAACGCATTTTAAAAATTAAAAATATCTATTATGTTTAAAACACGTTCTTTTGCTAAAAAGAGTTATTTGAACAAAACAAGACAATAAAAAGAAAGGTCAAAATATGGCGATAGTGTTTTTTCTTATCAAGAAATTACAGCGAAAAAGCGGTAGCATAAGCGAAAGTTGCAATTTTCATTAGCCACTCATTTATGTTACCATTTTCATGCTAAATTTTACGATAAATTACAACATTCTTATTTGTTAGAAGTAATTGGCATTTTGATGTGATTTTTAAATATAAAACAAAAAATATATATATATATATAACTGAAGTGGTTAGGTGTGTTAACGATCGAGCCGAATACTAGGTTTTCGAAGTCAGATTCGTTTAGCTAAATGAACTGTTAGGCTCGGCTCGTTTAGATAAACGAACTTTAAAATTGGTTTGAGTTGGCTCGATTACCTTATAATTGTTTAACGAGCTGAACAGTTTGGCTCGTTTAACTAAACGAATCCGAATACATGTTTAAATTTAGCTCGTTAACAAATAATTACCAAACAAATATGAACCAAACACAAACCGAATTTGAATAGTTCACGAACTGTTCAGTTCGTTTAACCGCCCTAGATCAAATTGACAAAGAAACAAGAGAAAATAAAAGAAAAGTTCAAGTGAACGACGACAATTTTCATCACAAAAGAGACCATATGGGATCCAAACGGGCAAACTTGCATGAAGAATGTTATATTCAAATATATCGCTCACAACCAGTGGATCAATGTCTTGGGCATTTCCATTTCAATTTTTATTTTTAATCTTGTTTTTCTTCTGGTCCTAAGCTACCGCTAGGAACAATATTATAGTTATGAATTAATTCTTATTTTGATTCATTTGATTTAAAATATCTAGATAGTATCATAAATTAGCAATATAAATATTATGAATAATGTAATATAGTTCTTATATTAATTCTCATGACATATTTTTTAATATAAAAATATCATGTTGCTAAAGTAGTATTATTATCTTATGTAAATAAAATATTTTTTGTATGGCGTAAAATAAAAAAAAAGATATGTTTGAAAACATCATCGAAGATTGTATAGAGCAAAAATATTACAATCCAAAAAGTATTGTAAGAGTTTCTTTGTGACTTTAATATAACAATTGTAATAACAAAAAAATCAATTGCAACAAAATACTTTTTGGTACTCTAACGTAACAATGAGCGATACCTCTATAATTGTATCATGTACACATGATAGGTCGGGATGAGATCATTTCACCCACTTTTCCTTCACTCGATGCGTTACCGTGCGACACATGACAGTAGGGAGGGATTGGTGAGGCTAGAGGTGAGGCTAGATGCGGATGACCCTCATCTAGCCTCACCACCCTCTCTGCTGCCACGTGTCGCACGGTGACGCGTGAGGCGAGGGGAAAGTAGATGAGGTGATTCTTACCCTTATAGGTCAATGGGTAAACTTTCACGTAATCTAAAAAATTGATGAGTTTCTAATTTCAATTTTGCAGTCACAAAAGGTTTTTCTTACCCTTATAGGTCAATGGGTCTTTTTTCTATATCAGGCATCAGCTGATACGGCAAAAGGTTTTCATTTTGCAGTATCCTCTCATAACTTGTAAAGAGTAAACGACATTTTTCTTGATAATTTTTTAATCGGTGTAGAAGGCCCAAAGCCGAAAAAAAGTGAGAAAAAAAAAATGAAAAGGTCACCTTTGTTTAGGAATTACATGACTAATGTTTTCATCGATGTCTTTTGTTTCCCTTGATGTTCTTATGTCCTTTGTGTAAATTCTACTTTCTCTATTTCCTCATTTCATATGGGTTACTTCTAGATGTGGTCGTAAATCAACTTGACAGTCGTTATAATATATTTTCAAAACATAAAAAATGATAAAATATAATATATTTTTGAAAACATAATTAAAGAATGATAAAATAGTGGGATGGTTGCCTTCTTTCGTTTCTCATATTCGCAAGATGCTCTGTTTGTCTCATTGTCCAGTTCCTGTCCTCTTCACAATGCAGGGACAATTTAGACCAACTATAAAAGTCAAAATATGAATGATTTAGATTAATAGAGGAAATAAAACAAAGTAACCCAAAATCACTTCTTTTTGGGCATTTCGTTACTTGTATTTATAACCCAAAACTCTGTTTCAGGAATATACTCTGAAACACTCGTTCACAGAGCATCTATAACATCACCCTTTTCATTAACATAGACTCTGTCATCCTCATTCTTTTCATTCCCATTCGACTCAACATCATCAATGCCCTCATGATCACCACTGTTCTCGTCATCACTACTCTCCACAACCATATCAATGTTTACATCATCATCACATAGCTTTTCAGCTTGCATATCGAGAACGTCATGTTCCAGCCTATGTGGAACAATATGCTCCACATACAAGCGCATAACCCTAGATGATTCTATACAAATTTTGACTGCATTATACAAATCACTATATGTCTGCATTTGAACAAACTTATCTTCTATACATGTGTAATACCTCTTTAAACCCAATACTCAGCTTCTTTGCACATTTCATCCAAGTACATTAAGGACATCTCATCAGCAACCACATAATCAATATGCAGGTGTGTCTTCTAGGTAAATTGCCTTACCAGTATTAAGTAATAATCCACCATAATGAAAAACAACAGTTAACTCATCACTTGCAGGATTTATAAATAAACAAGTAACACACATTGAACACATTAAAACCGTACTTCACATAAAATCTGCCTTTACATTCTATTGTTCTGGACATATACTATACTCAACAAAGCACACCTTTAAACCTACTTACTAGTAATGCTCGTCAACAAGAACAGTAATTACTCAAAAACAAAACATCATCCATGACATTCAAACCACCAATCTGGACATGCAACTTTGTTTTTTTGTCAATCAAACACAAAAGAATAAACACAGCAACAAAATCAAAAATTATACTATAGATTCAAAATAAAAAATATCATTTTTCTTACTATAAAGAGGGTGCACGTCCTTCGCTTTTCCTGTAATCCTTAAAGTCATCTCTGCCCCTTTTTTCTTCGCTGCTACAACTCCACCAACACAGATAATGCTGCGAAATCAACACCAATCAACTTTCATTGTTACAGCACAGAGTCAGATTGTCTAATTCTTCAAGAAATTTTGCACAATTTTGTCAATTTGGGGCTGCGCTCTTTTCACGGTTACTGACGATTAACAGGAAAATGCAGGGAGGGGCTTTTGATTTTTTTTTGCCTTTATTATTGAGAGTAATGATACACAACCTTGGTTAAAGTCGGGTTAAAAGTGGGTTAAGTCAGACCAACGGTCGATTTGAACAGTCAACGGTAAACTAGCAAGTCATCCGGATGCCAGGTATTAGTTTCACCGATAAGTATGGCTGTTCAGAGAATTCGATGAAAGTATGGATGTTACTTAAAACTTTGTGGAAAAGATTGGATATCAAATGCAATTAACTCTTTGAAATCTTCTCAAGTATATACACAGTTTGAACGAATCAGATATTCCCATCTTAAGCGTTGAATTCTTACACCCGCAGTATATTTTATGCGCTGTAATTGCTAAACAGATGATCTTATACAAAAATATACTAACAAATATTAGTTATTCTGGCCTTGATCTATCGGTATACAGTCTTCATGAATAATGTTTTTTTTTTAGCATAAGAAATGGGTATTTCAAAGAATCGTTTGATGACACATTATATATGTCGATGTATTTTTTTTTATTTACAAAACGGTGTACTTCCATTTTTGGACAACCGTTACTGTGGCAAAGAATATATAACATATCCCATCCAAAGTAAAAGGATGTTCAATGGATTACCCTTGCACCATCGGCAAGCAACATCACGAGGAAAACGCGTCATGCAAAAAACAAGAACATTATTACCGATTGCATTAGAGGCTATCACATATGACATAGTATGGAGGGTCGGATATATGTAACCATATTTATCTGTTAGAAATACACAGAAGTTAGTTTCTCGATGGCTCATAATGAAAATTTCGTCAAGCTGTGTCGATCAACTGATACTTCACAATATAAGAAGCTCAACCAATTTAGTAAGTCATTTTTTTATTCCATTATATTTCAAAGTCAAGAAAGAGTGTCCTTGACTCCATTGGAAATAGAAAAAAAACACGTCATACAGGGAGATATCGAATTTGTGAGGAGAGAAATTTTATGATGGTCACAGATTAACTAGTGACATATATATATAAAATCATATAAGATTTAAGTATATATAAAACCAAGAGATGATTGGACAAAAATCAGAAGAGACCATATATATCATATAATTGCTCCAAATACTATTTTAAAATTTGCGTCATGTAAGGGCTTAATATGTAGTTTTGCATCATTTGGGAACCTAAGCAAAACTAAGCAATGAAGATTTCAACATGATGGGGATAGAAAGGCGTAAAAGTAGTTTGTTCATAAAACTTTCACATGCATTAAACGTATGAATAAAACATTGGTACGATTGTGTACATCTGACCCCTCATACTCCGTTATAGGCAGAAGGCTCTAAGGCACTGGGGTAATGTTGTTGTTGTAAACGTATGAATAAATGCAACCAATATTCCTCGTGAACAATTGTAAATTACTTATTAACCAGCTACTAACTTCATCTAAAAGAATGCTTCAAAAAAAAAAAACTTTTTGATTCAAAAGGAAAAAACCACCTGCTAACTGTTTGTCATGTCAATAATTGTTCACTAACTAATATAACATATCTTTCAAAGAAAAAAAATAATGATATAAAACTTGTATCTGACGTTTATGTTTGTAAACGTATGATTTCAAACAAATTGATATTCGTCTTTTATTGAGATCATTTTATAGTTGACAACTTATTAATGTCGATGTTTCCACTTTTAAAAAATAAGACACTTTGTCATAGATAGATTAATATGACACTAACTCCAAAGCACTTAACTTATAGTCAAATTGACGTTCATCTTTTGGTACCACTTTTTTACCACATAAATGAGTGCGGTTGTCAGATCTCTGTTTTGACTTTTGAATGCTTTCGGGAACAAATAGCGCTACTAACCTTCAACAACAACCACAACAAAAAAAAAAAAAAAACCTTCAACAACAACCACAACAATATTATACCATTATCTTAGAGCTCGTCTATAATGGAATATAGAAGGTTGGGTACGTACAAATATACACATGTGTTAGAAACACACGGAGGTTTTTTTCCGATGACTCATATGATACGTCAAAGTATGTCGATCAACTGCTATTTCACAATATAAGAAACACAGTCAATTTAGTGAGTCATTTTACTTTATTCCATCATATTATAAAGTCAAAAAGAATATGCTCCTCACTCCATTTGAAATATAAAAGCAATACTAACCTTCAAAAATGCAAAAAAAAAAAAAAAAACCAACACACTCACATAAAATGTGCATTAAAGTTGAATACATCAGATCATAAACTTTTTTTTAAATGTAGAAGCGTAATATATCGAAAATGTATTTTAAGAATTAAAAAATATCTATTATGTTTAAAACACATCCTTTTGCTAAAAAGAGTTATTTGAACAAAATAAGACAATAAAAAAGAAAGGTTAAACTAAGGCGATAGTGTTTTTTTATCAAAAAAATTACAGCGAAAAGGCGGTAGTATAAACGAAAGTTGCAATTTCAGTAGCCACGTCATTTATGTTACCATTTTCATGCTAAATTTTACGATAAATTACAACATTCTTATTTGTTAGAAGTAATTGGCATTTTGATGTGATTTTTAAATATAAAACAAAAAATATATATAACTGAGGTGATTAGAGGTGTTAATGAATCGAGCCGAACCGAATACTACGTTTTCGAATTCAGATTCGTTTAGCTAAAGGAACTGTTTGACTCGGTTCGTTTAGCTAAAAAGAAATTTAAAATTGGTTCGAGTTTGGCTCGATTACCGTATAACTGTTTAAATGAGCCAAACAGTTCGCAGACAGTTTGGCTCGTTTAACTAAACAAACCCAAATGCCTGTTCGAATTCAGCTCGTTAGCAAATAATGACCGAAAGAACACGAACCAAATTCGAACAGTTCGCGAACTATTCGGTTCATTTAACAGCCCTAGACGTGATTAGGCCTGTAATCAAACCGAGCAGCTCGATGGATTTGGCTCGTTCGGCTCGGGATCAGCTCGAGCTCGGATCGAGTAGGGGATAACCGAAACCGAGCTTGAACTATGTTCGGTGTTCGATTATTATCCGAACGAGTTCGAGCCTAGATCGTGAACAACTCGGCTCGGTTAAAATTAAAAAAAAATTATCCCTGCTCTGCCCTTAATTCATTTCGGGATTACAAATTTCCAAATTACATTTCCTCCTCTTCCAACAGCAGCGTTTTTTCTTTTTCCCCCTTTCTGGCTTTCTGCGAACCAACCTTCATCCCATCACCGCCGGATTGTTCCCACCTCCGACGGCGACTGCAATTGCACCACCACTCCACCAGCACTGCTAGCCGCTAAGATTCAGCCATTCAGGTTCACATGTTTCTTGCTTTTGTGATTTTTCTGTTAAGCTTTTTAGGGTTTTGTAGGTATTTGCAATTTTGCATATCCATTCATCATTTCTTCAAATAAACATTTTGTTTCTGTTATTATGGAGATTTGGGTTTTTGAGAAAGAGGTACACTAAGAGGTAGCGACGAGGCAGAACCGCGAGGGGCCGAGAGCTACTTGGAACTTGGAAAATTGTTTAAGCAGAAATTGGAACTTGGTATTATCCGAAACCTTACAATTTCACTGATGCTTCTTGCTTAAAATTGTTTAAGCGGAAATTTTGAGGAAGAGAGGGTATTATCCAAAACCGAAACCTTACAATTTTACTGCTGTTTCTTGCTTAAAATTGTTTAAGCCGAAATTGTTTCTTGCTTAAAATTGTTGGTTTTTTGACGGCTACAATTTTTTCAGGGACTGTGCAACCTCAAGTCTCAACGTAGTCTGTGTAAATTGTATTGGCTTTTCCTTTCAACCTCATACACATTATTGCATCGAATTCACTGCTATTTGGATTCCTCGAGTAAGTAAATATTTCACTGCTTTTTTTGCTTACTTGATGTTGACGACCCTTAAGAGCATGTTTGTTTTTGCTTACTTGATGTTGGAGGAGCAAGTTTGTTTTTTTTACGGCTAACTTATCCAAACAGAAGCAAATGCCAAGTTTTATACCTTTTGAAGATCTTAGTCTTGTTTGCTGGGAACATTGTAGCAGTATATTTGATTCTTGATGTTGTAGACTGTAGTCAACTCAATTTTAAGCATTGGATGGAATCTTGATTGTGAGGAAAGCTTTCTTGCATAGGTTTAATATCTTGTCAGATTTCCTCCTTGTTTCCTTTATTTGCATGGCAAGTTTGCATCTTGTTCTATTATCCTACAAATGGTAGAGAAACTATATCCGCTGAAGATCTCTATGGTTGTTTTTACAGATTACATAATCATGTCATCACACGACATGCAAAATGTTGATAGTATTGAACGAGAAATTGATAACACTGATGTGATGTCAGAAGATGAAGTAAACAGCCCCCAAAGGAGCGGTGAAGAAGCTGTTGATGTTGAGTGTAAGGAAGGATTTGAAAAGAAGAAGAGAAAGAAAATCTCTAAAGAGTGGGATCACATGACAGAGGTTGTGGTTAATGGCGTGGATATGGTGTGCAATGCAAGCATTGCAAGAGAAATCTTAGGAAGAATAAGGACGGGACTACTACACAATTTAGTCGGCATTTGAATAGGTGTCTCGGTGTTGGAAAGAAGGATGTGAGCTCTTCTGGAAGTACGCAACAGATTTTGCAATTTAAAGATGAAGGGAAGAATGAGGAGAATGACCTTAGCAATTTCAAGTACGATCATGCTAAGGTACGAGAGGCTGTAGCGCGTATGATTCTTATGCATGAGTATCCATTCAATTTAGTTGAGCATGTGGGGTTCAACGATGTCATGAAGACTGCTTGTCCATGGTACATAAAGATTAGTAGAAATTCAGCGAGGGACGATTGTTTTACGGTTTACAATTTGGAGAAGAAGAAGATGATGGATACATTAAAATAGGTTGGTAGAGTTGGCATCACCACTGACTTGTGGAAGTCATGGCAGAAGACACAATACATGGTAGTGACGGCACATTTTATTGATCCGGATTGGAAGTTGCAGAAAAAGGTGTTGAATTTTTGCAATGTGCCACCACCGCACACTGGAGAGTTAATTGTTGAAGCTTTAGCAAAGTGTTTAAGCGATTGGGATCTTAATGACAAGCTTTCTAGCATTACGGTGGATAATGCTTCCTATAATGACAAATGCATAAGAAATTTGAAAAGAGATTTCATGTTACGGAAAGCCCTTCCCATTAGTGGTAAACTGTTCCATGTGCGTTGTTGTGCGCACATACTCAATTTGTTGGTCCAAGATGGATTGGAGGAGATCAAGGACATTATTGACACAGTTAGAGATGCAGTGAAATATTTGAATGGGTCAGAGTCTCGTCTTCAAGGTTTTGGTAACATTGTGAAGCAATACAATGTTGCTAATAAAAAACTGATTTTGGATTGTCCCACCCGATGGAACAGCACATACATGATGTTGGCTGCTGCTTTACCTGTTAAAGCTGCCTTCAAGAGATATGCTGGTGTTGATAAAGGGTTTGAGAAGTTTGCACCATCTATGTGCGAGTGGGATAAAGTCAGTGACGTCTATGAATTTCTGAAGCTTTTCTATTCCATAACCAATACTATTTCTGCTGTTGCATATCCTACCTCGAATATGTTTCTTACAGAATTGGCTCGGATTAAAAGGTTGTTGGATGAGAAGAAGCATGATGGCTCTGATAGTATCAAGGAAATGGCTAATGTGATGTTAATGAAGTTTGATAAATATTGGGGAGAATGCAATGTCTTGCTTTCATTGGCTGCTCTTCTTGATCCTAGGCTGAAGAAGGATATTGTCACGCATTGTTTCAAAATTATTTTCAGGAAAAATTCATATCAAAAGCATGTGGATGACATGGTTGAGCTGCTGAAGGAATTGTTTGAAGAATACAGGGTTACAGATGCAAGTTTAAGTGCGGTAACACTTTCGTCGTCAAAAAGAGGCTTGAATGTTGCTTCATCCAGTGGTGTAAGTAAATCCGGAATGTGTTGGGAAGGGCTTGGGGAGATCGATGATCTAAGCGACGATGAATCATGTGGTACTATTTCTGAGGTGGACATCTATCTGAATGAGAAGAGATTAAAAGGCGAACAAGATTTAGATGTGTTGTTGTGGTGGAGAATGAACAGTGGTCGATTTAGTATTCTTTCTAAGGTTGCTCGTGATCTTCTGTCTATTCCGGTTAGTACTGTTGCCTCAGAGTCTACCTTTAGCGCTGGTGGACGCATCATAGATGATTACCGATCCAGTCTATCAGTGGAGACGGTGGAGATGCTCTTGTGTGCCGGCGATTGGGTACGACAAGCGAGGAATGCAAAGAAGGTAAATTATACTATTATTTGTGTTTTTGTTTATTTATTATCTTATAATACTTGTTGTAACTATTCGTTATTTTTGTAGACGGACACAGATGATCAGTATGCATGCGAGATTACATTACCGGATTGAGAATGAATATGTAAATGCAATGTAAGCACATTCTTCCTTTGCTCATTTGCTTGTATGCTTTATTGTTTTTGATTTTTTTCAGGTAAGTCATAAACTGTTTTTGTTATTTTAGTGTGGTGCTGTGGCTGTGGGCAATGAGCCAATGACCAATGGGCATGGTAGTGGAGCTGTTGATTGGCGGCAATGCTCCGGAAGTATATGCGTGCTGCTAAACCTGGGTGAGTCTGATTTTATAGTCTTTTTTAGGCTGGTTGATTTCACGAAGTATATGCGTGCTGCTAAACCGATGTGGATTCAGTATGTTGATTTAGAGGTTCTAAATGTCTGAAGGGATTGTTTGTTTTGACTTGGGATAGTATAAGATCATTTGATATCTCTTGAGAAAATGCCTAATGTGGAATTGTGGATTCACTTGACGTGTGTATTTCTGATTAGAAAGTTCAAAGTTGTAGTAAATACTTTGTTTTATTGGGAATTTTGTATTTACTAATTGATGTAAGCATGTGATTTTTGAATGACTTGAATGTCATGTTGGGAGTTGATTGTTGAAGTTGCTGGAAAGTGGAAATGGAGTCGGTGAAATGTGAAATTGGTTGAAGCTACTGGAATTTTTTTTTATGTTGCCGAGCTTAACGAGCCGATACCGAGCGGCTTGTGAACCATCACGAGCCGAATACGATCGGTTAGTTCCTGTTCGTTTAGATTACCGAACAGGCTCGGCTCGGTCGCCTATATAAACGAACCGAGTTCGAACTTATCAAAACTCGGTTCGCTCGGTTCGATTACAGGCCTAGACGTGATGTACTCAAATTGACAAAAGAAAAAAGAGAAAATAAAAGTTCAAGTGAACAACAAAAATTTTCATCACAAAAGAGACCATATGGGATCCAAACGGGCAAACTAGCATGAAAAATGTTATATTCAAATAACCAGTTTAATAACCAGTGTTTTGTTGGTAAAAGATTGTATTTTGCTACTTCTTTCGTTTATTTCCGGTGACATTCCAGTAGTTTTTTTCTACATCTGTAGCATACCTTGGATCTGTAGTTTTAGTTGCAATAATTGATAGGATAAGTCATGATTTTTCCGTGAGATCATGTCTAAGGAAGAGGGGTGTAAGTAAGGGAAAGAAAAAGGAAGATAGTCTAAGGGTAGCCTCTTGGAATGTAGGAACATTAAGTGGTAAATTGTTTGAGGTTATAGATACACTTAAGAGACGTAAGATAGATATAGCATGCCTCCAAGAAACTAGGTGGAAAGGGAATAAAGGTAAAGAATGCAATGGGTATAAGTTGTTGTATTCAGGGTCAGATGGGACCAAGAATGGGGTAGGATTTCTAGTAAAGATAGAATTACACACGAACGTGATTGATGTGATTAGATATAATGATAGAATTATGGTGTTGAAGTTAGTAGTAAATAAGGAGGTAGTAGCAGTAATTTGCGCCTATGCACCCCAAGTGGGACTAGGAGGACAGGAGAAGAAAAGATTTTGGGATTGCTTAGATATAGTGTTAAAGGCAATACCCAGGGAGGAACGAATTTGTATCGCGGGTGATTTTAGTGGACATATTGGAAAGAATAGTGATGGTTTTCAGGTGGTACATGGCGGATTTGGTTATGGAGATAGAAACGAACAGGGTAGAGATCTGCTAGACCTAGCAGTAGCCCATGACCTAGGCATTATAAACTCGTTTTAAGAAAAAAGAATCACATTTGATCACGTTTAACAGCGGAGGATGTCACACGCAGATCGATTATTTTCTGATGAGGCGTGAAGACCGACGATTATGGAGGGACTGCAAGGTTATACCAGGAGAGACAGCGGTGACGCAACACCGTTTATTAGTGGTAGTTATAACATTGAGCCAAAAGATGAGTATGTGGGTTGGAAAATTCCCACCCAATATTCGATGGGGAAGTTTGAAGGACGAAAAAATTAATATATTCAGAGACAAGGTCATCTCTGCGAAACTAGATCGTCTAGGTGATGACACAAATCAGATGTGGGAAGCTATATCGACTACTATTACCCAAGCCGCGAGAGAAACGCTCGGGGTAACAACAGGAAAGAAATCCGTACATAAAGAGACGTGGTGGTGGAACGAGGATGTGCAACAAAAAATAAAGGACAAACAAAAGATTTTTAGAGAGATGTTAATATGCTCCAATGGGGAAGAAAAAGTGCGATTGAAGGATAATTACAAAATCACCAGGAAGGAGGCGAAGAAGGCAGTGACAAAGGCAAAGACTGCAGCTTATAAAAGGATGTATGAGAGACTGGAAACAAAAGAAGGAGAACATGATATATTCAAGATTGCCAAAGCTAGGGATCGAAAGAGGCAGGACCTAGGAGGCGGGAAGTTCATAAAAGGAGAAGATGGACATGTGTTAGTCAAAGCACAAGACATCAAGTTGAAATGGCAAACATACTTTCACAATCTTTTCAACGGCAATACTGCCGACTATGAAGAACGAGAAAGCACCAAGGACCAACAACGACAACATAATAACTTCGATTGTCAGAACATCACACAAAGAAAGGTGATGAGAGGACTGAAGAAGATGGGAAGAGCTAAAGCGGTTGGCCTAGATAACATACCCATCGAGGCGTAGAAGTATTTAGGAGAGGAAGGGGTCCAATGGCTTACTACTTTGTTCAACCATATTTACAAAACAGGGAAGATGCCAGATGAGTGGAGAAAGAGTGTTGTGGTCCCCCTATATAAGAACAAAGGAGACGCACAGTGCTGTGAGAACTATAGAGGGATTAAGTTGCTAAGTCATTCCATGAAGTTATGGGAGAGAATAATCGACACTCGAATTAGGAGAGAAACTCAGGTTACGGTGAACCAATTTGGTTTTATGCCAGGAATGTCAACTATGGAAGCAATACACATTCTCAGAAGATTAATGGAGAAGTATAGGGAGAAGAAGCGCGATTTACATATGGTTTTCATCGATCATGAAAAAGCATATGATAGTATGCCGCGTAGTCTGATATGGGATAGTCTGAAGGCAAGAGGGATCCCTATGAAGTATATAGACATAATTAGAGATATGTATTCTAGGACAAAAACAACCGTTCGTACGGCTGTGGGGAATACAGACTTCTTTCCGGTGGAGGTCGGTCTCCATCAAGGGTCTGCGTTGAGCCCATTCCTTTTTGCAGTTGTCCTTGACGAGTTGTCAAAGCCGATACAGGAGGCAGTACCGTGGTGTATGCTTTTTGCTGACGATATTGTATTAGTCGCAGAAAGTAGACATACCCTGAGTATGAGAGTAGAGCAGTGGAGAGGTGTTTTAGAGAGAAAAGGCTTAAAGATTAGCCGTTGTAAGACTGAGTATCTGCACTGCGACTTCAGCGGCGTAGCAGACAATGAAGATAGCCAGCTCACCATTGATGGTCAAGTGGTACCACATGTAAGTAAGTTTAAGTACCTAGGATCATTTGTGCAGTAGAATGGCGACATAGATAATGATGTAGCACATCGAGTTCAAGCAGGTTGGTGTAGATGGAGGGCGCCTACAAGCAGGTTGGTGTAGATGGAGGGCGGCCTCAGGGGTGCTGTGTGACAAAAATTTCCCAACTAAATTAAAGAGAAAATTTTATAGGGTGGCAGTGCGAACGGCAATGCTATATGGGACAGACTGCTGGGCTATCAAGATGTCACAATTACAGAAGATGGAAGTGGCAGAGATGAAAATGTTAAGATGGATGTGAGGACATACAAAGCTAGACTGGATCAGAAACGAGGTGTTTCGAGAAAGGTTAGGCGTGGCTAGTATAGCAGATAAGATAAGGGAAGGAAGATTGAGATGGTTTGGGCATGTCAAGCGGAGACAGACAACGGCGTCAGTCAAAGCAATTGAAAGCCTCATTGTAGAGGGAAACAGGAGTAAAGGCAGGCCCAAACTGACTTGGGATGAGCAGATAAGACACGACCTACTAGATTTGCACCTCTCTGAGGACATGGTCCATGATAGGAGTTCATGGAGACATAAGATTAAGGTTAACGAGGTATAGGTCTGTTAGTGTATGTGCCCTAGGCCATGATTTGGATATTTATGTAATGCATTTATTATTAATAAAAGAGGTTTTATTATCATTATTGTTGGTTAGTATGTGACACAATTTTGATATATGTCCCTGATTCATTATTGTTATGGAGATAAAATAATTTATAATCAGTATGAGTATTGATTTGATAATCATGAGATGATTATGTGTATGGTGATACGAATCAATCTCATAGATACTTGTTAGAGAACAGTGTATTGGATAGACCCATCATGAGATTGCTACATGAATTAACGTCATAAGTAAATCTCATGATAGTCATGTTTTAATCCTTTGATTTGAGATTGTCATAGTTTCCAACATAAGGACTATTATATTTTGACATGATCAAACGTTATCCGTAACTGGATAATAATAAAGGTCATGATTGAATGTGATAGAAATTATGTAGAGGATATTGAACAATCAAGATAGAATTTGTCCCTCTCTTTTGAGAGAGATATCTTTGGGCCCCTCGATTAGTGAGACTGTGAAATGCATGGCCGTGGTCAAATGAATTGATAGTGTGATCAATATCATTTGTTTTATCAGTCTACTTAGAGATCGAGTAATCATATGTTTGAACTATATAAGTATGACGCTGACCATGACTTATGTTCAAACTAGATATCGTGTGACAAAGGGATTAATTTATGTACTATTATTAGGCTAGTTGGACTTTACTCGTATTAATTGGGTAGTTGTAATGCCTTGCTAGAGGTCAATTACGACTTGTTGGTTTAATAGAGATTTAATCAACTGCCAATTAATATGGGCCTATCGGGTCACACACAAGAATGCGTATGGCTGAGATTAATAATATTAATAATATTAATATTGGATATTAATTATTATTATTATCGTTTTTTAATATTAATAATATTAATATTGGATATTAATTATTATTATTATTATTATTAATTTTGTTTTTTATGTATATATTTATATCATCGGATAATAACAGAGAATCCATATTTGATATGTATTTTGATTGGTTTTATCTAATCCTAACAGAATCCGTATCTGGTACGGATTTTGATAGCGTTAACAAATCCGATCTGCAATCGGATTTTAAAATCTATATATATGTATGGAGCTTGGCGTATCTCATACACCAAGCAATTAGAAAAAAAAACGAAAGAACAGAAAACGAAACCCTAGAAACATTTTTGAGAAAAACGAGTTCTTCAGCCGCGCCGTTTGAAGAGCTAGCACTCTCGGCGGAAGCGTTCGTGTGGATACCGACAGAGGGTGATCGTATTCTCGCACCTGCTTCATCTGCGTAATTCGGATCTACAAAGGTAATTTTCGAGTTTCTTTCATCGAATTAAACGAACAACGTGGATCCTTGGTAGGAAATCAGAGACCAAGTTTTTGTTTTCCGCTGCGCGTTTGGCAGTGATCTCGGTTGATTTCCTAACAGTGGTATCAGAGCCACTTGTTGTCTCGTTTAAATCGATTACATCATGCTTATGTGTTTACTGTTTTTCGTATGGCATGATATGTATAAAACAGTAATTCGGATTTCATATGATGAGAAAAGAATGGTGTTTTTCAATTCGTTTTCATGAGATGATCAGTATACGGCGGTAATCGTTTGTCATGTGATGATCAAAATCGATTTTGTTTATATTAGATATAATCACACGATATGTGTAAAACCTTATTCGAATCTCATCTGGTGAGAGCGGATCGATTTTTTCTATTCGGTTTCATCAGATGTTAAAATTCGGGATTGTTATATGTGATATAAAGTTTTCGTTTTTTATGAGATGATCAAAAACGATTATGTTTATATCGATATGAACAACCGATTGATGGTTCTGTTTTCGTGTTTCGAAAGACAGATTATCAATTCGATGATGATTCTGATTTCTGGTTTCGGATGAAGATTATCGATTTGATTGATATTCTGTTTTAAGGTTTGCGAATGACAGCCATCGATTCGATCGATGCTTCTATAAGGGTTTACACGTAATCAAAACAGTAAGATCGTTAATATGATTGACGCGTCTGTGTTAGGGTTTCGAAAAGAAAATTATCAATGCGATTGATACTTTCTGTTTGGCTTCGAGGGGCTCTGCCCCTCGGACCCTGCCCAGGGACGCTGCCCCTCGGAACCCGCCCGCTAACCGGCTAGCGGGACCGCGGTATGCGTACACCCTATAGTTCGTTACCGTGACATTAAGAATGTCAATATATATTTATTATAATATGTTTATGTAAGATATATTATAATTGTTGATGTCTTTACATGGTGCATAGCATGGCCTCATGACCTATGTGATTGACTTAGTCATATTTTTGTTTTGGGTTATTATGGCCTGCGTGCCGCTGTAGTTTTTATTGTATTTTATTATACAAGTAGTTAGGTTTTTCTTTGTTATTGTAATAAATGAAGAATCAAGCTACAAAATGGTGATGGCGACACACACCAAGGACGAGTGGATTCCATGGAGATGGAGGCACGGGCTCAAGACAAGAAGATATGTATCATTGCAAATGTTGTAATAGGAAGTCTTTCACATAGGGTTTCCTTTATAATCTTCATCTAGTCTCATGAAGATCATATTTAGTTTGGCCATGCTATGTCACGTTTACATATTTATCATTTTGTATGAGATGCGTGGATGATATATTATATATGCATATAGGATGCTACGATATAATGATATGCAATGCAAGACATAAACTAAGTTGAACCCTCATTAATAATTTAAGTCTTGATGTCATCCATGTCTTAAACACCTATTAAAACTGGGATTGTATTAAAGTAGGTCATTCCTAACTACATAGGATGAGTAATAGTGCTACTCATATGTTTAAAATTGGTTAGACTTAATTGGGCTATCAAAACGGTTTTGGGCCCAAGGCATTAGATGAAATCTAACATACAATGATATATGATGTCATTATTCCATAAATTCTAAGAGTTAAATGAGATGTAATTGGTAAAGAAGTTACCTACCTAAATAACTTAATTTTAAGCGCCATGCCAAAGATGAGTTTGGAATTAAGTCAAATATGGATCTTAGCTCACTAAAATATTTCTTTTGAGGGTTATGTTTTAGTGGGAGTTTTATAAATTTTAACCTCATTATTAGTAAAGTGTTACTTTGCATGTTTTGTAGATCATAAATGGCTGCTAATAACAATTCCACCTTATCGCTGCGATTTATCCTTGAGAAGGAAAAACTAAAAGAATGTGGGACTAATTTTGTTGACTGGTTTTGAAGCTTGAGAATTGTTCTCAAGCAATAAAAGAAGTCCTACGTGCTCGATGACCCTGTCCCTGAACCCCCTCCTGCTGATGCTTCTGTTACTGTTAAGAACAAGTATAAGAAGCATGTTGAAGATTCCAATAACATAGGATGTCTAATGTTGGCAACTATGTGTCCAAGACTTCAGAAAGACCTGGAACACTTAGAAGCTTATGAGATGAGTGTGCATCTCAAACAAGCTTTGTAACAACAGGCTAGGCAGGATAGGTTCGACACCGCTGTTGCACTTTTTAACTGTAAGATGTCTGAAGGTGAATCTGTTAGCGCTCATGTTCTAAAGATGAAAGGCTATATAGATCACCTTGCAAGACTTGGATATCCCCTAAGTTTGGAACTCGCCACGGATTTGATCCTACACTCTTTGCCTAGCAGTTTTTCTCAGTTCGTCATGAACTACAATATGAATAATATGGAAAAGTCCATTCCTGAGCTACATGGTATGCTCAAAACTGCTGAGGGGAATATCAAGAAGCCTACCCATGTATTGAGTGTCAATACCAAGCTAATGAAAAAGAAAGCTAAAGGCAAGGGTAAGGCTAAAAGTACAAAGGGTGCAAAAGGGGCAAAGGGTCAAGCTAAACTGAAACCTGGTCCCAAGGCAAAGGTTCCTAAGGAAGGAACTTGTTTCCATTGCAACAAGCCTGGGCATTGGAAAAGAAATTGTGATGTTTATTTGGAGGAGTTGAAGAAGCTAAAGGATAGTACGACTACATCTTCAGGTATTTATGTTATAGAAATTAATTTATCTACTTCTTCTTCCTGGGTATTAGATACTGGATGTGGATCTCATATTTGTACAAATATGCAGGGGCTCAAAAGGAGTAGGATGCTGAAGAAGGGCGAGGTGGACCTACGTGTTGGCAATAGAGCAAGAGTTGCTGCTATAGCTGTAGGGACCTATGACCTTGTCTTGCCCAATGGGCTTTTGTTAGTTTTAAACAATTGCTTTTATGTTCCTACTATGAGTAGGAATCTTATTCCAGTGTCTGTTTTGGATGATGAAGGTTATTCATTTTTAATTAAAAATAAGAAGTGTTCTATTTTTGATAAAAATGACTTGCTTTATTGTATTGCAAGTAGTTATAATGGCATTTATGTCCTTAACCTTGATGATTCCAATGACGGTAATATTTATAACATATCTTCAAAGAGAACTAAGCCAAATGAATTAAACCCTGTATATTTATAGCATTGTCGCCTTAGCCATATAAATGAGAAGCGTGTATCTAAACTCCATCAAGATGGATTATTAGATTCATTTGATTTTGAATCATTTGAAAATTGCGAGTCTTGTTTGCTTGGAAAGATGACAAAGACTCCTTTTACTGGACATAGTGAAAGGGCTAATGACTTATTGGGCTTGGTACATACAGATGTATGCGGCCCAATCAGCATTAGTGCCAGGGGAGGATTTCAGTATTTCATTACTTTTACTGATGATTTCAGTAGGTATGGCTATGTCTACCTAATGAAACATAAGCATGAGTCTTTTGAAATGTTTAGAACTTTTCAAAATGAAGTACAAAATCAACTTGGTAAGACAATTAAAACCATTCGATCAGATCGAGATGGTGAATATTTGAGCCAAGAATTTGACCAACATCTAAGAAATTGTGGAATCGTTTCACAGTTGACTCCTCCAGGAACTCCACAATGGAATGGTGTTTCTGAAAGGAGAAATCAGACTTTATTGGATATGGTTCGATCTATGATGGGTCAAGTAGATCTTCCTTTATCCTTTTGGGGTTATGCCTTGGAGACAGCTGCATTCATTTTGAACCGTGTACCATCTAAAGCGGTTGAAAAGACACCATATGAGATGTGGACTGGTAAGAGACCCAGTTTGTCTTTTCTTAAGATTTGGGGTTGTGAAGCTTATGTGAAAAGATTAATGTCAGATAAGCTAGCTCCAAAATCTATCAAATGTATTTTTGTGGGGTATCCTAAAGAAACTAAAGGGTACTATTTCTATATTCCCTCAGAGAACAAAGTGTTTGTTGCTCGAAATGGAGTCTTTTTGGAAAAAGGAGTTTCTCTCCAAGAGAACAAGTGGGAGTATAGTATAACTTGAGGAAACTCAAGTTCCACAAGATATCGTTGAACCGTCTTTAGAGACGATTTCAGAACCACAAACAGTTGTGGAGCCTGAAAATGTAACACAAGTCCAACGCAGATCTGATAGGATACATCGTCAGCTAGAGAGATACGGATTTCTTGTGACTGATGATAGTGAAGTTATGCTCATAGATCAAGATGAGCCTACTACCTATCAGGAAGCTGTGTCAGGTCCAGATTCAGATAAATGGCTTGGAGCCATGAATTCTGAGATGCAATCCATGTTTGATAACCAAGTTTGGTCTTTAATTGATCCTCCAGAGGGTATTAAGACTATTGGTTGCAAATGGGTTTTCAAGAAGAAAACTGACATGGATGGAAATGTGCAAACCTACAAAGCAAGGCTTGTGGCTAAAGGTTTCAAGCAAACTCATGGTATAGACTATGATGAAACCTTTTCACCAGTAGCTATGCTTAAGTCTATTCGAATTCTCCTTGCCATTGCAGCATACTATGATTATGAGATATGGCAAATGGATGTCAAAACTGCTTTCCTTAATGGAAATTTACTCGAGGATGTGTACATGACACAACCTGAGGGTTTTGTAAATCCTGAGAATTCAAAGAAGGTTTGCAAGCTTCAAAGGTCCATCTATGGATTGAAGCAAGCATCTCGAAGCTAGAATCTTCGTTTTGATGAAACAGTTAAGAACTTTGGTTTCATCAAGAATGAAGATGAACCTTATGTTTACAAGATGGTTAGTGGGAGTGCAGTAGTGTTTTGGTCTTATATGTGGATGACATATTGCTTATTGGGAATGATATCCCTACCTTGCAAAAGGTTAAGGCTTGGTTAGGGAATTCATTTTCAATGAAGGACTTGGGCGAGGCTACCTATATCCTTGGTATCAAGATCTATAGAGATAGATCTAAAAGGATAATAGGCTTGAGTCAGAGTACATACATAGATAACATGTTGAAGAGGTTCAACATGCAAGAGTCCAAGAAAGGATTCCTGCCTATGTCTCATGGCATTCATCTTAGTAAGAATCAATGTCCTCAGACATCTGATGAGCGAGATCGAATGAATAAAATTCCTTATGCTTCTGCTATAGGATCGATCATGTATGCCATGTTATGTACTAGACCAGATGTCTCATATCCATTGAGCACAACAAGTAGATATCAAGCTGACCCTGGTGAAGGTCACTGGACAGCTGTCAAGAATATTCTTAAGTACCTCAGAAGGACTAAAGATGTATTCTTGGTTTATGGAGGTTTGGATGACGAGTTAGTTGTAAATGGTTACACAGATGCTAGCTTCCAAACCGACATAGATGATTTCAGATCGCAGTCAGGTTTTGTATTCACATTGAATGGTGGAGCTGTTAGTTGGAAGAGTTCAAAACAAAGCACTGTGGCTGATTCTACAACATAGGCTGAGTATATAGCAGCATCAGATGCAGCTAAAGAAGTAGTTTGGTTGAAGAAGTTCATTACTGAGCTAGGAGTGGTACCTAGCATTGCAAATCCTGTGGACATTTATTGTGACAACAATGGTGCCATAGCACAAGCAAAAGAGCCTAGGTCTCATCAGAGATCTAAACATATACTCAGACGCTACCATCTCATTCGAGACATCATCGATAGAGGAGATGTCAAGATATGCAAAGTTGACACAAACGATAACATAGCGGATCCATTGACTAAGCCTCTCTCATGGGTCAAGCATGATCAGCACACTAGATCTATGGGTCTCAGATATTTGTAGGCCTAGTGCAAATGGGAGATTGTTAATGTATGTGCCCTAGGCCATGATTTGGATATTTATGTTATGCATTTATTATTAATAAAAGAGGTTTTATTATCATTATTGTTGGTTAGTATGTTACACAATTTTGATATATGTCCCTGATTCATTATTGTTATGGAGATAAAATAATTTATAATCAGTATGAGTATTGATTTGATAATCATGAGATGATTATGTGTATGGTGATACGAATCAGTCTCATAGATATTTGTTAGAGAACAGTGTATTGGATAGACCCATCATGAGATTGCTACATGGATTAGCGTCATAAGTAAATCTCATGATAGTCATGTTTTAATCCTTTGACTTGAGATTGTCATAGTTTCCAACATAAGGACTATTATATTTTGATATGATCAAACATTATCCGTAACTGGATAATAATAAAGGTCATGATTGAATGCGATAGAAATTATGTAGAGGATATTGAACAATCAAGATAGAATTTGTCCCTCTCTTTTGAGAGAGATATCTTTGGGCCCCTCGATTAGTGAGACTGTGAAATGCATGGCCGTGCTCAAATGAATTGATAGTGTGATCAATATCATTTGTTTTATCAGTCTACTTAGAGATCGAGTAATCATATGTTTGAACTATATAAGTATGACGCTGACCATGACTTATGTTCAAACTAGATATCGTGTGACAAAGGGATTAATGCATGTACTATTATTAGGCTAGTTGGACTTTACTCGTATTAATTGGGTAGTTGTAATGCCTTGCTAGAGGCCAATTACGACTTGTTGGTTTAATAGAGATTTAATCAACTGCCAATTAATATGGGCCTATCCGGTCATACACAAGAATGCGTATGACTGAGATTAATAATATTAATAATATTAATATTGGATATTAATTATTATTATTATTATCGTTTTTTAATATTAATAATATTAATATTAGATATTAATTATTATTATTATTATTAATTTCGTTTTTTATGTATAGATTTATATCATCAGATAATAACAGAGAATCCATATTTGATATGGATTTTGATTGGTTTTATCTAATCCTAACAGAATCCGCATCTGGTACGGATTTTGATAGCGTTAACAAATCCGATCTGCAATCGGATTTTAAAATCTATATATATGTATGGAGCTTGACGTATCTCATACACCAAGCAATTAGAAAAAAAACGAAAGAACAGAAAACGAAACCCTAGAATCGTTTTTGAGAAAAACGAATTCTTCAGCCGCGCCGTTTGAAGAGCTAGCACTCCGGGCGGAAGCGTTCGTGTGGATACCGACAGAGGGTGATCGTATTCTCGCACCTGCTTCATCTGCGTAATTCGGATCTACAAAGGTAATTTTCGAGTTTCTTTCATCGAATTAAACGAACAACATGGATCCTTGGTAGGAAATCGCGTTTGGCAGTGATCTCGGTTGATTTCCTAACATGGTCATGTATATGGACACTTTAGAGTATATTTAGGGATATAGATAGGCGTAGACACTATCTACACTTTAGATTAACTTTCCACTTGGTTGCATTATGTTATACCGTTGTTTTACATTACAAGTATATATATAAGTGCTGTGTATTTTAGTATCGAAATGCCTTTCTTTGTATTTTTTGAATCTACTCACCAACACACTAGCACAACATAGAGCTATTATCATGTCATTTATGCAGGTAGAGCCGGGGGTCTCACTGGAAGCAGACTCTTTATCCCTTAGGATAGAGGTATTGTCTGCCTACCACTTACCCTCCCCAGACCCTAACGATAGCTTTTGCTGTCGTTGGGATATACTGGGTTCGGATGATGATGATGAACCAGTGGATCAATGTCTTGGGCGTTTCCATTTCAATTTTTATTTTTAATCTTGTTTTTCTTCTGGTCCTAAGCTACAGCTAGGAACAATATTATAGTTATGATTTAATTCGTATTTTGATTCATTTGATTTAAAATATCTAGGTAGTATAATAAATTAGCAATATAAATATTATGAATTATGTAATATAGTTCTTATATTAATTCCCATGACATATTTCCTAATATAAAAATATCATGTTGCTAAAGTAGTATTATTATCTTATGTAAATAAAATTTTTTGTATGGTGAAAGATAAAAAGCAAAAGATATATTTGAAAACATCATTGAGAATTGTATAGAGTTAAAATATTATAAATATTTCTTCCATTACAACAGTTTACTTTGGGACTCTAATGTAACAATTGTAGTAACAAAATACAATAATTTTTTTGTGCTCTAATGTAACAATGAGCGGTACCTCTTTAATTTTAAAAATGTTGAACCAAATCTGGAAGATCCCTGTCAACCTCGGTTCCACAGGTTTTTAAGGAACATTGGTAGAAGTTTGTCATAGCACAGGAACAGCATAAGGAGTTCATTGGCGCCGAAGAACAACCGACGGGCTGATCAGTCAGCCTATCAAGTCATTCGAAGGGCCAATAGTACTCTCACACTATGCAGCTAGCTTGAAATGTGTTCAAACATTCTTGCCTTCTGTAAAGTTTAAGCCCCTGACGTTACTTGCGAAACTCATATATGAAACTATTGGAATATATCCTAGACCGTACCTATTTAATTTTAGCATGTACACATGATATTCCCGCCTAACGAGACAGCTGCACCGACGCAATTAAAGCAAAAGAAAGCAATCCGCCGCAAGACGCGGTTTTGATGCTCCCGCAATTACTCTCATTGAAAAAGTCATATCTGGTTTCGGAGCCTTTTAGTTTTAAGAAACTTTATGAAAAACTTAAATTATAAATTTATTTGTCTTATAAAGATTTTATCAGATAATTTACATGAATTATCTATTACAAAGTAAATTAACTGGGATAGATACTATAAGATGAACTACTACTAATTCAGATAATAATATCATATTTAAATTATGTATGTCTTTGTTCGAACATTTTTTTTTGTCTTCCAATTATTTACTTCCAATTTCACAGTTGCATTTGGATCTACGATGCCAGATGAAATTTCCACTATCCCTACACCTTGCCAAACCCCAAGCATCCCATGTGACTCGTTATCATTTTCGGACCCCACTTCTCTATACATATTCAGTTCACCCCTCAAACCTCAGCATCTTCACTTCTACTCTTCCGTATTCTCCAAGTAGCTGTGATTCTTTTCTGTATTTTTACCGGGAGCCCATCAAGATATTTGATAGGAATTGATGACGAAGATGGCCAGATCTCTAGTGTTGGTTGCTGTTTGTGTGCTATTACCAGTTCTTTCTAATGCCGTTTTTAAGGGCAACCCTTTTTGTGTGAAGGGTGGGGTTTATTGTGACACTTGCCGTGTTGGATATGAGACTTATGCTTCCAAGAAGCTTGCTGGTGAGTTTGAGTATTTTTCCGTTTATTTCATGTTTCTTAGCTATATTATTTAGATCCCATGTGCGATTTGTATTTGTTAGCTAGATTTGAGTGTAAGGTGTTTTCTGGGCTACCTTGATTTGTGCTTTAGTTACTATGGTTATGTCAGATTTTACTTGTGTGTTACTGGATCTGAGTTTTTCTAGTGATTTAATCTACTCTGACTGTTTGCGAAACACCTGATTTCAGAGATAGAGTTCAAATCCCCTTCCCCTTTTTTAAAGTAAACAAAAAATAGCAACTCTGGCTTTATTCTTTCAAATTCTTGCCCACAATACTAGATTTTCATGGTGTCAATATGTGGAATAGAGGCATTTTAATACATATATAGCAAATTGTAGATTGAGATGGACATCGTGAGTGGCCTGTCTGGATCTCCTAATAGGTAGGGATGCTGTAAGAAATCACCGTGCAACACGATGGCAGCAGAGGATATGAGGTTGGGTGGGAAGTGATCTGCAGAGGGTGATACTTTTAGGTTGAGTCTTTGAACCCTGTTTAATGAAATTAAGAAAAATTAGCAATACTCTGTCAAAAAATTGTCTTTACATTTGGTGAGTGGTTGCTACGATGTCATAATTCTTTTAGGTTGAGTCTTTGAACCCTGTTTAGCAAAATTAAGAAAAAATCATCAATACCCCTTCAAAAAATTATCTTGGTTCGACTTAAAGCACAATTCAAGGAATTCAAATTATTTTGGTCATTGTTCCTATTCTATTTTAGTTGATTATATGAGATAAAATGGAGAGATCGTGTAACCCTTTACTTTAAAATGTTTGATAGAAACTTTGACTACTAATACTTTTAAAATATCGACAATGTTTTTAGGACAAATGTCATGAAGAACCCCAACTTGTTCGAGAGTTAGAGTGTTCTTTATTTGGAACTGTTTCTTAGCTTCTGTGGTCTTATATCATTCAATCATACTCGGTATATCCCATAGGCAGCAAAAGCTATCGTCTATAGGTCTTATATTTTAGGCCTAATTATTTGAGTTGCTGGAAATAAATAGCTGCGCTTTGTACATAGCTGGCTCATAAGTGGTCTGATCCTTCTCGATCCATTAATTTCCGATATTTTACCACATGTTCTTCCTCTGTTCTTCCTTCGTGTCTACATTAAAGATTTCAGTTTGGAAAAAACAGGCATAGAAATGTAAGCTAAGTTTTTATGTTAAGAGGGTTCAAATGGTCGAATGGCGGATTCTTCTACAATAATGCGGACCATTTTCATGTCCATGTTCTTTTTTTACTATGGCTAAGGTTCATATATAGAAAATAAAATGAAAGGGGCCTGATGCTTCTCATCCCCATATATGTCAGTATGTTTCTTACTGTAGATTTGATACACTTTCTGGCATTTCTTGCCAGTTGTGTCAATGAACTTATGCTGAGAAGTTAGTGCTGTAGATTGAGCTGAGCATGTTCCTGTGTAACCATTTTTGTTCAAGTGAACATGTGAACTTTGTTTGGCAGGGGCAATCGTGGAACTTGTCTGCAAGAAGTCCGATGGCAGCGATACCATTACTTACAGGCAAAAATGTACGACCGACTCTAAAGGCGAGTACAAGATGTACGTGCCATATGACGCTGGTGATGAAATCTGTGATATGACCTTGCTCCATAGTCCGGATGGTACATGCTCTACACCTGATGAAGGCCGTGACCGTGCCCGTGTTTGTCTGACACGCAACAATGGCATAGTGTCTGATGTTCGTTTTGCTAATAACTTGGGCTTTGTCCAAGACGTGCCTTTGGCTCAGTGCCCCCAGATCCTGAAGCAGTACCAGGAAACAGACATTACTGTCTGAAACTAGTAACCCCAAGACGCTTGATCTAATATCACATTAGGCTGGAGTTCATGATAATTATGTGTTTCACATCTATATTGATCTTGGACTACGATGGATTTGTACTTTAATCTTATTGGGATTTCTTGAATGGTTGTTTTTTATTCTCAATTTGATGCCGTTGTTTCTTGCAATCTGTGGTTTTGTGGAGATCTACTTCAAAACAGTAGAGGAAGTGGAACATTTTGCTTGGGATATTAGCTTCCTGTGCACTTTAATTACAACAACATTACCCAATTGTCATTACTATATTGTCTTAGAGGCTCCCGCATATGACGGGGTATGGGGAGTCGGACGTATGCAACCATACCAATGTGTTAGAAATACATAGAGGTTGTTTTACGACGATCTATAATGAAAATTGCGTCAAGCTGTATCGATCAACTGTTACTTCAAGCGCAGCTAATTTAGAGAGTCATTTTGCTTTATTCCATCATATCAGTAAGAACGTGTTCTTGAATGAATTGGAAATGATCAAAATTTGTCGAATCGTTGAACTCAAAACCATTACTTTTCTTCTTTAAGCAAACTTAATCAACAAGCCTGTAACTGTGTAATGTATTACATGGTCATTGCTGTATAAGCAGATCATCTAATGATCATTTGTGTTCTTTTTTGCTCGTTTTGGATGAAGATTGATCTATGATAGAGTGCGGTGAAGACGCTCAATCTATGTAGTTGATTCAATCTAATGGAAATGAAGCTTGAGTGCTGTTATAGTATAGGATGAAGAAGCATTGGATGAAGGCATACAAGATTGATCTATGACAGCGTGGTGAAATCGCACCATCTATATGGTTGATTTTATCTAATGGAAATGAGGTTTGAGTAATGTTATTATATTGGATGAAGATGTACGATCTATGTAGTCCGATTTCATCTAATTGAAATAGTTGATTTTATTTAATGAGAATGAGGCTTGAATGTTGCTATCATATTGGATAACGACTCATGATCAGTTTATCCGAATTCCTTTTGGTTAATTCTGTATCCGACATAATTTCATCTATTTTTGGTGAATCCACTTTGGCATGATTTCAGCTAGTTGTAAGTGCTGACAACATTTTGAGTAGGGCTGTAAACGAGCCGAGCATTGCGTTGTTCAAGCTTGATTCATTTAACTTAGCAAACGAGTCGAAATTTATTTAAACGAACATATTTAATTGTTCAAGCTTGGTTCGTTTAACTTACGAACAACATTAACGAGCCGAACGCCTTAAACGAACGGTGCCACCTACCGAATTCGAACAGAAAAAAGGTGTTCAAGCTCTGTTTATTAACCTTTTATCCGAGCTGAGCTCGAGCTCGAACTCGAGTCAAACAAACCGAACAACCGAACGACTTTGTTTATTTACAACCCTAATTGAGGAATGAAACCTTAGAACTCACCAGAAAATGACGCATGGTGTGATATGACAGCTTAAGATATCATTGAGATTACTAGATTTTTCTTTAACACAAAAAGCCAAATCCAGAAAATGACGCATGGTGTGATATGACAGCTTAAGATATCATTGAGATTACTAGATTTTTCTTTAACACAAAAAGCCAAATTTGTAGCCTTGAGGCTCTAGTGGACAATCTTATAGAAATGAATGGAGGAGGTACATCAAGATCATTTTTTTTGTTAAACAATTGACGGGATAGTTTTCTATTGGCAGGAATCTAATTGACCGTCAACAATAGGTCTCTAGATCTCATTCCTTCATCAATGATAGAAGAAAGACCAATCTTATAAAGCTGGGTAGAAGATGTAAATCAAGATCATTTTTTTTTTTGCTAAACTATTGACATGATATTCTTCTATTGACGGTCAACTAGATGATCGCCAAAAACGAGTCTCTAAATCTCATTCCCTCATCAGCAATGGAAGAAATTTCTGATAATAACATAAGTTAATGCAATATATTAGTTATGCTTCCCTTTATGATCATGCTACTACTTAATTTTAAAGAGTGTTTTCATTTACATTTACAAATGCTAATATTACAATAATAACGACCTTCTTATAAACAATAAATATGGGACAGAGCGTGCGGTTGCATACATCCAATTCATAATATATTCTATCATAGAAACAAGAAACATAGAAACAAGAAACAAAAAGACAAGATAGAAACAAGAAACAAAAAGACAAGAAACAAATAAACATATTTTCATCCTACTGGAAAATTCATTAGGGTCTTTAGTAAATTTTTACACAGATTAAATCTGGGTATGAATCTTATTATAATTCTCAGTACGCAGTCTCGCCCTTAACACGCCTTTATTCATTCGGCTAAAACGGGCTCCCGCAATTTCGAGAGATTATAATAAACTCAGCCTGACTTAATCGTAACCTTACCCAATAAGAACAAATTTCCTCAGTATGCTAAAGACTTTTTTTTTCGATCAATTATCCATCACAAAGCTGACAAATCCATACATCCCAGAAGGGATTAAGGGTATAAATCCCCTGGCACACTCATGATGTTCATGATCGTTGTACGCCCATCATCACTTCTTCCACTCATCTTTGATATATTATAAATTGAAGACAAGACTAATTATTACTTATTAGAAAGAAAAAGCAGTCATTAATTTGTAATTAATTGAAAATATCCATATTACCACACATTCATGCTTAAAAATATTAGGCAAAGGCTACCACAGTTTTTGAAGATGTGATATCTTCATTCTAAATGATATCATTTAACCTAACACAATATCTATGCGCTTTTCTATTTTTTTATTATTTGTTTCTGTGAAAATCCAAATTTCCTTTCAGTCGAGTTCTTTTTAGTCACCAAAGTACTTTTTTTTTTTAAATTATAAAATTTTATACATCTTACCAAATCTTACATAATTAATGTGACAAAAAAGTTATACAATCCTAACAAGCAACAACAACATTACTCAATTACCTTAGAAGCTCCCGCTTATGACGGATGCAACATTTCTCATGTGTTAGAAATACACTAATGTTCTTTTTCAATGACATATAACAAAAATTGCGTTTAGTCGTGTCGATCAATTGCTACAAGATTATACTCCTCGTCTCAATTCGTTTGGCTATATCAAACATATATATATATATATATATATATATATATATAATTTAAGAAAGATTACTTGAATATCTGTTTAACTCTTATATTATATTTCTAAATTTGTTATTGAAAACAACAATATTACCCAATTGTTTTAGAGGCTTCTGTCTATAGCGAAGTATGGAAGCTTATGTGTTGAAAACATATAATGAAAATTGCGTGGTTTCGATTAACTGGTACCTCACAATGCAAGCGTATCTAACTTACTGAGTCGAAAATAGACAATTTCGTTAGCCCAATTGTTCCCTCCTCCACGGCCGTGTGCCAAATTTCCTGTTCCAATCTCTGACGTTTTGGTGAATTTTCAAGTTAAAATCTCTCCTCCCGTCGGTTGCTTTTCTCCAATCACACTCTTGTATTTTCATTTTCTGAGGTAATTCTTAATTTATTTGTACCATTGTATTTGACTAGATCATTATGCTTTATTTTTGATTGTTTCTTATTCAATTCAGTTTTTTCGGCCATATTTTGAAGCTGTAATTCACATTGTTAGGATGAATGCTGTTGCATTCGATCCAGTCATTAAGATACATTATGCCCATAATCATGGAGATGGAGGCGGGGGAAGAAGAAAGTTTATGTTTGGCAAGGGTTCGTTTGAATTTTATTTGGGATCAGGCCCGTATGGTGTCAAGAATTTTGAGTTATTTTTGAGAAAAGAATGCATAAGACCCACGAAGCCAAAATTAGGTTTAATCGTTTCGAAAGTTTCTTGTTCATCAGCTTCACACCCAAATTCAGCTTCTTTGCAAATGTACAATAATACTTTTGCCAAGAAAGATGGTGAGTTTGTTTCAGCAGAAGCTGTTGTTTTATTGTCGGTGTGAGTGTCAATTGCCTTTTCTTAATGATTTAGAGCTGCATATTTGCAGATGAGTGTGTTTTGCTCTTGATTCGACATGGAGAATCAATGTGGAATGAGAAGAATCTTTTTACTGGTTGTGTTGATGTGCCACTGACGGAGAAAGGAGTTGAAGAAGCTATTGAAGCTGGTAAGAGGATTAGGAATATGCCAATAGATATTGTGTTCACATCAGCTTTGATTCGTTCGCAGATGACTGCTATGCTTGCACTCACAGAGCACCGCCTTATGAAGGTACCTGTAGAGCTCGGTTAATGTGTTCGTGACTTGATTGACATGGACTTTTCACAGTTTAAAGAATTTGAAATGTTGCACCTGAATAATAGTCATGTTGCTATGCCGCTTGGATTTATGTAAGTTTCTCATTACTGTAAGTGTGGTCACTGATGAAATGTGTAAAGACATAAAAATAAAGAACATTGGAGATGATATTGTAGCTTGAGGGACATATATAAAACGTATAACCATGTTTGTTCTGTCAAGGATGTCTATATGATGATACTCTGAAACCGTAAAAGCGTAGCAGGCACTTATTTCAGTAAAAGGAAGATAAGTAAATTCTCATCTTCTTTTTGCAATTAGAGTGGGAAGAAGGTAGGATGTGCGCAGATATTAAGAGAGAGTGGGACTGAGCATTGGCACGTGATTGGCAGATTAATTTTGTGAAGGGTTGATATTCTGGAGAATTAAAAGCGTGTTCAGAAAAAGAAAGCTCAGGAGAAATGCTTACTGATGGAGTTTCTATCAGTAGAATGTGTGGATGGATGTTAAATGCGTGCATGTTTGGTAAAATGTTTGGATGGATGTTAAATGTCTGTGTAATACAATTCTTTTAGCATGTTTTTCTCTCTTTTTCAAGGAAGAGCTGATGTCAAGTTCTTAAATCAGCTGGCAGCATGCAAATAGTTGTTTTGTATAAAAGAATGCAGCTTTCTTCAGTGAAAAATGAGGTAGCGCTACTAAACCTTCTGATAATTTCAGGTACCGATTTTTACACATAATGAGAATCAGCCGGCCAAGGAATGGAGTGAAATTCATAGTGAAGATACGAGAAAACAGTCCCTTCCAATAGTCAAAGCATGGCAGCTAAATGAAAGAATGTAATATCTCTTATCTCTTGCTAATCACTCTGCTATGTATAGATTTGCAGTAACATTTTATTTTTGGGACTCTGATGTTATGTTTACTCCTAGGTATGGGGAATTACAGGGTTATAACAAACAGGAAACTGCTGAAATATATGGAAAAGAACAAGTTTACAAATGGCGTAGAAGCTATGAGGTTCAGCCTCCAAATGGCGAGAGTTTGGAAATGTGCTTGCGAAGGGCAGTAACTTTCTTTAAAGAGCATGTAAGTCAACCTGCCAATCGTCCATAGATTTAGGTATAACCCAGACTGCAATGAAGGTCTGATTGCTCAGAATACATTTGCAGATTCAGCCTCAGCTTCTTATAGGAAAACATGTCATGGTTGTTGCACATGCTAATTCCTTGAGGTCCATGATAATGTATCTTGATAAATTAACTTCTCAGGAGGTAACAAATGCAGCTCGAACTCTTAACATACTCTACAAACTTACATTCCAATTGATGATCATTTGCTTTGGACAGGTCATTGACTTAGAATTATCGACTGGAGTACCTATGCTATACATATATAGGAATGGAGAATTTATCAGGAGAGGAAGCCCGCTGGGATCTGCAGAGGCTGGTGTTTATGCTTATACGGAGGTATGGACTTTCTGGCTCCCATTGAAGTCTCTTAACAGTTAGAAACTTTGGTACTGCCAAGCATTTTTGTTTAATAATTTGGGCATTCAATTGTTGACTCTGATGGCACAATGATGATTATTTTGTTTAACTGAGTTTGTGTACTGTTCTCCACTGCTGGGAAAAACTTAACAGCCCCCCCTCTCCAGTGTTATCCGAGTGCGAGTATTGGACACAGGTACATATCTAATTTTAGGTTCTTTAATTAATAAAAAAGATACGATGACACATATAAAAATTTGGATGGGGGTATCTGGATAGAATTTGGAGGGGGGGGGGGGGGGGGTTATCTGGATAAGGTTACATGGATACAGCATTTTTTGCAATACTTATTCATACACATATAGATGTAATGTCTATTAAATAGTTTTCCTTACGAAAATTATGCGTGATCTCAAAGCTATTTAAAAAAAAAAAAAAAGACTGCCTTAAAAAATTGTTACTTCTTCCGTCTGAAAAAGACTATTCATATTTTTGTTTTTGTCCCTCTTGAAATGTTTGTCCACATTCCAAAAATAGCAAAAGGATAGTGGTTTAAGACTAATGTGTCCTCTCAAATGCGTGCTTTTGTAAAACTAAATGTTTTTTAAACGCAAATTGGAAAGTGTAAGCAATAAATTGATTTTTCAGCCAACTCTGATTAAACTGTGTGCTTGTTTGACATGGACCATTTTTTTGGGACGGATGGAGCATTCTTATTCATGAACAATGTTGTCAATAGCGCGATGCGCACTGTAGCGCGACGGTCAAATTTTTGTAGCGCGTAGCGCATAGCACCGTAGCGCGCTGTACATGCATCCAAGGCGCATAGACAACTAATAAACTAAAATATTATGTAGCAACATAAACATAATATAAAATTTCATAATTGTTCAAACAGTTTAAGCATAGATATAATTAAAATATAGATAGAACATAAAAACAATTGTTCAAATTGTCCAAACTTCAAAATTAGCTAAAACTAAAATAATTCTGAATAATCGAACACAAAATCTTCATTTTCTTCATCCGCATGATCTTCTCCATCTGAAGCTAGAAGATCAATTTCTTCTTCATCATCTACAAGCACAGGAGAACCTGGATTTACCGAACTTGAACCTTCCTCCCTAGCAACTTTGGTGGATCTAGTGCCCTAAACAAGATCGTGAACACCGACAGCCTTACTAATCGCGCTCCATCTCAATGATGAACCATCATTAAACACATAATTATCATCATCATTGTCTTCATCATCCATTCTCCCAAGTAGCCATTCATTGCTATCATCGATTTCACTCGGGACAATAGGATCAATCACAATGTTGTCAATAGCGCGCTTGTAGCGCGTAGCGCATTCTCAATTGCAACACAGTGGCGCAGCGTAGCAAACTTCCGGTAGCGCGGGCGAGGCGCTGGAGGCGCATGTAGCGCGCTATTAGTGGGCTTCAGAAATTGTTTTTTTTAAAGTAGTAATTTCATTTTTTTTAAAATATTAATTTCCTTTATTAAAATAAAACAAAAGAAAACCTAAATAAAACCTCCACATCAGTCGACTTCTGCAAAACAAAAAGCCTCACATCCAGAAATTGCAAAAGTCGACATCTCCCCACCTGCGCCTTTCACACACCGCCGCCGCCATCGCACACCGCCGCCAGTCACCAAGTCACCAAAGCGGGTCAGTTGGAACCCCACTATTTCCTTATTGCTTTTTTCTTTCTTCCTCCAAATTCCAAAAAAAAAAGTATAGCCATAGCAGGGAACTCTATCCCTCTGTTAATAAAATTGCAGCCTTGTGCTGCTTTGAATTCCTAAAGCAGAAACCGAAAGTATACTTTTTTTGGGAGCCGGGAGGCAGGCCTGGCGGGGAGGTGCCGGGTGGGCAGGTGGTTTGACATTGTTAAAGACATTGATCATATGTTCTTGTTCTTGTTTGGCAGGTCATCCGTCATCCAAAAAAACACAGGTTCAGTTCAAAAATGTCTGAAAAAAGTTCCGTAGTTGATCCTGCAAGAAAATATGCTGCTCAATTTGGTGATAAAAGATATGAATTTAAGTGTAATTTTTGTGATAAGGTGTTGAAAGGGGGAGTCTCTAGAGTTAAAGAACATTTAGTTGGTGGATTTAGGAACACTTTGAAATGTGCTAAGTGTCCAGCTCATGTGCGTGAGGAGATTATCGAATTTATAAAGAAGAAGGAAGAAAATAAAATTGCAGCTGTCTTAAGTACTAGAATTAAAGATTTGGATGATGTTGGATTTGAAGATGGAGAGGAGGAAGAATGTGAGATGCTTGATGAAAATCAATCTACAAAGTCTAATAGTGTAAGTAACACGAGCAGGCTGAAAAAGCCGTGAACAAAAGGTCTGATAGATAAATACTTTTTTCCAAATGCTGAGAAAATTGGGGAATCAAGAAAATGCAAACAACAAACCATTAATCAGGTTTTCCAAAAAGAATTGAGAAACAAAGTTTGCCAAAATATTGCCCGATGGTTCTACGATGCAGGAATTCCATTTAATGCTGCAAAGTATGAAAGCTTCAAAGTTGCCGTTGAAGGGATAGGACAATCTGGTCCGGGAATAAAGCCTCCTAGCTACCATGAGTCGAGGGTGGCTTTCCTCACTAAAGAAGTTGATGAAGCGAGAGAGTTTGTGAAGAGTCATGAAGCGGATCGGGCAATGTATGACTGTTTTATTATGTCCGACGGGTGGCGGGACTCGGTTGCCCAAAGGGATATTGTCAATTTCTTGGTGAACTCTCCAAAAGGTTCTGTTTTTATCAAGTCTGTTGATGTTTCTGACATCATAAAAGATTCAATTGCCCTATTTAAGTTGCTTGATGACATGGTTGAATATGTTGGAGAAAAAAATGTCATTCAAGTGGTTACTGACAATGCTTCTAACTATAAGAAAGCAGGAAAGTTGTTAGAAGCTAAGAGACTTCACTTGTATTGGTCTCCATGTGGTGCATATTGCATCGATTTGATGCTTGAGGACATTGGCAAGATACCAAGGGTGAAAGGGGCAATTAAGCGGGCAATGTCCTTGAGTGATTTCATATACAGTCGAACTTGTGTGCTTAATATGATGAGAAAATACACCAGAAAGAAAAAATTGTTGTGGCCAGCCATCACAAGGTCTGATACATCTTTCTTACATTAAAGTCTATTTATATGCAAAAACATAATTTGAGAAAAATATTTCTAAGCGAGGAATGGTCGACCAGCCAATGGGGTAAGGAAACAGGCGGCAAAAGAATCGCTGCCATTGTGATTAATGAGACCTTTTGGAGGAATTTTTTATATGCTCTCAAATTGACATGTCCTTTAGTTAAAGTGTTTGAGGATTGTAGATGGTGACAAGAAACCAGCCATGTGATATGTTTATGAAGCCATTGATAAAGCTAAAAAACAATAATGAATGCATTTAATGGTTACGAAGACCAATACAAGGAACCCTTTGAAATTATTGATGCAAGGTGGAATGATCAATTGCATCAATCATTACATGCGGCGGACCATTACTTGAATCCTGAAATATTTTATAGTCATCACGAAATTAATCAAAATGATGAAATCATGAAGGGTTTGTATGATTGCGTTGAGAAGTTGGTTGAAGATCTTAATATTCAAGATAAGATTAGTGATGACCTTACCGTGTATAGAATGACTGAAAATCTCTTTGGAACAAAAAAGGTTGTTAGACAAAGGAGTATGAAGTCACCAGGTAACACTTTCATTCCCAATTTAATTATCGAATAACATATAACTAAGTAAAGTTCATTCTAAATCTAATGTTATAGGTGATTGGTGGGCTGCATATGGTGCTTCAACTTCAAATTTGCAAAAGTTTGCAATTAAAGTCCTTAGCCTAACTTGTAGTGCTTGTGGCTGTGAGAGGAATTGGAGTGTTTTTGAACAAGTAAGCTTTTAAATTATTTTGTTGTGACATGATTGATCAGTATAAGTACACAACAAAATAAATTTTGTCGCCTGTTTCCTTTGTCTAACAGCCATTTTTGTTCCAAAGAGATTTTTAGCCATTCGATACACGGTAAGCTCATCACTAATCTTATCTTGAATATTAAGATCTTCAACCAACCTTTCAATGCAATCATACAAACCCTTCATGATTTCGTCATTTTGATTAATTTCGGGATGACTATAAAATATTTCAGGATTCAAGTAATAGCCCGCCGCTTGTAATGGTTGATGCAATTGATCATTCCGCCTTGCATCAATAATTTCAAAGGGTTCCTTGTATTGGTCTTCTTGGCCATTAAACGTATTCATTATTGTTTCTTTAGCTCTATCAATGGCTTCATAAACATATCTCATAGTTGGTTTCTTGTCACCATCTACAATCCTCAACACTTTAACTAAAGGACATGTCAAATTGAGAGCATATAAAACATTCCTCCAAAAAGTCTCATTAATCACAATGGCAGCGATTCTTTTGCCGCCTGTTTCCTTACCCCATTGGCTGGTCGACCATTCATCACTTAGGAACATTTTTCTCAAATTATGTTTTTGCATATAAATAGACTTTAATGTAAGAAAAGATGTATCAAACCTTGTGATGACTGGCCTCAACAATTCTTTCTTTCCGGTGTATTTTCTCATCATATTAAGCACACCAGTTCGGCTGTATATGAAACCAATCAAGGACATTGCCCGCTTAATTGCCCTTTTCACACTTGGTATCTTGCCAATGTCCTCAATCATCAAATCGATGCAATGTGCACCACATAGAGACCAATACAAGTGAGGTCTCTTAGCTTCTAACAACTTTCCTGCTTTCTTATAGTTAGAAGCATTATTGGTAACCACTTTAATGACATTTTTTCCTCCAACATATACAACCATGTTATCAAGCAACTTGAATAGGGCAGTTGCACCTTTTATGATGTCAGTAACATCAACATACTTGATAAAAACAGAATCTTTTGGAGAGTTCACCAAGAAATTGACAATATCCCTTTGGGCAACCGAGTCCCGCCACCCGTCGGACATAATAGAACAACATACATTGCCAATCCGCTTCATGACTCTTCACAAACTCTCTCGCTTCATCAACTCTTTAGTGAGGAAAGGCACCCTCAACTCATGATAGCTAGGAGGCTTCATTCCCAGACCAAATTGCCCTATCCCTTTAACGGCAACTTTGAAGCTTTCATACTTTGCAGCATTAAATGGAATTCCTGCATCGTAGAACCATCGGGCAATATTTTGGCAAACTTTGCTTCTCAATTATTTTTGGCAAACCTGATTAATAGTTTGTTGTTTGCCTTTTCTTGATTCCACAATTTTCTCAGCATTTGGAAAAAAGTATTTATCTATCAAACCTTTTGTTCTCGACTTTTTCAGCCTGCTCGTGTTACTTCCAGCACTAGACTTTGTAGATTGATTTTCATCAAGCATCTCCCATTCTTCCTCCTCTCCATCTTCAAATCCAACATCATCCAAATCTTTAATTCTAGTACTTAAGACAGCTGCAATTTTATTTTCTTCTGTTACGAAATCGACCATAGATCCATTCCTTCTTCTTCATAAATTCGATAATTTCCTCACACACATGAGCTGGACACTTAGCACACTTCAAAGTGTTCCTAAAGCCACCAACTAAATGTTCTTTAACTCTAGTGACTCCCCCTTTCAACACTTTATCACAAAAATTACACTTAAATTCATATCTTTTATCACCAACTTGAGCAGCATATTTTCTTGCAGGATAAACTACAGAACTTTTTTCAGACATTTTTGAACTGAACCTGTGTTTTTTGTATGACGGATGACCTGCCAAACAAGAACAAGAATAGAAAAATCAATGTCTTTAACAATGTCAAACCACCTGCCCACCCAGCATCTCCCCGCCAGGCTCGCCTCCCGGTTCCCAAAAAAAATACTTTCGGTTTCTGCTTTAGGAATTCAAAGTAGCACCAGGCTGCAATTTTATTAACAGAGGGATAGAGCTCCTTGCTATGGTTATACTTTTTTCTTGGAATTTGAAGGAAGAAAGGAAAAGCAATAAGGAAAATAGTGGGGTTCCAACTGATGTGACTTGGTGACTGGCGGCGGTAGCGGGCGATGACAGCAGCGGCGTGCGATGGCGGCAGCGGTGCGTGAAGGGCGCAGGTGGGGAGATGTCGACTTTTGCAATTTCTGGATGTGAGGCTTTTGGTTTTGCAGAAATCGACTGATTTGGAGGTTTTATTTAGGTTTTTCTTTTGTTTTATTTTAATAAAAGAAATTACTATTTTAAAAAAACTGAAATTACTATTTTTTTTAAAAAAAAAAATTCTGAAGCCCACTAATAGTGCGCTACATGTGCCTCCAGCGCCTCGTGCGACTCGCCCGCGCTACCGGAAGTTTGCGACGCTACGCCACTATGTTGCGACTGAGAATGCGCTACGCACGCTACGCGCTATGAGCGTGCTATTGACAACATTGTAATCATGAAAACCGAACAAATTTCGTACCTCCTCTCATCTTCTACTGGAAGACAACTAGCCACAAACTTCTAGTCAAAGTATTCAACGTTCAGTCAGAGTGTCTCACAAGAATCCCGTAACTATATCCGTGCCATATGATATCCGGTACGAGTTTGGCGGGCAGAAAGGAGACTCGGGGCAACACAGTCCCTCTCTATTTAGTACTTAATTGAAACTACCACATCATAATTTCCAGAGATATGCCCTTCATTCCTCCTGTTTTTCTCTTCCTTCAAAGTTGTCTCAGTTTTGAAGAAAATATCATTCTGGTAATTGATAATTAGGCAGTTTATGGAGTATGGTGCTTTAATGTCTTACTGAGGAATACAAATTAATGCAAATATAATGTTTTTCCAAGTGAGCTGCCAAATGTTGTGTCTGTTTATGTTAATCCTTTGTGTCCATTTCTCTTCACTTATCCAATAAGCCCAGACAATCTGCTCTCTGCCTCCATTAATTTTACTGTTTATGTGCTTTTACCATTTCGGCTGTTTCAACCGTGAAGAAGTAAACTTCTTGACGGACGTGTGATTCATGATCTCTACAAGAATATCTGCGGTTGACACCCTCAAAACATCAACGAATTCACGGATCCTTTTACATTATATGTTGATGACTAAAACTTGAAAGCCATTGTTTCTCTCATCTGTGTCTTCTTGAATCTCTGAGGTTTATTTTCATTCTTATCATGTCTAGATAAATCGAATGGTGATGTGCAGTTTCTTACTACTTGAAAAGTATAAATTGAACTTTTTAGCTTCTCTTTTTTTGGATGTGTTTCTTTTCGTCATCCTCTTGATTTCACATCCATGCTATATCTTCTATCTTTTAGCTTTAGCTAGATAGTTTTTAGCTTCTAAACACTCTTTTTCTTGTACATATTTATTTCTGGGTGCAGAGTTTGGCCTTGCATAGACAAGCATTGGATGAAGGATTGCTGTAGAGATCATGAGAGTGGTATTATCATGCTTTTTTTTATCTCTCTCTTTGTATGATAATCAAATGGCCTAAGGGCATCATGAGAATGGTATCATCATGTTAGGGGCGTTCAACGCGGTACATTCATCAATTTGCTACTGAAAATTTGAGGTTTCTGGAACAGAGTTTCTCATGAATTTGAGAAGTCTTGCACCCTGCTATACAACAACTGAGCTGTATAGGCGGCCTCTAAACAACCTCTACATCCTGACGCGTACATCGCATATTGCCTGCCAATCTTAGTCTCCTTATCAGTTTTACATGGGAGATTCTTGCATTGATCTTATGGAAATCACCACGCAACGATACATATGCAGTAACTTATTATGATCCCAGTATTTCTATGAGTGTTGTGTCTAGGTTCTTGTTTCATTTTTGTAGGTGGTTCGTGTGGCAAGGGAGACTGATTCTTTTTGTTAACATTGTATCCAGGTGCCTTGGCTGTTTTAGCCCCAGAACTTGGAAAGGTTTAAATGTTCATATATGGCAATCTGTTTGATATTTGAAAAAAGCAGTTCCAATTAATGCAGTTTTCAGCTTTTCTCATTTTCTTTCTGCATACAGCGTCCATTCCTCATAAAGGTAAACATTCAAGGAAGAGGAAAAAAAAAAAAGAAGGAAAGGACGTATTAGAATAAGCTGTAGATTTATAACATGTATACTAAAAAAAATGGAAAACAATGTGTTAACTTATGGTGCTGGTGGACTGCATTTGCTTAATTTATCCCCTTGTTTTTCTCTAAATTGTTTCCATTTTCAATGGAGTCAATGAGACACTCTTGCTTGACTTTGGAATATGATAAGATAAAGCAAAATGACTCACGAAATTGGCTGCGCTTGTTATATTGTGAAGTAGCAGTTGATCGTCATATTGCTTGACGCATCATTATGGGTGATCGGGAAACAACCTCTGTGTGTTTCTAACACATAGGTATGGTTGTGTACATTCGACCTCCTATACCCCTCATAAGAGGAAGCCTCTAAGGCATGGTTGCGTACATTCGACCCCCTATATCCCGTCATAAGAGGGAGCCTCTAAGTTAATGGGTTAATATTGTTGTTTTTTCCCTAAAGGTTAAAAGAATACCATCTGCTTGTGTGGTCCCTGATCTATCACAGGATCAGCAAATTCTGGATGTTGTTTGGCTTTACACTTCATGAATGGATCTCAACTTATAAAGAAAATAAAAAATGAAGAAGAAAACGACATGACCAGGAGAGAGAATAAGGTGACTTACTACATGTAGGTCGGCATGTTTAACTATAAGTAGAGTTATTTATGGGTCGTATCCCTTTGATGCTCTGATTTCTCTGATTAATATAATCATTTTAATGTAAAAAGAAGAAAAAAAGACATGACCTGGAGAGAGAACAGGATGACTTAGATAACTTTCGAAAGGAATGGATGAGTGATTAGCTATGAAAAAGAAAATAATTTAAATGATAAAACAGATTTTGTTTGTCTTGCTATCGTATTCATACTTTGTATTGAATGATTTCGGATGATTGTTTTCTGTTCATGTGATACATACGGCTTTGGTTGTTGGCTGGGTCGACACACACATACACATACACACACAGACATATATATATATATATATATATATATATATATATATATATATATATATATATATATATATATATATATAAACTACCGACACTAAAAGATAATAATAAAAGATAATAATAACAAAGCAAAAATGTAAACAAATGTAAAAACTGTAAGTAAAACAAAATATAAAAAACAGTAAGTAAAACAAAATTAAATGAACAGAATTAAATGGGGGTGATTAAACTCCCCAAGAATATAAATAAAAACAGAAAATAAAAAGGGAGAGGGAATAAGATTAGGCGGAACTAATTCCAGCCAGTCATAATATATATATATATATATATATATATATATATATATATATATATATATATATATATATATATAAAGAACAGTAAATAAAAAGGGAGAGGGAATTAGGTTAGGCGGAACTAATTCCAGCCAGTCATAATAATATATATAATTATATATATAAACAATATTAATAACAATAATTAGGCGGTATATATCGACCCAATTATATAGATATATAATACATAAAACAAAGAAATAAAATTAAAAACAGTATATTAAAGAACTCAAAAAGTAAAAGAATTCAAATCATACCATATATTTATTTCTTCAAAAATATTAGAGATACAACTATTGTTTGAAGATTGGAGATCTTCAGGGATATTGGTTTCAAATGGCTTATTGCAAGATATTCAAGAACAAATAAAGTGTTCTTGGTATGGGATAGTATGGGAGAAAGGTTGGAAGGATCTTGGATGGAAATGGAAAGTGGAAATTATGAGAGAGAGAAAATGTAAGTAATATGGTAGAAAAACTTGTGTCCTTTCAAGTGAGCATACCCCCTCTTTTTATAGGAATTTTGAGGGGAATATGGCCAAAATAAGGGTCCCTCTACTATAACTTGCTTGGTCATTTCCGCACAAATATTTTAATAATTTTTTTTAATTTTTTTTAACTTGCGTGGATATTTCGGCAAATTTTTTTTTGCATGTTATATCAACTATTACATCATTGAAATATTACATCAATTCAAATATTACAAATATGAAATTATTACAAATATTACAAATGATCAACTTATTCTATCAAATCAACGTCTTCATCCACTGCATCCGTCGATCCTGAAGATGATGAAGGTTTTGCTTCTTGCAATAAAGGAGCAAATTTCATCAAAATATTTTGCATTTCTTCAGGGTCTTTTGCCATTGCCAGCTGAGATTGCATCCTTGATTTGTGTAATAAAAATTGTTCATGTCCGAGCTTCACCGGTGCTGTTATTGTTTTTCTGCTATCTGCAATTTGTTTTGTGCATTCCATATTTTTATTTGTTCCATTACTTTGTGAGGGTAAATGGATTCTGGAATATTGAATGCTGTCCACCATTTGATATAAAAATTTCTTTTTATCAAGGGTACTTTTATATTTGGAGTATATTCTGCTCTCCATTGGAATACTCATGGTAAATAGAACTTCATATGAAATATCATCATTTCTGAAAATATCTTCTCTTCATCTGTGGGAGAATACATCTTCGTAAATACTTGTAGTGATGGTCTCACTACATCATTCAAATATTCTGCACAGGAGCCAAAATGATCCCACCATGCTGCGAACCAATATGGAATATTCTTCGTTGTTATTCTTCTGGTATCAAAAAATATCAACCAGGTGTGTGAACCCCTGGAGTTTTGAAAATATAGAGAATTATACCAAGCTTGTTGGTAATCCCAATAATTAAAAGAGACATTTGAAAATAAATTTGAATTATATCCTGCAGGAAAATCAATTTCCTCGGATAAAGATCCAAATTGTTTTTGCCATTGCTCCGGTGTCATTATAGACACTATTTTAAAGTTGGAGAAGGCATACTCTATATTATCTTTATTAAAATGATGTTTTATTTCAACAGAATTTGTCATTATCAACAAATGTTGATAATATTCTGTGGTTTTTGCAATATTCCATGATTTATAGAAAAAATCTTTTCCAAAATAATTTTGTAAAGAAATTAATGGATTTTTATCATAATATGATTTTTCTATAGTAGTAATATATTGATAAAAAGACTTTTCCACAAACTGGGTTGTCTGCACGGCCTTTTTATATGTGGGCATTTTGCTGGTAATTTCTGTGGATTGGGGTTTGAAAACTTTATTGGTTTTTTTGAGTTATTGAAGTAGTTGGCTGATGTTTTGATATTGCTGATGAAGTCTCTGCTATTTCTGTAGATTTTGGAATATTGAATTTTTCAAGCAATGCTTGAAATTCAGAACTATTGGATAGGCTTTTAATAATGGATATTGGTGTTTTATTTGGAGATATTTGGGATATTGGAACTGCGGCTATTGGGGTTTTTTGAAGAAGTTCTTCCTCTTCTTCAACTTTATCTGCCCACGTTTTCCGTGGGATATTATTGTCATTATCCGCTGGTAGCTTTCCTTTGTCTTTGGACTTCCTCGACATTATGTCTGTTTTGGAGGAATTCTCTGGTCAGAAAGTCTGAAACAAAATTTGTATCTCCTTTTATATATTCAATATCAAAATCATAAATACTTAATAAAGCTTGCCATCTAGCAAATATTTGTTTTGAAGCTAAATTTTTAACATCTTTTTGTAAAATTTCTTTCGCAGATTTGCAATCAATACGTAAAAAAAAATTTTATTTAATAAATCACTTTGAAATTTATTAATACATAATACAATACTCAAATTTCCTTTTTAATAGTAGAATATGATTTTTGGGTATCATTCCAATGACCAGAAGTATATTGAACTATAGACTCTTTCCCATTTTGTAATTGTTTTAATATTCCACCATATCCTATATCAGAAGCATCTGTTTCAACTATTTTAAATAAATCTGGATCTGCTATATATAAGCAGGGTATATCAGATACTAGACTTTTTATTTTCTTAACCACTGAAGTATGTTCTTCAGTCCATATTGGTGGATTTTTCTTTAATCTATTATGTAATGGTTTTGCAATTATTATTATATTTGGAATAAAATCAACAACATAATTTAAAGATCCAAGAAATCTTTGTAATTGATTTTTGTCCAATATTTTATCTGGAAATTTGGATGCAAATTCTAAAGATCTTTCTATTGGTAAAATTGTTTCTTGAGTCAGATGATGACCCAAGAATCTTATTTTAGTCTGAAATAAAGACATTTTAGATTTAGATAATACTAAACCATTTTTCTTTGCTATATAAAAGAAGGTTTTTAAATTTTTAAAATGTTCTTCAATTGATTTGGAAAATATTAATACATCATCTATATAGACAATGCAAAAATTAGAATAATCCATAAATATATTATTCATAATTCTTTGATATTCAGAAGGTGCATTTTTTAATCCAAATGACATTACTTTCCATTCATATTGCCCAAATGGAACTGTGAATGCTGTTTTGTATCTATCTTTTTCTGATATTTGTATTTGCCAAAATCCTGATTTCATATCAAATTTTGAATATATCCATACAGAATGTAATCTTGTTAATAAATCTTTCTTATAAAGTAATGGGTATCTTATCCATTTTAACGCTTTATTTAGTAGTTTATAATTTATTACCAATCTAGGTGTTCTTCTTTCTATTTTTGCATTTTATTGACATAAAAAGCAGCACAACTCCAAGGAGACCTTGATTTTTGGATTAATCCTTTTGATTCTAGATCTTGTATTTCTTTTTTTGCAATGTTTTTCTAATTCTGCATTCATCTGAATTGGTCTTGCTTTTGTAGGTATATCTTCTTCTCTAAATTCTGGAGTATATGGAAGATCAACTATATGCTGTTTCCTTGACCAGAAAGCATTTGGAAGATCTGAACAAAGTTCATTTTCAAATGATAATTTAAGATTTTGTATTTTAGTAATTATCCTTGGATCCTTTAAATATTGTTCTATTTTATTAATATTTACTGTATCTTTTAATGATTGTAATTGGAAAATTTTACTTTAATTATTGCATTTATTTGTTCTTTATGAATAGAACAAGCTTTTATTAAATCTAATTTTTTTGTTTTAAGTTTTATAAAAATTCAAAATGTAATTTTTTATTTCTTATTTTAAAAGAAATAGAATTAATTCCTACTTTATATGGTTGTAATTAGATTCATAAAAGGTGTTCCTAGTATAACTGCATGATGAATATCATCTACAACTAAGAATATTGTTTTAATTGATGTATTGGATTTTATAATATAAGCTTCAGTTTTACTTTTGACTTGTAATTTGGTATTATTTGCTGTAGAGAGTCTAGTAGTTGTAGATTCTCTATATGATTTTGGGACCAAATTAGTTTTAATACAATTAAGATCTGCCCCTGTATCGAATAGAGCAATTGTATCTAAATGATATTGTTCTGAGAATTTTATTGTTATTCTTATTAAATATTTTCTTGATGTTATTTCTCTTAAAAAAAATAAAAAATCTTCTGGCACATTAGAAATATTTTCGATGATATTGTTATCTATATTTACTGGTTCTGTTTCTGAAGATTGATCAGACTCTTCTGCAGTCTGTAATTTTGTAAGTATTAATTTCATAACTTCTTAATCTTGCTTTTGTTTATTTTATATATCTTTTAATTATATTTGTGTAAATCTTTGGTGAGTGTTTGCTTTGTACACGCTGGGTTATCAGTCTCGTTTTGCAGAGCAATAAATCCTGTATGCATCCAAGTGTTTGTAGCCAAACATCCAAACAAGTATAAAAGAAAGCATATATAAAGATGGAAGATATGTTCGAAGGATCTGCTTCGTGCAGCTCGGTAACATGTGCAAATAAGAATAAAATTGTCAACACTGAAGAAATAATAATATAGAATTTTGACAAAGCAGTAAATAACTGGGTCATTCCAAAGATCAAGAAGAATGAAATATATGAGTCTTCAATATTCAATATGTTAAAATCAGATTATATAATTAAAACGGAGGAAAGAGATATTCCACTCTCTAAACCGTTTGAAACAATACAACTTTTATCTTATAAATCACTTGAAAGACATAAAAAGAAAGGATATCAATATTTACATGTTGGTTTAATACAAGTAGGTATTAAACCTTTAACAAGAGAAGGTTTAGATACATCAATATTAGTAGTCTTACGAGATATAAGACATAATAATTTTGAACAATCACTTCTTAGTTCTGTAGAGTCTAGTCTATGTACAGGACCAATCTCTTTTGATTGTTATCCTAATTTTTCATGTTCTTTGAAAAGATACACAAATATTGAAAACTTTAGTACTTCAAATCAAAACACATGGATATGATATGTTGCCAGGATCAATTCCATTGGCTTTAATATATCGGATTCATTACAAGGTAATGAGTTCCATGTTCATTGGTCCAAAACCCAAACACTCTTTAAAAAGAAGAGAAACAATGATTTTACATACAGATCTGACCAGATCTAATGCTGTAATTTCAAGATCTATAAAATGGAAGGATGTAAATCTTCCAGATGAATGGGTCTTGGAAGGAGCAGTTAAAGCTACAAATAAAATACATGAACCAAATACTGAGATCAACAAAATACGACAATTAAATGATGGATCAGTTAAACTGAGTTTGCTAGAAGTTTCTCCGCTAGAGAAAGAGATAATGCATCTATTTCTAGCACAATAAATTTAGGAAGATTTTCACAGATACCATCTGTGATAGATGTTCCTTACCAAAAACAAAGATTATTTTCAACATCAGATGTTGAATATGCAACCTCTTCATTTAGAAAAGCTGATTATTCTACGGAAATTCCTAGACCAGTTTATTCTAAAAAAGAGTATTATTCTAAATCTGATATCAATGCACCCAGTACATCACAAAATATTTACAATAAATCAGACTTTAGTGAACCTAATAGTCCAACACAATCATCAATAACAGATAATATTGCAAATGAATTAAATGTCATAGAAAAAGAATTTAAGGTAAATAAAACTATATTACACAATGATTTTTATAGCCAGGAAAATACTAGTAAAAGAGAATGGTTTTTTAAACATTATTGTAATATTAGAAAACAAATACAAAAAGAATATTATGAATTTATAAATACTCATAAAATACACATATATTTCTTTGATTGGTTTCGAATATATGCTTCACAAAATAATATAGAATTTCCTTTAAAAACTTTAAACCCAATAATTGAAAAACCAAAAGAATGGATAACCATCACAGCATCAAAAAAGATAGTGTCAAATCATCCACCTTTAGGAGGCATAAAGTTAGATGTATCAGGGAATCCAATAGAAGCTATTCCTTACAAAAATATGACAGAAGATTCTCTTACAAATACTAAACATATTATTCAACAAAATAATTATACAAATACACATCTACATACAATAGGAAAACAATTAGATAAGTTAGAAAAATATTACCAGACAACACCAATAAAATCTATAAGTGAAGAAATACCTAACCAAAAATTTAAACAACCATTATTCAAACCTTTTCAAATATCATCTTCTAGTATGCAAACTATATCTAATAAAGATGATTTCAATCAATTTATAAAACAACAATTAAGTCGTATAGAAAAAAGTCTAGAAAATAGTAATTCTATAACAAATGAGGTAGTTGCAGATTCAAATGTTAATACTTCTATAGCTAGCAGAACTAGAAATAAAGAAAAAGAAGTTACTTCTTCTAAAATTAATAATTTAGAAGAAAACGAATCTTCAAATAATTCGGATAATTCTGATAGTTCAGATAATGAAATAAGCAAAGCATTTGAACAATTCCAGAATAACAATTCTAATAAAGTGGAAAAAATAGAATGGGATAGATCTATAATACCAGTACAAATGTCTACCGATCTAAAAATAAAACCTATTTCCCAATATCGTTTTAATGCACTATCAATATATTCTTGGAATATAGATGGTATGTCAGAATATCAAATAATAAATGTATTACAACAAATGACAATGGCAAGCCAATGCTTATAGAACTCAGCTAACACCTGATGATAAAGCATCGCTGAATATCTTATTTCTGGTTTCTCTCTGGACAACTTAAAGGTTGGTGGGATCATTATTTAACTCCCATACAGAGACAAGAAATATTAAATGTAATAAAAGTTGATGAAGAAAATAATCCTATAATTATAGATGAAGGAACAATATCTGATTCGGTTGCTACACTTATATTATGTATATCCTTACATTTTATAGGCGACCCATCACATATTAAAGATAAAAATGCTGAATTATTAGTAAATTTAAGATGTAGAAAACTTAGTGATTTTCAATGGTATAAAAATACTTTTCTAACCAGAGTCATGATTAGAGAAGATTCTAATCAGCCATTCTGGAAAGAAAAATTCCTTGCAGGATTACCAAATTTACTAGGAGAAAAGGTTAGAAATAAAATTAGAGAAAATTCAGGACAACAAATAATATCTTATTCAAACTATACATATGGAGAATTAATAAGTTTTATACAAAAAGAAGGATTAAGATTATGCCAAGACATAAGATTACAAAGTGGTTTAAAGAAAGAATTAAGACAGACTAAGTCTGAATTAGGAACTTTCTGCAAACAATTTGATAATGATCCATATAAACCTTATCATAAGAATGTCAAGGAGAATGTTCTAGAAAACCTTATAATAGAAATATTAGAAAACCATATAATAACAAATATAACAATAGATATAATAAAAACACTAAATATAATAAAAGATTTCAAAAATCATCTAATGAATTCTATAAAAATAAATACAACAATAAGTATACTAAAAAAAACCTTACAGAAAGACAAATTACAAGAAAAATAAAAATACAAAAGATTACAAAAATATTGAATGCTATAAATGTCATAAGAAAGGTCATACTGCAAATTATTGTAGATTAAAAACAAAATTACAAGAATTAAATCTAGAAGAATCTATACTAGAAAAATTTCAAATCTACTTGTTGAATCTTCTTCGGAGACAGAAGAAACATCTTTCGAGTCTGCTGAAGATCTTCAAGTTGATGAAATATACACATCTTCTTCAGAAACCTCTGATGAAGAAAAACATCTTTATGTTCTAACAAAAGAACAAGAAACAATAGTTGAATAAAAATGCAGAATTAGAAAAACATTGCAAAAAAGAAATACAAGATCTAGAATCAAAGGATTAATCCAAAAATCAAGGTCTCCTTGGAGTTGTGCTGCTTTTTATATCAATAAAAATGCAGAATAGAAAGAGGAACACCTAGATTGGTAATAAATTATAAACCACTAAATAAAGCGTTAAAATGGATAAGATACCCATTACCTAATAGAAAGATTTATTAACAAGATTACATTCTGTATGGATATATTCAAAATTTGATATGAAATCAGGATTTTGGCAAATACAAATATCAGAAAAAGATAGATACAAAACAACATTCACAGTTCCATTTGGGCAATATGAATGGAAAGTAATGCCATTTAGATTAAAAAATGCACCTTCTGAATATCAAAGAATTATGAATAATATATTTATGGATTATTCTAATTTTTGCATTGTCTATATAGATGATGTATTAATATTTTCCAAATCAATAGAAGAACATTTTAAACATTTAAAAACCTTCTTTTATATAGCAAAGAAAAATGGTTTAGTATTATCTAAATCTAAAATGTCTTTATTTCAGACTAAAATAAGGTTCTTGGGTCATCATCTGACTCAAGAAACAATTTTACCAATAGAAAGATATTTAGAATTTGCATCCAAATTTCCAGATAAAATATTGGACAAAAATCAATTACAAAGATTTCTTGGATCTTTAAATTATGTTGTTGATTTTATTCCAAATATAATAATAATTGCAAAACCATTACATAATAGATTAAAGAAAAATCCACCAATATGGACTGAAGAACATACTTTAGTGGTTAATAAAATAAAAAGTCTAGTATCTGATATACCCTGCTTATATATAGCAGATCCAGATTTATTTAAAATAGTTGAAACAGATGCTTCTGATATAGGATATGGTGGAATATTAAAACAATTACAAAATGGGAAAGAGTCTATAGTTCAATATACTTCTGGTCATTGGAATGATACCCAAAAATCATATTCTACTATTAAAAAAGAAATTTTGAGTATTGTATTATGTATTAATAAATTTCAAAGTGATTTATTAAATAAAAAATTTCTTTTACGTATTGATTGCAAATCTGCGAAAAAATTTTTGCAAAAAGATGTTAAAAATTTAGCTTCAAAACAAATATTTGCTAGATGGCAAGCTTTATTAAGTATTTGTGATTTTGATATTGAATATATAAAAGGAGATACAAATTTTGTTCCAGACTTTCTGACCAGAGAATTCCTCCAAAACAGACATAATGCCGAGGAAGTCCAAAGACAAAGGAAAGCTACCAGCGGATAATGACAGTAATATCCCACGGAAAACATGGGCAGATAAAGTTGAAGAAGAGGAAGAACTTCTTCAAAAAACCCCAATAGCCGCAGTTCCAATATCCCAAATATCTCCAAATAAAACACCAATATCCATTATTGAAAGCCTATCCAATAGTTCTGAATTTCAAGCATTGCTTGAAAAATTCAATATTCCAAAATCTACAGAAATAGCAGAGACTTCATCAGCAATATCAAAACATCAGCCAACTACTTCAATAACCCAAAAAACCAATAAAGTTTTCAAACCCCAATCCACAGAAATTACCAGCAAAATGCCCACATATAAAAAGGCCGTGCAGACAACCCAGTTTGTGGAAAAGTCTTTTTATCAATATATTATTACTATAGAAAAATCATATTATGATAAAAATCCATTAATTTCTTTACAAAATTATTTTGGAAAAGATTTTTTCTATAAATCATGGAATATTGCAAAAACCACAGAATATTATCAACATTTGTTGATAATGACAAATTCTGTTGAAATAAAACATCATTTTAATAAAGATAATATAGAGTATGCCTTCTCCAACTTTAAAATAGTGTCTATAATGACACCGGAGCAATGGCAAAAACAATTTGGATCTTATCCGAGGAAATTGATTTTCCTGCAGGATATAATTCAAACTTATTTTCAAATGTCTCTTTTAATTATTGGGATTACCAACAAGCTTGGTATAATTCCCTATATTTTCAAAACTCCAGGGGTTCACACACCTGGTTGATATTTTTTGATACCAGAAGAATAACAACGAAGAATATTCCATATTGGTTCGCAGCATGGTGGGATCATTTTGGCTCATGTGCAGAATATTTGAATGATGTAGTGAGACCATCACTACAAGTATTTACGAAGATGTATTCTCCCACAGATGAAGAGAAGATATTTTCGGAAATGATGATATTTCATATGAAGTTCTATTTACCATGGGTATTCCAATGGAGAGCAGAATATACTCCAAATATAAAAGTACCCTTGATAAAAAGAAAATTTTATATCAAATGGTGGACAACATTCAATATTCCAGAATCCATTTACCCTCACAAAGTAATGGAACAAATAAAAATATGGAATGCACAAAAACAAATTGCAGATAGAAGAAAAACAATAACAGCACCGGTGAAGCCCGGACATGAACAATTTTTATTACACAAATCAAGGATGCAATCTCAGCTGGCAATGGAAAAAGACCCTGAAGAAATGCAAAATATTTTTGATGAAATTTGCTCCTTTATTGCAAGAAGCAAACCTTCATCATCTTCAGGATCGACGAATGCAGTGGATGAAGACGTTGATTTGATAGAATAAGTTGATCATTTGTAATATTTGTAATAATTTCATATTTGTAATATTTGAATTGATGTAATATTTCAATGATGTAATAGTTGATATAACATGCAAAAAAAAAAATTGCCGAAATATCCACGCAAGTTAAAAAAAAAGAAAAAAATTAAAAAAAATTATTAAAATATTTGTGCAGAAATGACCAAGCAAGTTATAGTAGAGGGACCCTTATTTTGGCCATATTCCCCTCAAAATTCCTATAAAAGGAGGGGGTATGCTCACTTGAAAGGACACAAGTTTTTCTACCATATTACTTACATTTCTCTCTCTCATAATTCCCACTTTCCATTTCCATCCAAGATCCTTCCAACCTTTCTCCCATACTATCCCATACCAAGAAAACTTTATTTGTTCTTGAATATCTTGTAATAAGCCATTTGAAACCAATATCCCTGAAGATCTCCAATCTTCAAACAATAGTTGTATCTCTAATATTTTTGAAGAAATAAATATATGGTTTCAGAATTCAGAGAAGAAACGACAAACAAAAACAAAAAGTAAACAGAATCAAGCCAAAAGAAAACAAGAAACGACAAACGAAAACAGAAACGAAAAGTAAACAGAATCAAACCAAAAGAAAACAAGAAAAGACAAACGAAACCAGAAACAAAAGCACAACAAAGAACATCAAACTGGAGGAATGGGGTAGATTATGGAAGAATGAAGAAGAGAGAGAAGAAAAGGAAAAAGAAGGGAAAAACCCAAAAAAAAAAAGGAGAAGATGGAGGAGTTCATGTAGTATTCAAGCAAACATTTGGAAGAAAAACTACATCCTTTTATGTTAAGATTTCATCTTTATATATGTTTTTGTTATAAACTCGAACAATAATATAAAGAAACAACACCAAGAAGTAGATTGTATAATCTCTATATTCTTCAAAAGGTGTCTCTTCAAAGGTGTCTCCAATCTTACAAGAAGTTGTCCTATTTATAGGACATGGAAAATGTAACATCTTCTTAGGATTAATACCCACTAACACCATGATCCTTAGTGGGTGTTAATAGCCTTAGTGGGTGTTAATGTTTGGACATCCACTATCCCCACTAACACACAATAATTCACAATACTCCCCCTTGGATGTCCAAATTTTATAGAATATGCCTCGTTAAAACCTTGCCAAGAAAAACCCAGTGGGATAAAAAACTTGGTCGAAGGAAAAAGAGTACACATTCCTAAAATTGGTAAGTGTGATATACTGCCTCGTTAAAACCTTGCCAAGAAAAACCCTGTGGGATAAAAACTTGGACGAAGGAAAAAGAGTACAGTATGTAAAGTAATCACACTCCCCCTGATGCTGACAAGAGGTCTTTGAGTTGACGCATTCCAATGCTGTAGACCATCTTTCTAAATGTAGTTGTTGGTAGTGCTTTGGTGAATAAATCAGCAAAATTCTTGTTTGATTGTATCTGCTGGATATCAATGTCGCCATTCTTCTCAAGATCATGAGTGTAGAAAAATTTTGGCGATATATGCTTCGTTCTGTCTCCTTTGATGTAGCCATTCTTAATTTGAGCAATACATGCAGCATTATCTTCAAACAATATCGTCGGAGTCTTTCTTAGTGAAGATAATCCACATGATTCTTGAATATGTTGAATCATCGACCTTAACCATACACATTCACGACTTGCTTCATGTAATGCAAAATCTCAGAATGGTTGGAAGATGTGGCTGTTAATGTCTGCTTCACTGATCTCCATGATATAGTTGTACCTCCACAAGTAAAAACATATCCACTCTGTGATCTTCCCTTATGAGGGTCAGATAGATAACCCGCATCAGCATATCCTACCAACTGTGATTCAGAATTCTTTGAATAGAATAGACCCATATCTATTGTTCCCCGAAGATAGCATAAAATATGCTTGACACCATTCCAATGTCTTCGTGTTGGTGTAGAGCTATATCTTGCCAATAAATTCACTGAGAATGCTATATCTGGTCTCGAGCAATTTGCAAGATACATTAAAGCACCAATAGCACTAAGATAAGGTACTTCTGGACCTAATAATTTCTCATTATCTTCTGGTGGTCGGAATGGATCTTTCTTTATATCTAATGATCGTACCACCATAGGACTACTCAATGGGTGAGCTTTATCCATATAAAATCTCTTCAAGATCTTCTCCGTGTACGTAGATTGATGAAGAAAGATTCCATTAGGCAAATGCTCGATCTGCAGGCCGAGACAAAATTTAGTTTTTTCCGAGATCTTTCATCTTAAACTCTTTCATGAGATAATTAGCAGTTTTGGTAAGCTCTTCAGGAGTTCCAACAAGATTCAAATCATCGACGTACACTGCAATTATAGAGAACCCATTTTCAGATCTCTTGATAAATACACATGGACAAATTGGATTATTTACATATCCTTCTTTAATGAGGTACTCACTGAGACGATTATACCACATCCTTCCAGATTGTTTTAGTCCATACAAGGATCTCTGTAATTTGATTGAGTATAATCCATGTGCCTTTTGATCACATTTTGTAGGCAATTTTAATCCTTCAGGGATCTTCATATAAATATCATTATCTAAAAATCCATATAAGTATGCGGTAACCACATCCATTAACCGCATATCAAGGTTTTTAGCAACTGCCAGGCTGATTAGATATCGTAATGTTATTACATCAATTACTGGAGAATATGTTTCATCATAATCAAGCCCAGGTCTTTGTGAAAAACCTTGCGCAACAAGACGTGCCTTGTATCGCACAATCTTATTTTTCTCATTGCGTTTTCGTACAAAAACCCATTTATATCCAATAGGTTTTATCCCTTCAGGGGTTTGAACTACAGGTCCAAATACGTTGCGACTTTCTAATGATTTCAGTTCTGCTTGGATTGCATCTTTCCACTTTGGCCAATCATTTCTGCGTCGACATTGTTCAATAGATCTCGGTTCAGGATCCTCATTTACAATTTCACATGCAATACCATAAGCAAAAACATGATCAATAGTAACCTTTTGTCTATCCCAATTTTCTCCTGAACTTACATAATTCAAAGAGATTTCTTCAAAATTTTGTTCACTTGCTTCTTCAGGAGCAACTTGTTTATCAATTTTAGACTCATCAGTTTCAATTTCTATAGCGCTTTCAGGTTGTGAACTTCTTTGCTCTTCTGGAGTTTTCTCTTCGGGAGCATTAACTTGCACCCTTCTCTTTCGAGGGTTTTTATCTTTGCACCGACAGGGCGTCCATGTTTTAGACTTGCTCTTGGTATACCTTTATCATGTCTTTCAGAGACATCAAGCCGAATTGGCGTATTCATCGCCGGAACGTGGGATTTTGTTATCCTTTGACTATCAGTAAATGCATCAGGCAACTGATTTGCAACATTTTGTAGATGAATTATCCTTCTTACTTCTTGCTCGCATTGATTTGTTCGTGGGTCAAGATGAGAAAGTGAAGGAACGTTCCATGTAATTTCACGTCGTTCTTCAGGAAACGATACTTTATCTCCCCCTAACGGCGGGAAAACTTTCTCATCAAAATGACAATCAACATATCTTGCCTTAAATAAATCACCCGTCAGGGGCTCAACATATCGCACAATAGATGGAGAATCAAAACTCACATATATGCCTAGACGTCTTTGAGGACCCAGTTTTGTCCGTTGTGGTGGAGCAATCGGAACATAAATTGCACAACCAAAAATCTTTAAGTGTGAAATATTAGGCTGCTGGCCAGGTACCATCTGTAATGGCGAGTATGGTTGAAACGAACTGGGTCTAAGCCGGACCAAAGCAGATGCATGGAAAATTGCATGTCCCCAAGCCGATGTGGGTAAATTTGACCTTAAAAAGCATAGGTCGAACAATCAGTTGTAAATGTTTTATAAATGACTCTGCCAGGCCATTTTGAGTATGCACATGTGCCACTGAATGCTCAACATTAATCCCAATCGACATGCAATAATCATTGAAAACTTGGGAAGTAAATTCACCAGCATTATCAAGACGAATAGACTTAATCGGATAATCTGGAAATTGTGCTCTTAAGCGTATAATCTGAGAAAGAAGCTTAGCAAATGCTATTGTTCTTGTCGAAAGCAAACTCACATGAGACCATCGTGAAGAGGCATCCAATAAGACCATAAAATATCGAAATGGTCCACAAGGGGGATCAATAGGTCCACAAATATCTCCTTGTATTCTTTGTAAAAATATAGGAGATTCAACATGAACCTTCATCGGAGATGTCCTCTTGATTAATTTTCCTCGTGAACAAGCAACACACACACAATCACGAGGTAAAAGAATCTTCTGGTTCTTTAAAAGGATGTCCATGTGAGTTTTGTATAATTCTACGCATCATTACTGATCCCGGATGGCCAAGTCGATCGTGCCATAACATGAATAATGTTGGATCATTGAACTTCTGGTTTATCACAATATTAGATTCTACTGGATGTATAGTCGCATAATACAATCCAGATGAGAAAATTGGGAATTGTTCTTTTACAAGTTTCTGGCCTGATTCTTCGTATGTAATACACAAAAATTCCATATTCCCCTTATTCATGGTTTCAATATGAAAACCATTAAGACGTATGTCTTTGAAACTCAACAAGTTTCGTTTCGACTTGGTAGAAAATAACGCCATATTTATCAATATATGTGTACCACCCGGTAGTATAATAGTTGCTCTTCCAGAGCCCTCAATCAATGATGTAGTGCCTGAAATTGTACTAACATTTGCTTTTGTCAATTGCAATGTCGAAAAATATTTTCGATCACGAAGAATTGTGTGTGTTGTTCCAGTGTCAACCAGACAGATGTCCCCACCATTCATCTTGAATATTTGTCTAGCATAACATATATAATTTTCATAATTAAATTTAATTCCAAATAATCAATACATAAATGGAAATTATAATGTAAATGACAAATAAATTTTATTTATGCTGATAGGTAAGTTTAAATGGAAACAAAGTTGCAGGCTAAAACGTCATAAACTAAATAAAACTTATCCAAGAAAACATGACTAATAACTAGATATCCTACATAATTATGCTTGACCATTGTTATTTGTAACATCATCCACAAACTGGATTCTATTTCCATCCATACTAGGTCCCATAAGATAATCTTCAAGATCTAAATCATCAAAATGATTGGGGATGTTGTCATCATTATCCGCTATGTTTTCAAAGTCTGCAAAATTACTTTGTTTTTCCTTGCCTTTATCCTTCTGGGATGCCTGATAAAGATCAACCAAATGTTTTGGTGTACGGCAAGTACGAGACCAATGCCCGTGAGATCCGCATCGATAACATGTCTCATCATGATGCTTATCCTTTGCACCATCTTTTGCAGCTTTTGCCTTTTCATGCGGCTTTTCATTATTTTCCCACTTCTGGTGGTATGGTGCAAAGCTTCTACCACGACCACGACCTCTACCACGGCCACGGCCACGACCACGACCATTAAAAGTTGCATTCACTTCAGGGAATGGTTTTGACCCGGTCAGGTGAGAAGTGTGATTTTTCATTAGCAGTTCATTATTTTGTTCAGCAACTAAGAGACATGAAATTAGCTGGGAATATTTTTCAAAATTTCGTTCCCTGTATTGCTGCTGCAGGAGCATATTCGATGCATGAAAAGTAGTGAATGTTTTTTCTAACATGTCAGCATCAGTAACTTTATCACCACACAACCTCAATTGAGAGACAATCGAGAACATAGCAGAATTATATTCATTGACTGTTTTATAATCTTGCAACCTCAGGTGCAACCAGTCATATCGAGCCTTTGGGAGGATAACACTTTTATAATGGTCATATCTCTCATCCAGATTTTTCCATAATTCCCGAGGCTCTTTCACCCCAAGGTATTCGGATTTCAGCCCGTCGTGTAGATGATGGCGAATGAATATCATGGCTTTAGCCTTATCTTGCTCACTAGCCACAACATCATCCTTAATAGTATGCCCGAGGTTCATAGCCATCAAATGGATTTCAGCATCAAGAACCCATGCCATGTAATTTCTGCCGGAAATATCAAGGGCAGCAAATTCCAGTTTGGTGATGTTCGCTATTGGTCTGATTTATTCATAAACAAAATATATCAGAAAATGATATATTCACTCAAAACTGCAGGTTTGAGTAAATGTTATAGATAGTATATAATAATACAATAGTAACAAGTAATGTGTATATGCATGCGTAACTAACACATATATTTTTGACATCAACATACACTCAGAATATGTATGGTATTTTTATATTATACAATATTGTACATTTTCATTGTATGAGCATTAAACACTTCACATTACAAAACACAATGGTGCATGATGTGTTACTTAATAATTTAGTAACAAAAGGAAAAAAAATGTTGCAGACAAATGCAGCGAGACATATAACAAATGTAACATTATGACAGTGCAAAAGTTAATAAAAATGTAACTAACGTAAGTAGTCAAACCTATGAAATACAACAAGTGTGCTAACAGTAATCAAAAAAAAATGCTGCATTATGTGATAGCTATTTGATACAATTGCTGATTGAGTGGACCAACAACGATTTAAAAGTGAGGTGCCAAAGCAGCTTTGCGTCACATAGATACAACCCAAAAATAAGTTTATGAAAATGGAATCTTACGGTTAACTCAATTTGCCAAAATTTCCAAGTGAGGTGCCAAAGCAGCTTTGAGTCACATAGATACAACCCAAAAATAAGTTATGAAAATGGAATCTTACGGTTAACTCAATTTGCCAAGATTTCCAAGTGACCAAGCTGATCGTCCTTCAGATCTCACGATAGATCTTCTATAGCCGTTAAAGCGTCGTGCTGATAACGTGTTATAAACTCGAACAATAATATAAAGAAACAACACCAAGAAGTAGATTGTATAATCTCTATATTCTTCAAAAGGTGTCTCTTCAAAGGTGTCTCCAATCTTACAAGAAGTTGTCCTATTTATAGGACATGGAAAATGTAACATCTTCTTAGGATTAATACCCACTAACACCATGATCCTTAGTGGGTGTTAATAGCCTTAGTGGGTGTTAATGTTTGGACATCCACTATCCCCACTAACACACAATAATTCACAATAGTTTTATGTATAATTGTGCTTTTTAGTTGATGTGATAATGAATGAATGAAAGAGATATTCGGTACCTTATGATTCTTAAATCATGTTTGTCATAAGTTTTTATTAATTATGTTAGAATTACATGAAATAAACTGATTTGTCATGCCACTGTTTCTTTCTGTATTATTATTATTCAAAATGGAATAACAGTTCTGGAAAGTTTTCCTTTCTTGGCTTTCGATTTTTTTTTTTTTTTTTGTCTTTTGGACTTGTATCGCTTTCGGTTTTGTTACATGCCTTATTAATCTGTTATTGTTATTAAAAAAAAGGAGGTTATGTGCAGTAAACTTCCATGCTTGTCAGACATTAGATTTTCGATTGACATACCAAAGTTTCGTCAGTCCTTAAACTATTATTTATTTTCGTATTATGATTATATATATAAATAGAATTTGATTGTTTAATTATCGTTTCCGCGAAAAAAATTTTTATGTTATTTCTGACGTGTAAGAAGTTTGAACGACGACCCGTAGTTCTCGTAGTAGAATGCGGCATTTGTACTGCTTCTGAAGTTAGGATTCAGAAACAAAGCGCTACTTTACGATTTGATGTATAAAATCTTACATTATGTTTTGTTATTGTCAATGCTTAATGCACGAATGACATAATGGAATTTATTGGGAATCTAAAAATCTTTGGACATGTTAATAGAGAGTCAATGCTTAATGCTAGCAAATCTAAAGGTTCAAAGAAAAGATGAAAAAGAAAAGTAATGTGAAACCAACCAACAAAAGCAAGAATTCAAAGTAACCAAAGAAAAAAGGATAAGAAGATAAAAGAAGTCATTTACATGTCAGCAGAGATAAGATCTCCTGTTTCACTTTTTTCTCACTCCATTTGTCACTACGTGACACGTGACATAAGGGGTGGACGATAATATTTTCAAAGTCAACTAGTAAAAGCAAGCCCAGTGACATAATATTTTCAACTAGTAAAAGCTACATGTGAAGTTATTCACTAAACACCAAAAACTACAAGTCAACTAGTAAAAGCAAGTCCAGTGACATAATATTTTCAAAGTCAGCCCATGTGAAGTTATTCCCTAGAAGCTAATATATGTATAGGCCAGCAACGACTTTCCAGTAAAATAAAAAAATAAAAAAAATAAGAAACAATAATAATAACAATAATGGCGTTGAGACAGCAGTGACCGGCAGATTCGTCGACGGCAGCTCCGGAAACACAATATACAATAAACTTTGACTTTCATCAAGTTCTAGGCACTTGACACACACACCTTTTTTACATACAGATTTCCTTAGTTATTCGTTTATCGACATTGAAATATATAAGACTTACATCAAAGTAATCACGGAGCCAGGAGTCCTATTAGAAACAAACTTTCTATCTCTAGAGTTGGAGGTATTGTTTACGTGTACCTCATTCTTCCATACCCTAACGATAGTTTTTGCTATCGCTGAGATATACGATTCTTGTTGTTGTTTTATAAGCCGACTGTTAAGCTAGGCACGTTTTGAACGAATAGTATTTTCATTGATTTCAATTGTGGATACATACACCTATTTAAGCTTTACAGACTTTTCCTAACTATGGAATACAAATTACATACTAATGATGATTCCTTGATTTCCTCTACTCAATCACATATTCAAGGTAAGTAAATAATTCAGTATTTATGGTACAATTATGAAAAGATTTGTACAATATTCAACACTCTCCCTTAAGTTGAACAGTGGGATTACCAATGTTCAACTTGTGTAACACACATTCGAAGATTCGTCCATTTACGGCCTTGGTCAAGATGTCTGCAAGTTGATCTTCAGAACGTACATGCGGAAGTGCAATAATCCTTTCGTCAATTTTTTCTTTGATGAAATGTCTTCTATCTCAACATGTTTATTGCGATCATGTTGAACCGCGTTTTCTGAAATACTGATAGAGGCTTTATTATCGCACTTCAAGTTCGTCGGATTGGTTACCTGAAGGTCGAGTTCATTGAAAAGTTTGCGGACCCAAAGAATCTCAACGATATCTTTCACGATGCCTCGGAACTCCGCTTCTACGCTGGGAAACGTCACCACCTTTTGTTTTTTTTACTTTTCCAGGTAACAACATTGCCTCCAACTAGGGTAAAGTAGCCAAAAGCGGAGCGATGATCGACTTGGCTTCCTGCCCAATCAGCATCAGTGTATGCCTCAACATTGAGGTGGCCGTTATTCCTGAACAATAACCCAACGCCTGGAGTTCCTTTTAAGTACATCGTAACTCTGATTACAACATCAAAATAATGTTTATGTTGACTATGCATGAACTGGCTGACCACACCAACTGCGTATACAATGTCAGGCCTAGTGCGAGACAGACATATCAGCTTGCCTACCATGCGTTGATATTGTTCTCGATCTGTTGCAGGAGCTCCCTGTTCAAATCCTAGCTTATGATTCTGGATCATTGGAGTATCAGCAGGTTTGGCATCAAGCATACCAACTTTTGTCAACAAATCCAGAATGTATTGATATAAATGCCTGTTTGTGAATGCAACACCTCAATGCCCAGGAAATACTTGAGTCCGCCAAGATCTTTTATCTCGAACTAAGTGAACAAGTGTTTTCTGAGGCGTGAAATTTCATTAGTGTCATTTCTGGTAATAATCATATCATCAACATATATAATAAGACAAGTAACTAAGCTTTCCTATTTTTAATGAATAGTGTATGATCGGCATTGCTCTGTTTGTACCCATCTTTTCTCATAATGGCCGTAAATCTACCAAACCATGCTCGAGGAGACTGTTTGAGTCCATATAGTGCCTTTTCCAACTTGCATACCTGTCCAGGTCCAAAATCTTCAATGAAGCCCCGGGGTGGTTCCATGTAGACTTCTTCTTTTAATTTACCACGTAAAAAGGCATTTTTAACATCGAATTGTTGCAACAACCAGTTCTTTGTAGCTGCAATAGAAAATAGTAACCCTGATAGTATCGATCCTTGCGACCGGTGAGAATGTTTTAGAGTAATCGACTCCATAAGTTTGGGTGAACCCCTTGGATACGAGTCTTGCATTATGTCTTTCAATACTCCTTTCGGCTTTATATTTAATAGTGAAAACCCATCTGCATCCCACGGGTCGCTTTCCCGCTTGTAGCGCACACTTCTCCCATGTTTTGTTTTCTTGAATGCGTTCATTTTGACTAGCATGACTTCCTTCCACTGTGGCTTGGCACATGCCTCCTCTACAGTCCTGGGAATCTCCTCTGAGCATATGGTAGATAGAAAGACTTTGGCTTCACTACTCAAGTTGTCCTTTTGCTTATGTATTGGATATTTTGTGGCCTTCGTAGTTTTTGTTGGAGAGTACCTCTCAGATGGGATGCCCCTGTTTTTCCTTGGTGGTAAGACACGCCCCTGTTCTCCTGTCACAATGTTAGTATGGTTCAATTCTAGTTGCCCTGGACTGGTTGCAGAATATTGGGTTAGTGTATCAAGGGAATGATTACTGAGTAAAACCTGATCATTTTCATAAGTGCAGTGGGTATTAATGTTCTCACCAGGAACGGGATTATCAGGGTGATATGTATCATCAATTACCTGCTGTGGTGCATCTATCTGAGGAGTCCCCTTGGCGGGTACCTGTGCAACGACTGTATTATCACATGGAGCGATAGTGCAGTTAGAGCCATCTACTTACCGTGTTGGTTAAGTCGGTAACCAGTATAGTTTAGACAACCAATTGAGAGAGTCATTACCATCACTAGCTATCTCCCTCTAAGACCGAGATTGGGTGGCAAAGAAGAATTTGGTTTCCAAGAAAACACAGTTCATAGTAGTATGAACTTGCTTAGTACAGGGGTTATAACAGCGATAGCCTTTTAAGTGGAGGAGTAGACAACGAAGGCGCATTTCTCGGCACAGGGTTTAAGTTTGTTTCGGTGAGATTTAGGAATGTGAATGAAGACAGTACAGCCGAACACTATGGGAGGTAGGGTGAGTAAGGAAAGAATTTTGATGTGTTGGGCAAGAGTTTCTAATGGCGTTTTGTGATGGAGAATGTTAGTGGGTAGGCGATTCCTGAGATATGTAGCAGTGGACACAGCCTTCGGCCAAAAACCCCGAGGGAGAGATGACTCAAGTATCATAGTACGGGTCATTTCGAGAAGAGTATGGTTTTTACGTTCTGTTACTCTATTTTGTTCCGGGTTATCAGGACAAGTAGTTTGGTGAATAATGACATGTTCACAAAAGAAACTTTTGAGTGCCCCATCGAAATACTCTCCACCATTGTCTGATCATAGGATTTGTATGGTCGATTAATATTGATTTTTGGCCATATGATAGAATTCAACAAATTTGTTTACAACTTCTGATTTGTTTTTAGGATATAGAGCCATGTCATACGAGAATGATCATCAACAAAAATAACAAAGTATTGAAAACCTAATGGTGTGGAGTGTGGAGATGGTCCCACACATCAGAATGAATTATGGAGAAAACACTGCCGTACGTATATTATTTGAGCGATAAGTCGCTCATGGTTGTTTGGACTGGAGGCAAATGTCACAAGTAAAAGTACTAAAATGATTAGAAAACAAATTTGGATAGAGTTTTTGGAGATAACCAAAAGACGGGTGTCCCAACCGACAGTACCATAACCACAACTAGCGGGACACCAAACCGGTGGCAAGATTAGACTTGTCATGTTGCAACCACTGCATCTACGTAATAGAGGCCCTCGTGTTCTGTACCACGTCCAATAATCTCCTAAGTATGAATGTCCTGCAACACACAAAATAATGGATACATAAGAACCACACAATCCGATTCCTTAGTGAGTTGACTAATAGATAGTAATTTAGTGGAGAGAGAGGGAACAAAAAGGCAATGCTTAAGTGTAACATTTGGTGTGATAGTAATAGAGCCTTCATCACATATAGGAATGGTCTCTCCACTTGCAGTTTCAAGACGTGTTTTATGTGGAGGAGATTGAGTGGTGAAATCGTTGAGGTCAAAGGTCATTGTATCGGTGGCACCGTAATCGAATATCCATTTGGTTTGCCTCGGTTGGGTTTGACTTTGATAGGCATTTAATTTAGTAGGTGTGGAATTGGGTCAATATTGGAGGGACTGTTTTGTAGTATATGGGACTTTTCAGGGGTGGGAGGGATAATATTGAGGGCTGGCGGGTGAGTTTTGGAAAAATTAGAAGGTGCAGGGGTGTAAGGGTTAGACTGGAAACTGAAGGGACCATACTGTCATTAAAACGAAAAACAGAGGGTTGTCCTGCCAATTCTTGAGTGGCTAAAGGGGTAATATTGTTTATTAAAAAAGAGTGGGGATTATGGGGGTTACCTCATCCTCCCTTTTCGTCTATGCCCTTTTCTTCTTGGTTGGTGCACTGGTTGGCGCCGGCATTGCTGCCGCTGTTGCCTGCCCCATCCTCGAAGCCTTTGCTAGCTGCACCTCTGCCTCCTGTACCTGTAGTGGTGGTTATCTTCTTTCCCTCCTACTATTCGGGGTAGCCTAGGATTTGAAAGTAACTTTCTTTATTATGCCCCTTCTTGCCACAGTGATCGCAAAGAAGGTGGCTTTTGTCCACCTTTGATGTCTGTCGTGGTTGTTGTTGCCCCTGCTGCACTCCCTTGTTTCCATGGCCTCGGCCACATCCCTGAGATGGTTTCATAATCAGCCCATGTCTGTTCCCCTATGAAGAAATTGTTTCTGATGGGCCATGTCTGGTCAGCCCAGACCATGCTTCTACGCGTTTGATTAAAAAAAAGCAGCCTCTATATTCGGTAAAGGGTGTTCGTTTCAGCAACTCCTTTTTTTCTGTTTCATATTTATCACTGATGGCAGTCAAAAATTGATAAAGGCGAAATTCCTGCATCTTTTGGTTGTATAGTCCGATATCTTCCGGACATTGCATGGTGTGATAGTAATAGATCCTCCACCACATACAAGAATAGTCTCTCCACTTGCAGTTTCAACACGTGTTTTATGTGGAAGAGATTGAGTGGTGAAGTCGTTGAGGTCAAATGTCATTGTATCGGTGGCATCACAATCGAATATCCATTTGGTTTGCCTCGGTTGGGTTTGACTTTGATAGGCGTGTAATTTAGTAAGATGTGGAATTGGGTCAATATTGGAGGGATTGGTTTGTATTATATGGGACTTTTCAGGGGTGGGAGGGATAATATTGAGGGCTGGCGGGTGAGTTTTGGAAAAATTAGAAGGTGCAGGGGTGTAAGGGTTAGACTGGGGGTTAGACTGGGAAACTGAAGGGACCATACTGTCATTAAACCCAAAAACAGAGGATTGTCCTGCCAATTCTTGAGGGGCTAAAGGGGTAATATTGTTATTAAAAAAGAGTGGGGATTAGGGTTACCGAAAAACAGAGGGTTGTCCTTCCAATTCTTGAGGGGCCTAAAGGGGTAATATTGTTTATTAAAAAAGAGTGGGGATTAGGCGTTACCTGCTCCCCCCTTTTCGTCTGTTGCCCTTTTCTTCTTGGTTGTGCACTCGTTGGCGCCAGCATTGCTGCGGCTGTTGCCTGCCCCATCCTCGAAGCCCTTCCTAGCTGCAGATCTGCCTCCTGTACCTGTAGTGGTGGTTATCTTCTTTCCCTCCTACCATTCGGGTAGCCTAGGATTTTGAAAGCAACTTTTTTTTATTATGCCCCTTCTTGCCACAGTGATCGCAAAGAAGGTGGCTTTTGTGCACCTTTGATGTCTGTCGTGTTTGTTGCGGCCCTTGATGCACTCCCCTGTTTCCATGGACTCGACCACATCCCTGAGATGGTTTCATAACCAGCCCTTGTCCGATCCCTTGTGAAGAAATTGCTTCTGAGGGGCCACGTCTGGTCAGCCCATACCGTGCTTCTATGCGTTTGATTTCAAAAAAAGTAGCATCTACATTCGGTAAAGGTGTTTGTTTCAGCAACTCCTTTTTCCTGTTTCATACTTATCACTGATGGCAGTCAGAAATCGATAAAGGCGAAATTCCTGCATCTTTTGGTTGTATAGTCCTGATATCTTACAGACTTTGCATGGGATTAGAGTCCAATGTATCAATTGAGACATATATGTCCTGCAGACTGTTCCAGCAGGGCTTCCAGAGAATTTTCTCCCTGCCTGATGTTATTTGCTTTCATATGCAAGTCAAAGACTTGCAAGGAATCCCCTCCAAGACCCGGTAAGTTAAGGCCAGCCCATCCCAAAGGGCCTTGGCAGTTGGATAACGTGATACATTGTTTATCATACTTGGATCTATATTTTACAGGATTCAGGTAAACACTGAATTGTCATCTTGCTCCCACCGTGGGAACTGTGGATCCGTCTTTGCTGGCGGAGGAGGCACCCCCGTGAGGTGGGAGCTGCGTCCTCTGCCCAGGATGACTCTGTAAATCACCCGGGCCATAGAGCAAAATTGTTGCCAATTAATTTGACAGCGATGTCAGGTTTTCCGGCAGTGGTGTGTGTGGTTGAGTTGGTGGATTGAGGCTGTCTCTGAATATTTGGGCTATCTGGATGGCTAAATCCCCAGGACTGGGTGCGTTTGTGGTTTCGGTCTTGGGATTTTCCTGATGATTGTGGTATGTCTGACATGGTGGTGTGATGGTTATTACAAGGCAGCGGTTTTCAATATTCTGGTGATGAGACGTGGGTGATGTTGAGCACAATGGATATTGTTGCAATCTGGATGGTTGATGAATATTTCAGCAATCGGTCGTTTTGGTAAGTCAAATTGGTCTGGTAAGGTAAGGTATAAGTTGGCTGGAATTATGGGCCAGGAAAGTTATTATGGTAATGATGAGATTTCTTTGAGCCTATGCCCAAAAATCTCACATTCGTAAGAACCGTGCTGGCTCTGTTACCATGTTAAGACTAGGCACGTTTGAACGAATAGTATTTTCATTAATTTCAACTGTGGGTACATACACCTATTTAAGCTTTACATACTTCTCCTAACTATGGGATACAAATTATATACTAATGATGATTCCTTGATTTCCTCTACTTAATCACCTATTCAAGGTAAGTAATAATTCAGTATTTATGGTACAATTATAGAAAGATTTGTACAATATTCAACACCGACCTATTATAAAATTTCATTTCCTAAACAATCCTTAACATGGCCATTTAAAATTTTTTACTCCATGTGTTCTGATGAAGCCGGATCTTCACCAAGGGTCTAGATGACCTCGAATAAGCTTCGTCAGTTATCGTGAAAAACTGTTAACTGGAATTGAAATGAGTGTGTAGATGGAAATGGCGCCAAATGTCCTGCACAAAGAAGCACATGTCAGAGGTCCCGAGGGGTTGGCCCCGGGAAAAACCCTCCGACGCTCAAGACAGTTTGGGCCATATCTCACTGAGAATTAATTTAAACGGGCGAGTTAGGAATTTCTCACAGTATTTGCCGAGGAGTAGAGTATATGAGTTAGCTTTTTGGGATCCCAGATCCTCCCTTCTTTGTTTTGGTTGTCTTGCTTTTATAGACTTTTTCCCGCATTTGGTTTCTGATAGTAGAATAATTGGATAAGATGTTTTATTGGGGCAGAAAGCCTAGGACGCTGTAGGTCTGGCTGATGTGATCAATAGGTCGGCCTGGTGATGTAACTAGTAGACCGGCTGTGTTGTGACTTTGGCATGTTCTGGAAGGATAGCCAGCTGTAGTCACTATGTTTGAAGAGTATCCCTGTTTGGGGGTCCCACGAAATAATATCTTAGGAAGGTTCATTATCTGTGGTACACAGTTAAACCTTGCTGAAGTACACAACTTGCTGTGGTACACAGCTGACCCTTGCCGTAGTATGTGATTAGGCAGTGTCTAGATGAAGTGGTCTGAAGTGCAAGCGTTTGAACATATACTGAAGTTGATTGCCGAGGTGCGACCCTTGGCACATTTTTGATGTTGCGAGGGTGTTGTGTTATCCTACTGAAGTGCAGCCGAAGCTGAATTGTCATACTTAGGCGCTGAACTGCTGAACTGTTGTACTGCAGTACTTTGAATGCTGAGCTACTGAAGTTGAACCGTAGACTGTTGCTGACTAACAGACGATTAATTATGGTTTATCATGTTGCAAGACATACCCTAATAGAACAAAACTTTTATATCAGGAAATGCAATATACAATAAACTTTTACATTCATCATTATCCAATTATAAATTGCGACGACTTCTGCAGTTCTATAAAGTTTAGAAAACAAAGAGAATAAGGGAGAGCTCTTACAAAGATAACATATCAATAATAATAAGAATATTAATAATGGCGTTGAGACAGAAGCTGCCGGCAGGGTCTTCGACGGCGGCTCCGGAGGAGATTTTGGACGCTGCACTTCACCAGTTGGGTTCGTGTTTGATTGCTACAACCGCCGAGAAAGTTAGCGGCCATCTTTTGGTCACACCCCTCTGCTGTCAGGTTTGCTTAGCATGGTCTTTCAGTCACGCTAGCTCCATCTTATAGAAGTTCAATCGAAAGAAAGAATTTATCTTGCAGAAAAAATCGAAATGAGTAATCAGTTCATTTCATGTTATTGATCATCCTTCATTTATTGATATCTGCTGGCTGTAAAACCTGTTGTTTCAATAGTTATTGTTAAATAAAATTTTGGAGGTATAATGTTGACCACCAGCCATTCAAGAAGTTACATGGAGGACTGACGGCAATGATGGCGGAGTTGATGGCCAGCATGGGTGGCATTCTGGCAGCCGGTGGTGAAGAAGGTCGCCGGAATTCAACTGAGCGTTAACCATCTGAAGAGTGCCCAGCTCGGCGACATTGTATATGGCAAGGCCAAACCTCTTACTGTTGGCAAGTCTGTTCAGGTAAATTTGATGTTATTTTCTCAGAAAAGAACCTTTTACGATCACATTCTATATCAGATACGATAAGATCATGTTAGTGTATAACAGTTTTATTAAAGTTATAATATATGGTATAATATGTCGGTTGGTATAGAAGATATGGTAGAGCATGTTTCTAGCACATTTTCTCTCCTAGATGATATGATATTTTGCATTATCTTAGTTCTGTGTTGAAGAAAATAAGGAATTGGGAAAGTCAACTGGTTGACGTGAAAGGCTGGCAAAATATTTTGCAGTATTTTGACATCTACAGAATGACTTCTGTCACTAAAAGTTTCACTCCCTCTGGTTTGGCTAATCTATAAGTTAATTATATATCATTGTATAAGTAATGCACCGATCATTTCAAAGAGTAATGAGGTATATTAGCTTCCAATACATAATGACTGGTGATTCAAAGTTGTCGGTTCAAATTTTGGCAAACACAGTATGAATGTTTAGGCCATGCATTAACCTTTTATACCAGACGAGTTTAAGCTCAGACACCGTGTGTACACCAAATCTATGTAATAATTTGGTATAAATGATTTGCTATTATATGTATAAGTTGTGTTTTCTTTTAGAAATATATAAGTTATGTTTCAATGAAAAAAATCAATGTAATAATTTATTCTATTTTTAAGGCTTTGGATTTTTTCCCAAGAACTGTCAACTGGGTTGGACTAGTCTGAACTCGCCCTATTTATCGCGACAAATAAAAGACGAAGCCTTGAAGGATTGTGAGCCAATTCGAACCGAGCTTAAGCCTAAAGTTCGTCCAATTTGAGTGTATGAGCCGAGCTTGGGCTTTACCAAGCTCAACCTATTTAAAATTCAGTCCGGAATACTTGCTTATATGTATTCTTATTTATCATATATATTTCTCTAAAACAACCAAAAATAATGTTTAATATATTGTAGAAGGTTTAGTTACATTGCATTTCTTCCATTATGTCTTTATTATTTTTTCTAAAAACTAAAATCGCGTTCTACGATATAAGTTATTCTTATTTTCCCCTAATTACATGCTATCAACTTAATTTTCAACACTGCTACTTGTGATACTTTCTTTGAAAAACTATAAGTTTATATTATTTTACATTAGTATAGACTTCACCAAAGGAAATGAATATTTTATGGTAGCGATGTCATAGTGGTTTTATTATTTTTATGTATTTTGGTATAGAGTAGATCACGTTGTTACCAAAAAATTTCATTTGTTATAAAACAATCCAAAACTTATGAAATTGTAGTTTTGATCGACATCTTGTTAGTTGATGTTATGAATGTTTATTTTGTATAATTAACGATGATTAAACAGTTAAGTTACTGACAAATTGACAGCCAAATTGATCATTTAGTACAACAAATTAACATGCTTTGGACTAAAAACTCTACTTTCAAAAGTTTTAGATGTTTTAGATGTTTCATACAATAACTGAAAAATATTTACATAGAAAAGGTGATTAACTCTCACCCTGATGCATTAAACGAAGACAATATTTGTGACCCGTATGTACGTTTTTATGTTTATTATTTATGGGTTCGCTCAGTATTTTGTATTTTTCTTTTTATTTCAAGTGTTTTTATAATATATAAACACAAGTGTACAACAACAACAACTATACTAGAATATACCGACTACATTAAAAGTTACCGCTAGAGTCTAGGAAGGATGAGAGGCAGACAAACAATACCACCATCTCAAGATATAGAGAGTTTATTTCCAGTGAGACCACCGACTCTATATGTACCTGCATAGTTGACACAATAATAGACATATGGTGTGCTATTATATTAGTGAAGGAATTTAGTAAGCACGAATAGAAATGTATTAAAATAGCCATAACCGTGCATATGTACAAATACTGAAGCACAAAGACAAAAACCAAAAAGTGCAAAGTCAATCTAAAGTGTAGAGAATATCTAAGACCCTAAGTAAACTTTACGGTGCCTCTATATCCTGTCTAAACCTCTTTAACCTTAATCCTCTTTCTCCACGAACTCCTATCACTGATCATGTCCTCAGGCATGTGTAAATCTAGTAGGTCATGCCTAATTCGCTCATTCATAGCCAGTTTGGACCTGTCTTTACTCTTTCTTTCCTTCTACAACGAGGCTTTCAACTGTTCTGACAGAAGCCATTGTCTGTCTCCTCTTGACATGTTTAAACCATCTCATTCTCCCCTCCCTTATCTTATCTGCTATACCAGCCACCCTAACCTTTTCCTAAATACTTCATTTCTTATCCGGTCTAGCCTTGTATACCCACACATCCATCTGAGCATCCTCATCTCTGTCACTTCCATCTTCTGCGACTGTGTCCTCTTGATGGCCCAACAATCTGTTCCATATAACATTGCCGGCTGCACTACCATCCTATAACAAGTGTACAACATTGAACAAACCTAATAACAACAACACCACGAACTCCACATACACTAAATATGAGCGCTCGGTCAGTCAGTGCACCAGCGCTAAGTAAACCCTCTAAAGCTTCCAATGTCTCTTCATATTGTTCAACAACCTTTGTTGCATGAGGCTATGCATGCTGTGCATGAGCATCCTAAACAACCACTGGTTAATCAATTCACAGACAAACAATAACATTACCCCGTTGTTTGAGAGGCTTCCGCCTATGGCGGGATATGAGAAGTTGGATGTACGCAACTATACATATGTGTTAGTAACACGCAGAGGTTGTTTTCTGATGACCCATAATGAAAATTGCATCAAGCTGTATCGATCAACTGTTACTTCACGATATAAGAATCGCAACCAATTCAGTAAGTCGTGTGTAAATAGAAAATGGTGTACATATAAAATGATTATAACTGTTTCTATTATCTATATCTATTCTTAATGGAATAACTGTGAATTCTCATGCTTTCGAATAAATTTCACTATATGTCACATAAAATAATTTGCAATGCCACAGGTATGGGAAGTGAAATTTTGGAGAAGTGCAGCAGCAACGCCAGACGAAAGATCATTGATATCCGTATCACGCGTTACACTTGTATGTAACATGCACTTGTCCAAAGAAGACAAGGATAAGCTAAAGCAGTTGGAAAAATATGCAAAATTGTGAATCCAAAAATTCCACTAGCATACGGAGGCTGATTTTCACCAGTAAGAACAATATATACTTCTATCATAAAGAATAGTGTATGGAGAGGATGAAAGACAGATAAACAATAGTGTATGAAGAGGATGAGAGACTGATAAACAATATATCCATTATAAAAAATAGCATGAGTATTTAGCAAATCTTTCATGTTTTCCATTTCAGGATTAGCGGTTGATTATGAACAATTCATGTGTGCGTTTTCCACCGTTTCTTCCGTTACATGTGATAATAATATATCTTCCCTTTTCTTCTTTTAGTTGATCGATGCACTAAGCTAATATATATTTTTTTAAAAATATTGTTTTAGTTGTCTTTTTAACATAATATGAATTACACTATATTAAAAATCAATTATGATAATATGAACGGAAGGAGTAACATATTGTGTTCACTAAGTTTTTTTTTTTTTGGGTATGCTGTTTAAGTTTTGGTACTTAGAGTAATCATTAAATACTGAGATAAAAGATGGTTACGGACTGATGAAAGGCGTAATTCTAGAGATGTGATAATGGTCATCAAAACGATAAAGAACATGTTCACTTATACCATTTCTTCCACTAGCTTCTCCTTATTGCATTACAATTATTATGCTTACAGAAATAATAACATAACTAAATATAATTAAATAGATTTATTATAGAAAGTGAAACACTCCACCAAAGAATATCCAATATGAATTGTTACCCTTCTATCCTTCTGACCTTAGAGATAAAATGCATAATAGTTTTCTTTATTATCTCAAACGCATCTAACAAAAAAGAAAGAAAGAAAAATAGAAAATATAGAAATAACTATAACAACTTCTCTCTGAAATCAGAATAACTGGACACATCAAGATTTTAGACTAAATTCTGCTGGTCATAAACAAAATTAAATAATAATCAAAACTATGACTTTTTATTTCATTTACTCACGCATGAAACAACTAATAGCCCCACTTTGGGGGTACATATAACACTATAAAATATATGTTTCCAGATATGACTCTACTCAAAAATACGTATAGTCACCTTCAGTTCTAAGACAGTAAAATGAATACAAAAGACATATGAACTACATAATCACATAAACATTTCAAACATCAATGAATCTATCTCACTTATAACTCATAACTTTCAATTACATCGCCGACAACACACATGTAAGTTTTCAAATACCAAAAGAAAACAATGTTAGAACGTAACACTTGCACAAACACCATTAAAAAGGAGGGAGAGGGGTGAATAGTGGTTAGTAATATCTTTTATCCCTTTGAAAAATTTCCTCAAATCTGATTTTGAAAACTTTCAGAATCATTACCTGTTTTTGAAAATATTAATTCTTATTACGTAACTCCAAAAATTATGAAACTTTACAAAAATAAACTTCAAAGTGTTAAATTCACTCTGTCCAAAAATAAAAACGTTTGGCACTTCAAACAAGCGTAAAACTTCAGATGATCAGTCTAAACTGAATTGGACAGAAAGTTAGGAAACTTTGAAAGACTATAGCTTTTTATATTGAGTCAAAAAGATTGATTCTTGTGTCAAAATAATTCTTAAGATGTCTAATTTATGTTTTCAGAAGGCTTTGACCAAAAACTATGCTTAATATGACTGAAAGTGCATGTTTCTTGAAGATTGGTCAATCTGTTGGTACAATGGAGAAATAGTCTTTCAAGGACTTAATGACTGACTTTCCTTTGCTCAAATTCAATGATTCTTATTGTAAATGAAAGCTAACAGTCTGGAGTATATTTTCACCAAAAATCAAAGATTTTGAAAACGTTTTACTAATTTAAACAGTCGTGTAAAGTTGAGTACTAAAACTGTGAAAAAGGGGCAAAAAGATAAAGAAGACGAAGACACCAAGAGTTATCCTAGTTCAGTCAGTGTGATCTACTCTAGTCTAAAGGAACACCTTTGCTTGGATTTTTACTATGAAAAGAACACCTTACATCTTTCAAAGTATTTGATTCTTGAATTATACACCTACCCTAATCAAGACTTGATCACAGGACGTTTACAACACAAGAATGTAAACATCTCACCACCTTTAACCTTATAGAATAGCTAATCAATTACAACTTTTATGAATACAAGAGGTGTAAATGCAGCTAAGAGACAACTCAAAACAACACAACTTCAGCTGCAAGTATGAAGAACAAGAATGGAGAAGAAGAGAAAACAAGAAAGAAGAGAGTTCAAGGCGCATCTTCCTTCTTCAACTCTACTCCTATTTACAGGTGTGAGCAGCCCCTTATGTTTATTATGATGCCCACATGTAACCTTCAATGTTATCAATCTTGCTTGTCTTTATTTCATTGGATGACCACCTCACCACCTTGCATAGTTGGCACCTTCAAAAGATATGGTTGAAACACTTCAACTCCTATCTTCATGCTGAAACTTTCTGCAGAAAATTTCTAAAAAATCAAGTGGTTTGGATAGCCACTTCCTTCTCCACCTTTTGCTCAACCATAATAACAACTTGGAATGGATAAGAGATGACCAAATCAGCTGTATTTCAGCTTCCACAACCGAGATGTATGCCACCTTAGATGTTGTGTGTGTGACTCCTCACCAACAAGTCAGTTTGCAGTATTTTAGTTGGTCCATGTGGTGTAGTCTTGTATATATGTTAAAAATTGATTTGTCCACCTCACATATACATTTATGTATGTTGTTTGGAGTAAAAAATAAGTGGAAAATCTAATAACCAAGATTGGATAATGATGAGAACATGTTGCCTTGTAATCATCCCAACTTGATCCAAACTACATCCCCTTTCTCTCCTTCAAGTGTGGCCGGTTTTTCTTCAAAAAATAGCCAATATTCTGCTCAAAATAATAAAGAAGAATTCCAAAATGATGCATATAAGAATATAATTGCCATATACCTTGACAAAATAAATGTCGCATTATAAGAATCCCCAAAAAACTAAAATCTATAATATATGGTTGATGTAGATATGAACACCATGAATACCCTGAACACCATAAATACTATATATAAGAAATCCATATGGCAAACATTTTAGCATTACACAAAAAGAAGCTTATATAAATTATCATAATGCCCTTGTCTTCAAAATGATCAAAATACCCTTGGACACCAAATATGTCAAATGAACGTGTAATGATACTTCAACTTTGTCTTTTCATTTTTGTATTTATCCTTCATAAGATATATTCGTGCAAAAGCTCAAAAATACCTTTTTGCCTTTGTGGTAAGTTGTAAAAACTTGGCAAGTTAGTGACATAACAACGTACATATGTGTACATCACACCAAGTTAAAGCATAGAATCATGATGACCATATGTGAGATGTTTAAAAACTTTATCATATGCAAAGGAGATAATGCGTATACCAATAATGCTTACTTGCTTGTTATATGTTAAAGAAATTTTTTAAAAAATACGTTGACATCGATCGATCCATGTCTCAAATTTAGAGTCTGATGTGTACATCGATCGATCAATGTTTCTATGTTTGAGAGATCGATGTATCACAGTGAGGTTTTAGTTTTAATATGTGCAACATCGATCGATCAATATAGGGTATGGTGTGCACTTCGATCGATAGATATATCTCAGGTTGAGAGATCGATGTCTCATAGTGAGGTTTTAGCTTTAAAATCTACACACATCGGTTTATCTATGTCACTTCTAAGAGACTGATGTATACATCAATTGAAGATTAACATGAAATATCAAAGTTAACTTTAAGATTATTATCAATTAAAGAAAAACAATTTCATTGATTGAAGGTCATCTACAAATTGGAGCAAAGAATATCTTATTTAAGAAGTAGAATCTGGCTCAAACGGATTCAGCAGAGAGGCGCACGCCTCCCTTCTACTTCTCCAAACTAATCTGCCAAAGAATATAAAACAAGAGGTTGCAGGGGCCAGCCGCCCCCACCTGGAGAGAGAAGAAAGCCATCAGAAGTGCAGGCGAGGCCACAGCGCTGACACCAGCAGCCCAGGCGTCCGGTTCTCACCCACAATCCTCTCATCTCCTGCACGACACGTGAAAGCAGGAGAATGATGGAGAGACTAAATGCAGGTCACGTGGCAATATGGGAGGGTGGTGAGGCTAGATGTGGATGACCCTTATCTAGCCATACCATCCCTTCTGATGTCACGTGTCGTGTGGTGGATAAAGGAGGTGAAGGGATCAAAACCTGGCTCCCGGTGCGTCGGTCCGAGACGCTTCCCAAGCTGCAAGAGCGAATTTCATCCTACTCTCTATACGGTTTCTAATTTTTCTTTTCAATTTGCAATTAGACATGAGTTTTTGGATATGATAGATTCAATTCTTCCCTAAATTTTATTTTCTTAACCAGTTTTTACGTAAAGTTGAATCTTTTTGGTATTTTAATGTGTTAGTCTTCCTTTTTAATTTAATTAATTACTAGTTGACTTCCAATATTTAACTGTTGTTGGTGTTTTATTCAATAGGTTGGTCACATATTGATATGATATATAATTATATTCGATTTGATTAGGATCGTATCAACAACGAACTTATAGTAAAATTAACTACGGATAGATTCGGCTTTTGTAAGCGGATTTTTAGGACTAATTTATCAGAAGTTATTGAAACTAGAGAATTCTATAGATATTTAAATGCAATCCATTCTCTTAAAATTCATATCGGTGAGAGAGCACTTAGAAAGTGGGAAGAGCTAAAGCAGTTGGTCTGGATAACATACCCATTGAGGCATATAAGTATTTGGGAGAAGAAGGGGTTCAATGGCTAATTACTCTGTCCAACTTTATTTTCAAAACAGGAAAAATGCCAGATGAGTGGAGAAAGAGTATCGTGGTTCTCCTATATAAGAACAAAGATACGCACAGTGTTGTGGGAATTACAGAGGGATTAAGTTGCTTAGTCATACTATGAAGCTAGAGAGAGTAATCGACACTAAAATTAGGGAAGAAACTCAAGTTACGGTGAACCAATTTGGTTTTATGCCAGGACAGTCAACTAGGAAAGCAATGCGCATCCTAAGGAGTTTGATGGAGAAGTATAGGGAGAAGAAGCGTGATCTACATATGGTTTTCATCGATCTTGAAATGCGTATGATAGTGTGCCACGTTGCCTGATCCGGGATAGTTTGGATGCAAGAAGTGTTACTATTAAATATATATAATTAGAGATATGTATGCTAGGACGAAAACAATTGTCCGTACGCCTGTGGGGAATTCAGACTTTTTCTGGGTGGAGATAGGCATCCATCAAAGATCCGCGTTGAGCCTATTTTTGTCGTAGTTGTCATTGATGAGTTGTCAAAACCGATCCATCAGTCAGTTCTATGGTGTATGCTTTTTGCTGACGTTATTGTATTAGTCGCGAGAGTAGACATACCCTAAGTATGAGACTAGAGTAGTAGAGAGGTGTTTTAGAGAGAGGATTAGTTGTTCTAAGAGCGAGTATATGCACTATGACTTCAACAGCGTAGGTGACGGTGAGAATAGCTAGCTCACCATCGAGGGTCAAGTGGTACCACATGTAAGTAAGTTCAAGTACCTAGGATCATTTGTACAGCAGGATGGAGACATAGACAGTGATGTAGCACATCGAGTTCATACAGACTGGTGTAGATGGAGGGCTGCCTCACGAAAAGTTAGGGGTGGCTAGTATAGCAGATAAGAGAAGAGAGGGGTGGCTAAGATGGTTTGGGCATGTCAAGAGGAGACAAAAAACGGCGTCTGTCAGAGAAGTTGAAAGCCTCATTGTAGAGGGGAAGAAGAGTAAAGACAGGCCCAAACTGACTTGTGATGAGCGGATTAGACATGACCTATTAGATTTGCAACTCTCTAAGGACATGGTCCAGGATAGGAGTTTATGGAGGCAGAGGATTAAGGTTAACAAGGTTTAAGCAGGATATAAGGGCACCTTAGAGTATATTTATAGGCTTAGATACTATCTGCGTTTTAGGTTGACTTTGTACTTTTTTGTTTTTGTGTTTGCCTGTTTTGTATTATGTGCATATACACGTTATGACTATTTTAATATCAGAAGCTTCATATTTGTATTTAATAAATTCTCTCACTAACACACTATTACATCATATTTCTATTATTGTGTCATTTATGCAGGTACATATAGAGACAGAGGCCTCACTGGAAGTAAACTCTCTATCCTTTGGGATAGAGGTATTATTTGTCTGCCACTCACTCTCTCCAGACCCTAGCGATAGCATTTGATGCTGTAGGGATATACTGGATATGATTGATTCATTGATATTTTCATAACCTTGGTTAAAACGAGTTTCAGAAGAATAAATGAATCACATTCTTAAGGAGATTCATACAAGAATTTGCAGAAACCTCTTTGGATCAAGATCTTAAGCTCAGAAATATTAACTAGATGGTTATCATTAGCAAATCTTACAGAGAGATGCTCTTGAGTTGGTAAAAAAAAAATCAGTCATGCCAGGCATGCAAGCTCCATTGACTCATGATTTTAACCAAGAGATGATTCCGTCATCAGTCCCTGGTCATTTGTTTAATAGAGGGTTAATCTGGTCGGACCTCTACCACTAGATTCATGATTAGTTCAGCATTTGATTTTTTCTATCGATTACTTCACCAAGTGGATTGAGACAGAGACTCTAACACTAATAACTGAGAAAAGTGTGGAAAAAAATCCTTTTGGAAAAATATTGTATGCCAATTTGGATTATCAAAAGTGTTTGTTTCAGATAATGAAAATATTTTATTGAAGATTATGTTAAGAGTTGGTGTGCCGAGTTACACATCGTGCAACATTTCATATTAATAGCTCATGCTCAAGCAAATGGTCAAGCAAAGCTTGCTAATCAGAATTTGAAAGAAGGAATGTAGAAATAACTAGAACAAGCAAGAACAAGATGGGTTGATGAGCTATCCACCATATTATGTGCTTACCAAACCACTCCTTCCACTTCAACAAAAACAAAACAACTCATTTGCTCTTGTTTATGGATCAGAAACGGTGACATCAATCAAAATTGGTGCTTCATTAAGCAAGGTTGAAAATTATTCAGATCAGAACAACAATCAAATTCTTTTTTTTTTTTTTAAATGTGGATGAATAGGAAGAGAAAGAGAAAGAACTCATATCAATATGGCACGGTACAATAAACTAATTTATTAATATTACAATTTAAGAGTTCGGAACCAAATTTTCAAAATCCGTGATCTTTTTCTTAGAAACAACTTAGCTAATCAGATCAGATCGTTTGGAAAGTTAGATCTTCAATGGGAAGGACAATATTGTGATATTAATGTTTTTTCTTCCGAGGCTAATAAATTAGAAGCTCTAAGTGATAGAACTCTACCAAATACTTAGAATGCTTCAAATCTGAAGGCTTATCATGTGTAATCTGTAATATTTCTCTTTCAAAGAAATCAAGGTCATAACTTTTAATTATTGTTAATTATTCATTTATTTTCAATTAGAAACAGGTCATTCACAGAGCATAGCTCTATAAGCATATCTTAACTTCATCCTAAACAAAAGAATTATTTGAATCAGAGCTTCAACCTCATGAATACAGTAAGTCTTAATCATCTTTTCCTAAAAATGGAGCTTGACGAAGCAGACCTTCAACCCTATAATTACAGCAGGTTTAATCATATTTCAGAAACAAGGGTGTAATGAAGCAGGACTTCAACCATATGATTACTGTAAGTCTTAATTATCTTTCCTAGACCTTGGAGTTTAACAAAGCAGAGCCTCAATTTTGTGATTACAATATGTCTTCATCATCTTTTTCAGACAAGGAAGTTTAACGATGCAGACCTTTAACATTATGATTACAGAATATCTTAATCGACTTTCTGAGATAATAAAGTTCAACGAAGCAGAGCTTCATATAGATTATAGGAAGATGATTTCTAATCTTGAAATATAGTTTAATGATCCATCATACTATATTTCATCGGGTGATACCGATATATACTCAGTTTTAATAATTTCGATCTACTTAGAATTGTAAAAATTGATGTAAATATGTGTAATTTTTTGTTTAGCAATTCGGGAATTGTTGAATAGAGGCATGAAAGAAGTGAAATTGCGATATGCTTTTCATTTTATTGTAAGATGTTTCAATACATTCCAAATATAAATAAAATATCTAAGCTAATCATTATATAAGATTGGGGGAATACATCTCTACAAAGACATATCACCAGATTAATTAGCTTAAGTTTTGGCATCTTTCTGTTCAGTTTCAGCAATAGTTGTCTCTTCATCATCATCCAACAACATCTCTCTCAAGTAAATTCCATCTCTGAATAAAATTGAAAAAAAAAATCATCATATTCAGTTTGGGCTGTTAAGTTGAAAATCCTTTGCAATTCTTGCGTCTACATTATTTAAAGAAGGTTCAACTTTGGCACAAACATCAACCGCTTTAGTACGGTTGATTTCCAAGATTGGAGCTTGCATAATGGCTAAGTTAGCTGAGAAGAACTTGGATTTTTTAAATTTAATAAAAAGTTGAACTCCAACCAGTAAGAGTCTTTGTCACTCCGGTCTATATAGCGTGTAGGGATGTAAATCAGATTCTCAATACCCTCTAGTAGAGGTTTGTCATAGCACAGGGACAGCACAAGGAGTCCATTGACACCGAAGGAACAACCGACGGGATGGCCTGTCAGCCTATCATGTAATTCCACGGGCCAATAGTGCTCTCACACTATGCAGCTAGTCTGGAAGGGGTTCAAACATTTTTGTCTTCGGCAAGGTTCGAACCCCTGAAGTTCTTTCCGAAATCCCCTACCTGGAACCATTGAGATATGACATGCGGACGGATTTTTTAAATTCATATATAGCTTCTTGATTGGTTTTGAATAATTTATCATAAGAACCATACAGTGAAGCATTCTCTGATTTCAAATCTGATAGATACTTCTCCAAGTCAGCCGATTATTCTTTATCTTTGTGAGCATATTCAAGGTTTTTTATTTTTATTTTTTCATTTTATGTCTTTGATCTTTATTTAAGGTTAGCTTTATATAAGATATCTTCTTCTTGTGTTAATCAACTTGAGAATTGTCCATAGCCAAAGCTACATCATATTCTTCTTTCTCCTTCCTTCTATAATTCTTTCTCTTGCTCAGAAATCTTCTTGTTCCTTTCTTCGATCAACTTGGAAAAATGAGACTTCTTCTTTTTTTTTTCTTCTAGGAAATCTTCTGTTAGGAAATCCGACAAGATCACTGCAAAACGCGCAGTGAAAAAACATAACTTGATCTCCGATTTCCTACCAAGGATCCATGTTGTTCGTTTAATTCGATGAAAGAAATCAAAAACCATACCTCTATAGATTCGAAATCTGCAGACGTAGAACGTGCGAACGTAGGATGTGCGATGGTACGATCACCCTCTGTCGGTATCCACACGAATGCTTCCGCCCGGAGTGCTAGCTCTTGAAACGGCGCGGCTGAAGAACTCAGCTTTTCTCAAAAACGATTCTAGGGTTTCGTTTTTCTGTACTCTGTAGTGTACAAGACACACCAGGATATATACACATATTAGATGTCAAAATCCGACTCCAAATCGGATTGGTTAATGCCAATCATAATCCGTATCAAATACGGATTTTGTTAGGATTAGATAAAACCAATCAAAATCCATATCAGATATGGATTCTATTGTTATTATCCGATGATATAAATATATATATATATATATATAAACGAAAATAATAATAATAATAATAATAATATATAATAATAATAATAATATAAATTAATATCTAATATTAATATTATTAATATCAGCCCGTACGCATTCTTGTGTGCGACCCGATAGGTCCATATTAATTGGCAGTCAGTTAAATCTCCATTAAACCAACAAGTCGTAATTGGTCTCTAGCAAGACATTACGACTACCCAATTAATACGAGTAAAGTCCAACTAGCCTAGTAATAGTACATGCATTAATCCTTTTGTCACACGACATCTAGTTTGAACATAAGTCATGGTCAACGTCATACTTATACTGTTCAAACATATGATTACTCGATCTCTAAGTAGACTGATAAAACAAATGATATTGATCACACTATCAATTCATCTGAGCACGGCCATGCATTTCACAGTCTCACTAATCGAGGGGCCCAAAGATATCTCTCTCAAAAGAGAGGGACAAATTCTATCTTGATTGTTCAATATCCTCTACATAATTTCTATCATATTCAATCATGACCTTATTATTATCCAGTTACGGATAACGTTTGATCATGTCAAAATATAGTCCTTACGTTGGAAACTATGACAATCTCAAGTCTAAAGATTAAAATGACTATTATGAGATTTACTTATAACGCTAAGCCATGTAGTAATCTCATGATGGGTCTATCCAATACATTGTTCTCTAACAAGTATCTATGAGATTGATTCGTATCACCATACACATAATCATCTCATGATTATCAAATCAATACTCATACTGATTATAAATTATTTTATCTCTATAACAATAATGAACCAGGGACATATATCAAAATTGTGTAACATACTAACCAACAATAATGATAATAAAACCTCTTTATTAATAATAAATGTATAACATAAAACATCCAAATCATGGACTAGGGCACATACACTAACATCTTCTAGCCCTTCTGCTTTGTTGATGAATCACTCTTTCTTATCGTGAGCTGCAAAGAACAAATAAGAACAAATAAATATGTAATATAGCAAAATATGGAATAATCAAAAATATCTTCATATTTTGAATTTACTAGAGCTTCGTATCTATGAATTAAATTGGCTAATTATTTAAAAGATAAAACTTTTGAAACTCTTATGCCAGCATAAAGAAGATAGTTCTTACTCATTGAAGGAACTTGAATGGTGTGTTTACAATGTTGATGAATTAGCCTATTTATAGGCAAACACACACATGTTTATATGTAAAAGCTATGTGAACAAAATAAACAAAGTTGGTAAAAGCTATGTGAACAAAATAAGCAAAGTTGAAATTGCTACCTACCATTTGAAAATAAAATCATGTTCACAATTGTTGACTAATGTATGTTCCCATTTGATTTGATTTAATTCTACATTGCCTCCCTTAAATCAAAATCTTCAAACTTGATCATTCCAAGCATTTTCTTCAGTCTTGAAAAATGACTCCGTCTTCAATGGCTTTGTAAAATATCTGCAACTTGTTCTTCAGTTGGACAATAATCAATGGCAATCTCTTTCACGAACTAGGTCACGAATGAAGTGAAACTTGATATCGATGTGTTTGCTTCGTCCATGAAATACTGGATTCTTTGATAATTCAATTGCTGATTTGTTATCGCAATAAATATTTTGGTTCATCTTGTTCATGATGTAGAAAACCAAGAATTCGTCTAAGCCATAGCGCTTGTGTAGCACTGTTTGATGCTGCTATATACTCTGCTTCAGCTGTAGATAAAGCCACGACTTGTTGTTTCTTTGAAGACCATGAGAAACGCCGGATCCCAAGAAAAATGCATAACCTGATGTGCTTTTTCTTTCTATGGTGTCACCAGCCCAATCACTGTCTGTGTACCCCAGAAGAGAAATATCATTAGCACAAGAATAGAATATACCATGAGTTTTTTACCTCTGATATATCTCAAAATCCGTTTAGCTGATTGTAAGTGTGATTGACGTGGTGACTCCATGAAACGACTGATAAGTCCAACACCATATGTTATGGCCTAGTCAGTCAAATATCTCAAGTTTCCAACTAGTCTTCGGAAGTATGTAGGATCAAGCATCTTTTGTTAACTTCAACTTTTCTTCAACCGGTGTTAAGATGGGTTTTGCAAATTCCATCTTAAACTTTTTCAGAATATCACCTGCATTTTCTTCTGTGAAATGAATATTCCACTGTCCATCTGATAAACTTCCAAACCAAGAAAGTAAGACATTAGACCAAGATCCGTCATTTCAAAATGACTAATCATAGCCTCCCTGAACTCAGAAATCATTTTAGCATTGTTACCGGTAAAATAAGGTCATCAACATATAACATACGATAACAATATCGATCAGAATATTTCACATATAAAGTATGCTCATATGGACATCTTTGAAACCATGTTCGTGAAATAAGAATCGATGCGAGTATACCATGCTCGTGGAGCTTGCTTGAGCCGTACAAAGCTCTTTTCAACCGGTATACCTTACTTTCTTGTCCTTTGACAACATATCCATCTGGTTGATCAACATAAACTTCCTCTTCCAGAACTCCGTTTAGGAATGCAGATTTAACATCCATTTGATAAATCTTCCATTGTGCGGCAATAGAAATAACCATACGAACTGTGTCAAGTCTAGCAACAGGAGCAAAGACCTCAAAATAATCAATACCTGCCTTTTGTTTGTATCCTTTTGCAACAAGTCTTGCTTTAAAGCGATCAATCTCTCCATTTGCTTTGTATTTTGTCTTGTACACCCATTTGACTCCAATAGGTTTTTTCCCTTGGAAGAGTAGTCAATTCCCATGTATCTCAATAGCATGAATTTCTTGATCCATGGCACGAATCCAATTATCATTTCTGAAGCTTCTTCGAATGTCACTGGATCACAATCTGCAAATAATGCAAAATTCACAACTTCTTCATCAGATAATTCATTGTCATTACCAATTTCATAATCCTGCAATCTGGCTGGTAATCGCCTCTCTCGTTGTGGACTCGATGATGGTTTAGAACCAATATCTCTCTTGGTGGTTCTGGTTCTGTATACGAGAACCAACAATAGGAGAAAATGAAGAATTTTCTATTTTCTGGCTCTTTTCTTAGCCAATCCCAAGCCCCATCTCTTCAAAAATGACATCTCGACTGATAACAACTTTTCTGGTAACAGGATTATAAAGTTTATATCCTTTTGTTTCATGAGAATATCCAATAAAAACACATTTTCAGATTTATCATCCAACTTCTTCCTCAAAACATCTGGAACATGAGCATAAGCAATACAACCAAATACTTTCAAATGTCCGATATTTGGTTTCGACCTGTCCATACCTCGTAAGGAGTCTTTCCTTCTGCAATACTCCTTGTAGGACACCTGTTCAAGACATAGACAGCACAAGCAACGCCTCGGCCCAAAATGATTTTGGTAGATTCTTTGAATGCATCATTGATCTTACCATGTCCATAACTGTTCTATTTTTCCTTTCTGCCACCCCGTTTTGTTGAGGTGTATATCTCGCTGTCATTTGATGCTTAATGCCATTTTTCTCCAGATAATCATCACAGACGTATACTCAGTTCCTCTGTCTGTTCTCAAAGTTTTGATCACAAAACCACTTTGTTTTTCAATGTACACTTTGAAACTTTTGAACGTATCACATGCGTCAGATTTTTGTTTCTAAGAAAATACACCCATGCTTTCCGACTAAAATCATCAATAAAAGTTATAAAGTACTTACAACCACATTTGTAGGTACTTCTACAGCACAAGTCTGAATGGATCAACTCCAGTGGTGTACTCGCCCTCCAGGCCTTATTCTTCGGAAACGGAAATCTGTGTTGCTTTCCCAGTGTACATGACTCACAAACTTTCTGTGGAAAATCAATATCTGGCAATCCTAAAACAGATTTATTTCTGACAAGAAACTTCAAACTTCTGAAATTCAAGTGTCCAAATCTCAGATGCCATAGCCATGTATCATCATATGTCATAGAACTAAAGCAAGGTAAACTGCTACAGTTGATTGACAGCGGAAACAAACACTATTATTCATGTTTACCTTTGCAATTAATCCTCTCTTCGGATCACTTACAGTGCAAACTCCATGATCGAAGACTATGTTATAGCCTTTCAGAGATAACTGTCCAATGCTCAGTAAATTATGTAAACTTGGTACATAGAATACATCAGAAATAAAGTTAAATAATTGAAAGAAAGAACCATCTTTCAAACTAATGGCAATCCTCCCTTTACCAAGAACAGGTACCTCAGAATTATTTCCAAATTTCATAGTAGTATCCAAATCTGTAAACATCTCCTTATCTCCTCCATATGATTCCACCACTGGAATCCAAATCCATTCATTTTTTGTTTTGTTTTCAACACTCAAATCAACCAAAAACAAAGTCTCAGGACTTGTGTTGTCATTTTCAGCCACTTTCACATGTGTTTTGGACTATTCTTATACCAACATTACTTTAAAAATATCCAAACTTTTTGCAATTAAGCATTGGATTTTTGATTTATCCTTTTGAAATCTTCTTTTGATACTCTATCAAACACGAGTATTTCGCTGGTAATTAAATTACTCTACCACGACTTCTTCTTTTGACCACGTCATCTACCTCGAAAATTTGATTGTGTTGACTAGATTCAGCATATTTGCAGACAACCCTTGATCTTTCGAAATAATTGTCTGAACTTGTAATGCTTCCTCTATAATTCCAACAGACCGCTGATCTATGAGATTTCATAAGATAGTAACTCACCTTCCAATTGATCAATAATCATTTCGTCAGATCCTTGGTAGCTTCAATGACTATTTTTTTCATGTGAAACTTTTGAGTCAAAGATCTGAGAATTTTCTGAACAAGTTGGGCTTCGGTGATGACTTCACCATTGGTTTATATTTTTCCACCAATATCTCGTACCTTGGATATGAATCTGCACACTCGTTTGTTTTCATTTGAGCCATTTCAATTGTCTCCGAAATTCTTGTAAGCGAATATTTTTAACTTTGCTGCTTCTCTCTATTGATATTCACAAGAATTCTCCAAGCCTCTTTTGCAGATTTGGTATTCATAAATTTGTTTAAGACTCTAACTCGACTCGGTTGTTAAGATAATGTCGAGCTAAACGATCTTGCCTCCTCTTTATCTCCAAACTTTGGCCTCCTCGTCACTTAATTTTTTGCTCGCATCTGGAATCAAATCCGTTTTCTATGACATCCCATATGCCAGAACTTCAAAAAAATCTTCATAAGTATAATCCATGGATCAAAGTTGTTTTTACCATCAAAGATAAAACAGACAAGGTTGGATAACTCTCTCTCCTTCCATCTAGAAAAAACCGATTCAGCAATACAAGCTCTGATACCAATTGGAAGGAACTTGAATTGAATAAATCTAAGAAATTGAAAGAAGGAGAATAGAATAACACAAAACTTTGCTCAATACACAATGCTCCTGTTTTGGAGTTTAGAATTGTGTTTTTTTTGAGGTGTGTTTACAACGTTGATGAACTAGCCTATTTATAGGCAAATACCACACATGTTTATATGTAAAAGCTATGTGAACAAAATAACAAAGTTGGTAAAAGCTATGTGAACAAAATAAGCAAAGTTAAATTGCTACTACCATTTGAAAATAAATAATCATGTTCACACATTGTTGACTAATGTATGTTTCCATTTGATTTGATTTAATTCTACACATCCACGTGCTATCTTTGGACTTGGCAGCTATCGGTATCCTTAAAAGATTCAGGATGCCCTTAAGTGCTGTTTGGCTGTGCTGTTGAGTCACCTCGGTAACAGGAGGTTCAAAGGGGGGGGGGGGGGGGGGGGGGGGGGGGGGGGGGTGGTTTGGGGGGGGAATTCATTCATCAACAATAAGCTAAGTCTTATTGGAGCTCCCAAGGGTTTGACCCTTCTTTCTCTTTCAATCACTTGCAGTTCTTGCCCTTTGGCCAATGTCTGATGATCATCAGATTTCTTTTTCTGTAATCTCTTCAGCTACAAACAAGCTGACAGGCTCAATTCTGATAGATAGCTCAGCACCTTGTGTACCTACTATGAAAACTTAGTTTTAATTAGTAAATTTTAAAAAAATAATACAAATCAATTCAATTCAGTTTTATGAACAGGAAGAGTCATTAATATAGATTCAACCCGACTTGTATTCCTGTTGATGGACTATTCTCGCAGCCCTTGCACTCCAGGATCGACAATGAGCTAAGCTTTCATAGATGCACCAAGTCCTTTTTTTTTTGGGTCGAAATCGGATCTTTTCATCATTCTAAAAAACTTTACAAGGGCCGGCCCTAACACACAATGCCCAAACAAAAAGCCCACCCAAGCTTTCAAAATCATCTAGCTATACATAATCTAATTAAAGCATCATTAACGCCCTTGGGTTGTTGTCAACCAACCCCACCTTTTTAATGTGGCGTTCAATGCTTGTTCTTTCCTTTGTCTTCCACTGAGCACCTCACCTGCAACGATGCTGTTTCTTCTCCTTTGGTTCATAGCATGTGCCTCTTGCATTCTGCATTGATTCTCCTCTTCCTAGTCCCGGGTGTCCATTGCATGTTCTTGTTCAGTAGCGTCTTTCCTGATCTGCTCAACCATAGAGGTTGTGGGTTGGTGATGTTTCAGCACACCATAGAGAACACATTTCTTCTCAAACCAAACCTTTCGGATGCTAAGTCCGAAATAGAATTGCCCATGCAGCAGTAATTTTGCAGCAAGTCCTTTGACTAATACTCCCGTCTACTTCTCAATTGTAATAATTGCATCTCGATGTCAGATCTCTTGATGGTGGCATTTTCTCTTTCCTTTGTCTGTCTTTCTTTTTTCCATCGTTAGCTATTGTGGAAATCATGATTCCTTTAAGGGAAGAGATCGGAGATAATAGAGACAAAGGTGTATAGAAAATCATACAAGGAACAGTCAAGGTCATATCACACCACGGATGATTTTCAGGTCTTTATTGTTTACTTTTTTTATAGTTAGGTCCCTTAACTATATGCGCCAGAGATTGGCTTTATTAATTTGACCTATCTACCAAGAGTTGATCAACAATTACTTCTAAATTCTAAAGACTCTTTACAACGTATTTGTAGTGTTTGTTCGGTTTACTATTGACTGCCTAAGAGGTCTTCCAATAGTATTGCTCATCAAGCCGACCTTCTTTACATGGAAGAAATTGTCTTTCCATATCTTGTTGAAGGTCTGCATCTTGGCTACAAACTGAAATTCTTTGTTCCAATGTCTCTGTTTGAAGTAAACGAGCTGTCCGCGATCTCAGAAGTAAAGAATCCTTTAAAAGTACTTTGCAATTCAACACTCTTAATGACTGAAAAAAGATCAAATAACAAAACATTATCCTAAACAGTTAGATACTACCTGAGGTAACACAACTTTGTAAAAGTCTAGAATTAGTTCAAACACATGTTGATTGAGAGGCAAAAGCCTAGTTTAAGTATTACTGGTAAACAGCTTCATAGTCATTCAGAGGATCATAAGCAGTATAACCTTCCAATGTCGGATCGAATCATCTATTACAATAGTAGAATCAATTAAACCACATAAAGATTTTTGAACAATATAAGAATGAAAGTCTCTACTTACCTTACAGAAGAGAGAACATAGTAATTTGACTTGTTGAGAATACAAGAGAAAACTTAATATTGGTGACTAGATGACATTTCCTGAGCACAATAATAGATAGATCTAAAGATGGATTCGTAAAACTCAACCCGCCATGAATGTTTTCCATTCTTTTCTGTTTCTTAAAAGAACAAAGATCAATTTTTCTACTACAAAATCAGTATGCTCTGAAGATTCAAAGGACCAGACTCTTCACTTCCATCCCCATATAGGATGTCTCATTCTAATTCATACATAGTCAAAGGGATACTTCAAAAAAAAAATCTCAAAGTGGTACTTGTTCTCTGTCAATTTTGCGATTCGGCAAGCCAGTAACGTTCATCTATGTGTACAGTAGGCGTATCCATGTTCGGAAATATTCTACTTTGAGAAGTTGAGTGCACATTTCAACGATGCTGTAAAATACGAATCGTTCATCCTCGTATGAAATCCTGGAAACACCACAAACGTCAACATATGAGAGAAGAGAGAAGAGAGAGAGAGAGAGAGAGAGAGAGAGATCATCCATGGTCAGAAAGCGAAGGGGAAAACTCTGATGTCAACTTTTCAACATACCGCTCTTCTACCGCACCCCCCACCTGACCCACGCCCTAGAAGCACTGAAAGACTCACCCAACACGCAAACAGAGAGAAATAACAAGGACTAAAAGCAAACTTACTCCCCAAACCTATCATTAAAAACCGCATTTTTGAGCAAACTAAATTTGAAAAACGTACATAAATTCTGAACCAAAAATGAGAAACTGATGTGCAATGTAAGTTACAATAGACAATTCAACGAACAAAGTACATACAATAAGTAACTAAATGCCAAATGGAAAGCTACCATCAGTTGGAAGGCACTTCTTGCTCCACTTTTATACCCTCATCAATGGCGTTCTCACTAGGAACTAAATCTGCTTTCTCCCCCTCTCTTACGCTTCTCTGGCACATCTCCTCCTTTAACCTTCTGATCTCAGCGTCCCGCTCTTCTAGTTTCTCTTGTAATATAATCACCTGTAACATAGTTGTTGCTAAACAAGAACAATAGTAATGCTTTTTAGCGTGAAATCTTAACCTAAAAATGGATGACACGCTACCTTTTCTTTATTAGTCCACATCATTCACGTACCTACTTTCACACTACAATTTCACATTAAGTTGCAATGTTAAACAGTTTCTAAAATTCTGTGAACAATAACTACATCAGCATAACCACTAGGAAAGATTACAAACAGCCAATTCAAAGATATGGAATTTACTCCGGTCAATGACCAGCGGTTTCCCACATGACAGTGTTATAATCTGGCGCCCCAAATTTGTTATAAGTTCACAACTGAGCCCTTTTCTCATGCATGGTGATTTAAAGGCCAAAAACCTTTTTTATGTACCATTTGCTTTCATTGCACTAGAATACAACATAAGATGACAGATGAGAGAATCAGAACTCTAGTACTCTTGGACGTTCGTGGTTAGTGTGTCAATCTGAGGTCCAAAACAGTGAGAATTTAAAATATAAGATAATTTGGAATTGCGGGTCTTATACAAATTCTGAACATCAAAACTCAGTGAAATTGCTGCACAAAATGTTATAATATCTGTGAGCACATATATGCGGACGTGTAAATGCATGTATATAATCAATGTTGGTGTATATAATCAACGTAATCTGCAGATGCAGGAAACATTAGTTCAACCTTCAAAACAGGAAAACATCAGCATTCAATAACGGATGTACGCCACAAATTAAAGGTGCGAGGGATGTGGGAAACACTCGATATGCGTCAGATGAAAACAAAACAGTACATGAACATGCATGCATGCAAATCTCTATTTCTTGGTTTGCCTTCAATCACTAAAATTAAATGGAAAAGGACGAGTTTTTTTT
>AP025063.1:24290845-24424356 GCA_036186865.1 Eustoma russellianum
AGTAAAGGCAAGGAAGACCACTTGTATGGAACTGTCATGATCCACATGAAAATGACCCAAAGTTCAGATTGTGGAAGCCTCAAAATAGCATGATAATGACATGCTCATAAGATCCATGACTCTGATGTTTCTGATGACTTTATAATGTATGGGACTGCAGCTCAAATATGAACTGCAATCAAGGAGATGTACTCCAAACACGATAACCACATCTGAGCTTTATGAAATTAAGGCTCAACTTCATGAAATAAAACAAGAAAACTTACATGTTAACAAGTGTTACACACTACTGTCTAGAGTTTGGCAACAAATCGATGTTTTCTAAACACACCAGCGGTCCTGTGCTGCAGATTTGAAGTTATATAAGGAAATCACTGAACAGATAAGAGTCTTTAGATTCTTAACAGGATTGTATCCAGACTTTGACAGCGTCAGGAGCAGGATTTTGAGCGTAAAGCCCTTGCAAACCTTAGGTTGCGTTTGCTGAAATAAAACATGAGGGTAGGAAGAAACTTATAATGCCTGCTTCAAATATGTCTACTAAGACCTCTGCATTAGTGACTAAAAAGGAGAATCCTGAAATAACAGCATTAGCAACTAGAATGTTTACTCCTAATAATGAGGGCAGTAAGCTATTCAGCAGGTACTACGAAAAGCAATACTACATTGTTAAAGGGTGTTGGAGACTACATGGCAGACCTAATAAAGGCAAACCATCAAAATCAAACACCTTATAGAAAACACCCACAACAAAGCACTACAATGAACATGGGAATGGAAACATGGTCCAAGACGCTAACCAAGGACAAGGTCAACAAAATGGCTACCATCTCCCTACCAGGAATCAGAATGAGGCACTCCTTCAGTTGCTTAACAAACAACAGTCAATAAGCAATTAAACTCCTATACGAGCAACCATGGCAAGCACTCAACAACACTACAAACGTCAACAGAACACGTCAATAGTGGATTCTAGTGCATCAGACCACATGATAGGAAGTGGTAATCTTCTTTCATCTTATAAAGCCTTTCCTATCCCCAAAACTGTTAAAATTGCAAATTGTTCTACAATGCAAGTCACTGGAATAGGAAAAGTCAGAATAAATAACTAGCTTATTGTACACAATGTATATGTTCCTCATCTAAGTTTTAACTTGTTATCTGTAGGCAAGATTACTAGGATAATAATTGCTTAGCATATTTTATATCTTATGAATGTCACTTTCAGGAGAAAGATATGAAGCAAATGATTGGCAATGCTAAGAACATAGATGACCTCTTCATACTTGAAGCAAAAAGGACAAGAATTGCACGCTATCAGTAAAAAATGATAGAAGAAGCCAGAGCATTAGGAATCAATCTCGTATAGAAAAAATTCTTTTGTGGCATAGAAGACTAAGTCACCTTAACTTCTTGTAATTGAAACGTTTAATGTCAATATTATTTGAAAAGATTGACTTCAGAAATATTATTTGTGAGTCATGTCAACTAGCTTAAGCTATATCAATCTACTCAACCTTTCAATCTTATTCATTTTGATATTTGGGGTCCTTCTAATACCACAAACATCAATGAAACACGATGGTTTTTTAACTTTTGTATATGATCACTCTGCAGTTACATGTTTTTATCTTATTAAAAACAAGTCAAAAGTAAGCCATATTTTAACGTATACTTTAATCTAATAAGGAATGAGTTTAAGAGTACAAGTAAAAGTATAAGAACAGATAATGCAGCAGAGTATCTAGATGACTCCATTAGACAGTTTATGCATGAGCATGACATATATCATCAGACATCATGAGTATATACACTCGGGGTATCAGAAGAAAAAATAGACATTACTTAAGATTTAATAAAACTCTTATGTTTACAATAAAGGTACCTAAGTTTTATTTAGGAGAGGCAATACTCACTGCAACCTATGTGATAAATAGGATGCCATCTCGGACTTTGAAATTTAGGACTCCTAGAGAAGTTTTCCAAGAAACTTACCCGTATACAAAGTTATTATCTGAGTATGCCATTCAAGCTCTTTGGGTATATAGCCTATGTACATCTACAGCCACATTTAAGAGGGAAATTAAATCCTAGGTCCATTAAGTGTATCTTCCTACGATATTCAGGATCACAGAAGGGATATAAAAGCTACAATCCTAATACTAGGAAAATGTTTGTCACTTTGAATGTAAGTTTTGATGAACAACAGGCATTCTATGATCATAACTTTACACAAACAGAAAACAAACGAGAAGACTTATGGACTATTATAGACATAGTAAGAACAACCTCTTTAGAGACAACAGATCCTAATAGAGAGAATGAATTTAGTAGAGTAACCTCAGAAGAAGACAACGTAAATATAAAGAGAATTCCTGTGCAAAATAGACCACCAATCATCCAAGTCTACACTAGAAGAAGCCAGTCACTGAATACAGATCAACCAGAAAGAATGCATACTACTCACACCGCTGAATCAGCAATTGATAATAGACGTATGGCCTTAAGAAAAGGGACAAGAGAATATATCAAACATCCATTGTAAAATTTCCTGCTATATGATAGTTTGAATCCACATCTTAAATCACTTACCTCTGGATTAGACTCCAATGCCCTTCCCAAAAACATGCAGGAAGCCTTAAGCATATGTGCATGGAAAGATGTTGCGTGTGAAGAGATGAGAGCATTAGTTCAAAACAATACTTCGAAAATAGCTCCAGTAAAAGGTATAAGACTTGTAGGCTGTAGGTGGGCATTTACTATTAAATACAACACTGATGGAACTATAAATAGATATAAGGCAAAGTTAGTAGCTAAAGGCTTTACTCAAACAAATGGAATTGATTATTTAAAAACTTTTGCACCAATAGCAAAGCTTAATACTATTAGAATAATTTTTTCTATTGTTGTTAACCTTGACGGGGTGTTATATCAACTAGATGTCAAGAATGCTTTTTTAAATAGAGAATTACAAGAGAAAGTGTACGTGAGTATACCACCTAGGTTTGAAAATTATACAAACTCCATTTATGTAGGTTAAAAATGTTTTATATGGTTTAAAACAATCACCAAATGCTTGGTTTAGAACATTTTCTAAGAGAGTAAAGGAATATCAGTTTACTTAAAGCCATGGTGATCACACTTCATTCACTAGAATTTCAGTAGAAGGCCTGATCACTATTCTAATAATCTATGTAGGTGATATTATAGCCATAGGTAATGATTATAAGGGAACTCAGTCAATGAAGGTGCAACTATCAAAACAGTTTGAAATGAAGGATTTATGAATACTAAGATACTTTCTAGGAATAGAAATTGCCATGAATAAGGATGGTATGTGCATTTTTCAAAGAAAGTATGTGCTGGATTTGTTGACAGAAACAGAACCGTTAGGTTGCAAATCATCTACTACTTCAGTTGAACCTAGACACAAGCCATGAGACTTACGGAACACTAACCCTGTTGATAAACTAAGATATCATAGCTTAGTAGGTAAATTAATCTATTCATCACACACTAGGCCTAACATCTATTATGTTGTGGGTTTTGTTAGTTAATTTAAGCATGATCCTGCTAATGAACATCTTCAAGATGCCAATGTTGTCAATAGCGCGAGGCGCACTGTAGCGCGACGGACAAATTTTTGTAGCGCGTAGCGCATAGCGCCATAGCGCGCGCTACACGTATCCGAGGCGCATAGACAACTAATAACCTAAAATATTAGGTAACAACTATAAACATAATATAAAATTTCATAATTGTTCAAAAAGTTTAAGCATGTATATAATTAAAACATAGATAGAATATAAAAACAACTGTTCAAATTGTTCAAACTTCCAACATAGCTAAAGCTAAAATAATTTCGAATCATCAAACACAAAATCTTCATTTTATTCATCCCTATTATCTTCTCCGTCTGAAGCTAGAAGATCGATTTCTTCTTCTTCTTCTTCATCTACAAGCACACAAAAACTTGCATTTACCGAATTTGAACCTTCACCACCATAAATAGGATCGTGAACACCGGCAGTCTTACTAATCGCGCTCCATCTCAATAATAAACCATCATCAAACTCATAATTTAATGAGATTGTAGCTTAGGCTTTATTATTTAGTTTTTCTTTTCTTTTATTTTAATAACTGAAATTACTATTTTTCAAAAAAAAAAAACTGAAATTACTGAAGCGCGCGCTACGTGCGCTACATGCGCCTCGCGCGCCTCACGCGCTACGTGCGCCTCGGTCTCGCTTCCAGGAGGTTGCTACGCTACATGACCTTGTAGCGATTGATCTTGCGCTACGTGCGCTACGCGCTACAGGCGCGCTACAGGCGCGCTACAGACAACACTACAAGATGCCCTAAGAATTTTCAGGTATTTAAAGAACGCTCCAAGTCAAAGGTTATACTTCAAGAGAAACAGGGACAGGACTATACAAATATTCATTCATGCAGATGGGTGGATCTACGATTAATATGAGATCAACTACTGGGTATGCAACCTATTTATGGGGCAACTCAGTGACTTGAAGAAGCAAGAAGCAGCATGTGGTCTCTAGGAGCAGTTCAGAAGCTGAGTTAACGGCATTGCAACTAAGATTGCGTGAAGGCTTATGGCTAAAAAAAGGTGTTAGAAGATATCAATCAAAGGAGTTCACTACCAATCAGAATTCGATGTGACAATATTTGCTATTAACATGACAGAGAATCCAATACAGCATGACAAGTCTAAACATTTAGAGATTGATAGACATTTTATCACAGAAATGATTGAAACAAGAGCATCAGCATTGAGCACATAAGTTTCAAGGATCAACTTGCTGATATTCTTACAAAACCAGTGTCTTAAAAAGTGTTTCTACATTTGTAATCCAAGCTTGGTTGTATAAAAATATATACAACTAAACTTGAGGGAGAGTATAGAAATATATAGGAGAGTACACATATACACACTGTAATACACAAAATATACAATTGTATACACAATATTTTTTTGTAACTTAAAATTTTTATATATGCCAGCCAAATGGCCAATTTACAATCGATTCGCAAGTTCATGTGGCTTACAATGTATTCACTAATCTATTGACAGCCTTTACAAAAGGCGGTCATAGCGACTACTAGAGTTAAATACACTATGAGAAAGAGAGTTGCCAACCTGTACAAAAGTTGACAGAGGCAGTCAAAATAGGTGGCTTACATAAGATGATCTTATCGTTCCTGATACATCATTAGACTAGATAACAGAGAATTAATATATGGCAAGGTACCACGTTTAGAATTAGCAACTTTACCTATAACCGTACCGCCCCCGCGGGGGTTTCCAGGATTATAGTCAAAGTTACCAATTCCAACGATGAGGAGAGAAGTCTGAACGAAAGTAGTCAATTTGAGGATATGTGTGATTAGTCCCTTCTGGTCTGGTGCTTCTTCATTCTTCTTGCTAAGCTGCATAAAACCAGTAAGATAATGCAAAGCCACTGGGTTAGAAGAGGAAAGTACAGTAGTGGATTTCAGATGTAATTCATGAGCTAGGTTGGGCATTTCTTGTTGAAAATATGTTTGAATGATTTTCAAAAGCATGATTTTAAGTGTTAAAATACTAAAAGAATACCAAGTCATATTATAAAAGTGTCACAAGTGATATTATAAAAAATGTCAAAAGGGTATAACGCATCAAACAAGTGAAAAATGACATCGATCTCTCAGGTTGAGACACGTCGATCGATCGATGTACATCATCCTCTCAAATCGATCGATCCATGTAAGGCAGAATAAAACCAAAACCTTACTGTGAGACATCGATCTCTAAACCTGAGACACATCGATCGATGTACATCAACCTCTCACATCGATCGATCGATGTTAGACAGATTCAAAAACAGAACCTCACTGTGAGATAACGATCTCTCAACTAGAGGCACATCAATCGATCGATGTCAATACACTTTCGAAAAATTTCTTTAAAATGTGACAAAACAATAGTTATCATTGATATACATGTTCTTAATGTGTCATACATGCTTATTATGATTTTATTACTTGAATTTGATGAATATCTATGAGTTTTGTAACTAACATGCTATAGAAGTTTGTATAACTTACCAAAAAAAGGTAAAAGTGAAATTTTGTGTTTTTTCATAGGTATATAGCACGAGAAAACTATTCAAGGACTTTTTGTGACAATTATTATTATTAAAAACACGTTCTTATGTTTATTTTCTGGACAACAAAGATATTCTCGTAGCTTTCTATCTTCAAGGGTATTTTCGTCGTTTTTACCATCCAATGGCATTATGGTCATTTTACTCGAGCCCATCTTTCGAGTATATTATTATCATCATTATGGAGCTTTTATATGGTATTCTTGGAGATTATCTAGTATCTATATGTTCTATTTATTCAAGATTGGAACTTTATCGGTATCGACTAAATATGTGACGGTTTTCGTGTCGCATCACTTTTTTATCTTGGGGATAGTCATACATATTATTATTGAAGTCTCTTAACTACATTGGTGCAGAGATTTTGAGGGCATTCTTGGAAGAAGTTTCACAACAACCTACAAACAGAAAAATGTGAGAATTTTGAATTATATGTTGACTAAGTCATTTCAACTATTATCTACTCATTTCTCTTCATCAAATTTGTTTACCTACACGGTTTTACACATGAAAACTGTACTTAAATATGTGTAAATGATTTTCCAATCATTGTGTGACTTGTGTACAAGAATATGCCCCATGGACCAACCAAAACACAACTTGGTGGCAAAAGTTGCCAACATACGGCTACTAAACGTTTGGTTCAAAATTGTGCAGCCCTCACATGCCAGTGCAAGAAGTTGAAGCAATCTTGGGAGGAATATGTCATCCTATCTCTTCATATTATCTTCATAATTTCCAAGTCATACCAATGTGCAAAAATCGGCCAACTCAAGTGGCCAAGGTGGATAAATCATGTTGCTTGAAGATGTCAAGTGTGCAAGGTGTTAAGGTGGCCACCCAATGAAATGAAGACACACAAGCTTTGATAATGATGAAGGTGACAAAATGGCACTCTTATCTTCAAGGGGTGCCTCACACTATAAATAAGAAGCAAAGTGAAAAGAAGAAGAACACAACTCAAGAACATCTCTTGCTCTCTTCTTCTATCTTCTTTTTTCTCCTTTCTTGCTTTGTGTAATTAAGGTGCACTATTGTGAGTTGCTTTTAAGCTACATTATACACCTCTTGTGTTGAAAATGTATGATTGATTAGCCATTTTTATAAGACTAAATCAATAGGTGATTGGGTGGTGCTATAAAAGTTATATAGATGTGATAAACCAAGTCTTGATTAGGGTCAGTGTATAACCTCAGGATCAAGCTCGGTGTTTGTTGTAACGGTGATCATTCATAGTGAAAATCTCAGGAAAGATGTTCATTGGGACTGGAGTAAGTCACATTGACCAAACCAGGATAAATTCCTTGTGCCTTTGTTCTTCTTTTGTTCTACTTTTTTGCTCGTTTTTACACTCGACTTTACACAGCCGGCAAAAATAGCAAAACGTTTTCAAAACTATTGATTTTTGGTGGATATAAACTTCAGACTGTTAGCTTTCATTTGCAACAAGATCATTTGATTTGAGCAAAGGAAAGTTAGTTTTTCAGTCTTTGGAAGATTATTGCTCCATTCTAGCAACAATCTGACCAGTTCAAAGAAACGTGCCTTTTTATTTTATTAAGCACATTTTCTGGTCAAGTCTTTTTAGAAATATAAACTAGACATCGTAAGGAGTATTTGGACACATAAATCAACATTTTTGACCAAGTAAATAAAAAGTTATAGCCTTCCAAAGTTTGCTAACATTCTGTCCAAAACAGTGCAGCCTGACCATCTGAAACTTTGCATTTGTTTGAAGAGTCGAAACGATTTTAGTTTTAGCTCATTTTTTGGCAGAGTAAACTTAAATCTTGAAAGTATATTTCTGTAAAGTTTCATAATTTTTGGAGTTATTTACTAAAATTTTTGAATTTCACAAAAATGGGTACTTATTCCGAAAGCTCTCAGAATCAGTTTTGAGAGAAAATTTCAAAGGGTTTTAAAATTGTGCTATATCTGCAACCACTATTCACCCCCTCCATTCTAGTGGTGTTTATTGCAACTGTTACCGTCCAACATTTCTTTGGTTGATTTATCGTTTGAAGATCTTCACAAGCAGATTCAGATCCAAGGCTAGCTCCCAATTTCTCTTCGGTCATAAAACTCATTGCCAAGATATAGCATTGTATCTGATGTTTTCGAGGGTTACAATGATCGTTTCTTGTTAGTTCTTCCCAATCTTCTGATGTAATCTTTGGCTTTTCTCCTTCCAGATTCCATACACCGCCGCAGAGAAGCTAAAGTAAAATAGGTCCTTGTGAAAACTCGAGCCCCAGTACCTTCCAGAGTTGTCTAAGAGCCATTCTAGTATTTCAGTCCATTTGTTTGACCATTTTCTTGCCATGAGATGTTTCAAAATGCTTGTCCAAACCTCAGAGGCATACCTGCACTGAAAGAAAAGGTGATCACGAGTTTTAGCCTCCCTGTTGCAGAGGACACAAGATTATCGGGAACAATGACCAAGTTGTGTAGGTTATCTAGTGTAGACATCCTCTTCCAGTAGGCCAACCATAAAATTATGGCGAATCTAGGAAGATTATGTCTACACAAGACAATTTTATGCCAATTAACTATAGGCTCTGAAGGCTGGTGTACTTTAGTTGCACTGGCAACAGAGAAGGTCCTATCAGGCAGCCATTGCCATTTGTCAGCAGCAGGGGAAAGTTTGATAGTTGTACAAGATTGATAGAATCTGTGAACTTGTTGATCCCAACCTCTATCAAATGGTAAATTCCATTGACTACCTTGCAAGACTTGGCTAACTTTTGCCTCAGATCGATGTTTAGTTTCCTTCTCATATCGGGGACATTTTGGATCAAAATCCCCTAAAGGTGCCATGGGTCCTTCCAAAAGTAGGTATCATTTCCATTCTCAAGCTGTCTCCTAATTTGGTTTGAGAATAGATTCCAGGTCCAGAGTAATCTTTTCCACAAACAGGAATATGTCTGTTTGGGTTTGATTTCTCATATGGTCCTGCCCTTAAGGATTACAGTAGGTACCCACTTTACCCAAGGACTTTCTTTTCCTTCCATGATATCTCATATTCCCTTCATTAGCTAGGCTGAGTTTACCAAAGGAAAGGTCAACAAGGTTCATACCCCCCCCCCTTTCTTTTTGTTGACAGACATCACCCCACTTGATCTTTGCCTTTCTAGTGCTTTCCCATAGTAACTCTTTGAGTACCTTTTTCATTGTTCTAATTATCTTTCTGGGCATAAAGTAGGATGCAGTCCAATACTTGCATATAGCACACAGGAAGGACTTTATAAGCTGGACTCTACCCCCATATGAGAGGTTCTTAGAGGCCCAGCTTCATACTCTGTGCTTAAGTCTATCAATTAAGGGAGAGCAATCCCTATAGCACAGCTTTCTAGAAACCAAAGGCACAAGAAGGTACCTAATGGGTAGGGTACCTTGGAGAGTACCAAGTAAGGTAGATATATCTCTTTTCTTTCCTGGGGATGTATCAGCCACGAATATCTCCGATTTGTGTAGATTTGGTTTGAGCCCAAGAAAGAGCTGGAATTTCTCTAGGGTTTCTTTGATTGTTTTAATAGAGTGGGTGGTTGCTTTTGATAGGATTAATAAATCATCTGCGAATGCGGGGGAGGATATTCCTAAGATATTGCATTTGTCATGAAATTGAAAGGTTTGTGACTTTGCTTTGGCCTTTAGTAACTGTGTGAAGCCCTCCATGACTAAGATAAAGAGGTAGGGGAGAGGGGATCGCCCTGTCTGAGTCTCCTAGTGGATGTAAAGTTCCCAATCAGAGAACTATTTAGGTTGATTGAAAAGGAGGCTGTAGAGATACATAAGTGGATCCATTTTCTGAATTGGGGTAAGATATTCATGCTTGTCAAGATCTTCATGAGGTAATCCCACCTTACAGTGTCAAATGCTTTCATTATGTCTACATTATGGCGCATCTTCTAGGTCCACCATTCTTTTTGTAGTTTTTTACTATTTCATGCATGAGAAGGATGTTATCTTAGATTGTTTCTACCTTTCACAAAGGCAGATTGGTTTTCATTTACTAGGGTTAGAAGTATAGGTTTTAATCTAGAGGCTAGAATTTTTGAGATGACCTTATATGTGACATTGCACCATGATATTGATCCTAAGTCTTTTATAGATAAAGGTCCCTCAATTTTTGATATTAGTATTGTGGTTGTACAGTTTATAGGATAATACATGAAATCATGAGTGAAGAAATAAATTACAGCATCTGTAAGCTCTTCACCCACCACATTCCAGTTATCTTGGTAAAATTAAAATGTGTCCCATCTGGACCTGGGGCACTGTCCCTCTTCATAGAGAAAAGAGAGTCCTCAATCTCTTTTTTAAGATAGGGGACTCAAGTACCTTACCTAGCTCCCCTAGTTTACATCCATTCCATGTAAAGTTGGAAATTGGGTATTGATTTGGTTCTTTGAGAAGGTGCTCAAAGAAGGCAACAACCATTTTCTTGATTTCATCATAGTACTCCACCATGATATTTTGCTCATTCATGAGCCTGAGTATTTTGTTTCTAGCATGATGAGATTTGACTGTCCTATGGAAGAATTCAGAATTCTTATCCCCTTCTTTCATCCACCAAACCCTAGTTTTCTCCTTAAGAAAAGATTCTTCAAAGCTTAGAAGGTTAGTTTTATGTTTGGCCAGATTCCTTTCCTCCTTTTGCAGTAACATATTTTGGTTATCTTTGGTCAGCTTTTCTTGGACAATCTCCAGAATTTTCTTGGCTTCAGCAACTCTGCCATAAATGTTCTTTATTCAAATTCCTAAGTGGAGCTTTTAAGTTTCAGTTTCTTTGTAATGCTGATTTGAGGATTACAGCTCTGGACTCCAGGAATCCAACAGCATGCTTTTAAACTTTGGGTGATTCATCCAACCTTTTATGAATTTGAAGGGTTTGGGACAAAATGTGATGTTTAGTTGCATTGAAAGCATGCCAAGTGAGTGGTCAGATGAGATGGGGGGTTCAAAGTCTGGTTGGAAATGTGGAATAAGGTCCTTCCAAGGCTCATTGCAAAATATGTGGCCAATCTTGAAGGCAACCCTGAGGTTACCAGCCCTCATGTTTGACCACGTGCAGTCACAACCCCTGGAAAGGATATTGGCCATATTCATGTCATGGATCCAGTCTGTGAAATCCCTTATGGCTTGCCTATCTATTATACTTGAACCTGTTTTGCCACTACTATCCAGCACTGTATTAAAGTCTCACATTACAAGCCAGGGTTGATTTCCATACATTTGATGTTGATATCGAAGATCGCGCCAGAGATCTTTCCTTCAGGACCTATCATTATATTCACATACTACCGTAAGCAAGGACTCTATTTTGTTGGGAGAGAGAAATTTGAGTTTACAGGTGAGGGATTGCTCATTTATATGCAGTGTCTTAACATCAAAGAGTGTCGGGTTCCAGGCAATCAATATCCTAGAAACTGAGATTGGGAGACAATTGTGAGCTATCTCCCAGTTCCAACATAGGTTTTAAATACTTGTATATAGAGTCTTAGTCCTAACTTTTGTTTCCATTAGGCCAATTAGACCAATGTTATGTTCTCTAATAATTTCTCAACCTCTAGTTCTCTAAGAGGGGAATTTAATCCTCTAACATTCTAACATGCAATTTTTATCATTTAGACTATTCATTTCCTCGATCTCTAGACCTTCCTCTACTAGCTCATCTACTATGTTGTCTCACTTATGGAGTGTCTTTATCTAATAATCTAAGATCCTCAAAAGTTGGATGGTCGGTGTTTGGTTTCACATGTATAAATTTATAATGCGGATGCTCATGTACCTGGGTTTGATGTTTGTTGGAGTGCCTAGGGGAGGATAGAGTAGCAACTTGTGAGTCTTCGGCAGGGATGGGGTGCTTTGAGGGATTTGAGGCTATTCCAACTGCCTCTATCAGGGTATGACTATCTGCCTTGGTTGTTGGGTGATGGCCGAATGTTTTCTGGGGGATGGGTACACGCGCACCAGGCGTGGTAATTCAACTTGAGCTGGACTAGGTTCTGTTGGTTTAGTGTTGCCGTTGATAATCAGACCTAGTGGCATTAGGCTATCCAAAGAGTCCTCTTCCGAGGGTAGGTCCCCTTGATCCTGACAATCCTTTGCATCGCTTGCCTCTGAGGAGGATTCATCATCATCTTCTCCCATATAGCTCTTAGATGGGTTTCCTGTAGGATTCTGGGTCTTTACTTTAGTCCGACTACAGTATCTTCTTCTAAACTTGCAAGAGCACTGAATCTATTAGTAGAAGTTTATGGAGAAAGAACCTTTTTAGCGGAGTCCGCGTTTTTGGACTTTTCATTGCTCTGATGCTCCGTGGTTTGCTTTTGGGGACATAGATTTTTGGTTATGTCCTTCATAATTTGCATTTGTTCCCGGGTTAGGCTGGCCTCCTTGTCCTCGTCAGCTGGGTCAGAATCCTCTTCTGAGGTAGCTGGAGTATATATATGTTAGTGTATGTGCCCTAGGCCATGATTTGGATATTTATGTTATGCATTTATTATTAATAAAACAGGTTTTATTATCATTATTGTTGGTTAGTATGTTACACAATTTTGATATATGTCCCTGATTCATTATTGTTATAGAGATAAAATAATTTATAATCAGTATGAGTATTGATTTGATAATCATGAGATGATTATGTGTATGGTGATACGAATCAATCTCATAGATACTTGTTAGAGAACAGTGTATTGGATAGACCCATCATGACATTGCTACATGGATTAGCGTCATAAGTAAATCTCATGATAGTCATGTTTTAATCCTTTGACTTGAGATTGTCATAGTTTCCAACATAAGGACTATTATATTTTGACATGATCAAACGTTATCCGTAACTGGATAATAATAAAGGTCATGATTGAATGTGATAGAAATTATGTAGAGGATATTGAACAATCAAGATAGAATTTGTCCCTCTCTTTTGAGAGAGATATCTTTGGGCCCCTCGATTAGTGAGACTGTGAAATGCATGGCCGTGCTCAAATGAATTGATAGTGTGATCAATATCATTTGTTTTATCAGTCTACTTAAAGATCGAGTAATCATATGTTTGAACTATATAAGTATGACGCTGACCATGACTTATGTTCAAACTAGATATCGTGTGACAAAGGGATTAGTGCATGTACTATTATTAGGCTAGTTGGACTTTACTCGTATTAATTGGGTAGTTGTAATGCCTTGCTAGAGGCCAATTACGACTTGTTGGTTTAATAGAGATTTAATCAACTGCCAATTAATATGGGCCTATCGGGTCACACACAAGAATGCGTAAGGCTGAGATTAATAATATTAATAATATTAATATTGGATATTAATTATTATTATTATCGTTTTTAATATTAATAATATTAATATTGGATATTAATTATTATTATTATTATTATTTTCGGTTTTTTGGTGATTATATATACATGTGTATTATCGGATAATAACGAGAGAATCCATATCTGATATGGATTTTGAATATCCTGATAGAATCCGTATCTGATATGGATTTTGATTGGCATCCACTAATCCGATTAGGACTCGGATTCTGATGTCTACGTATGTGCATATATACTTGTGTATCTCGTACACACAAGACACGAAAAATACACAGAGTCATAAAAAAACCCTAGAGCCGTTTTTTGTGAAAAAACGAGTTCTTCAGCCGCGCCGTTTGAAGAGCTAGCACTCCGGGCGGAAGCGTCCGTGTGGATACCGACAGAGGGTGTTCGTGATTTTGCACCTCTTCCATCTGCAGATTTCGAATCTACAGAGGTAATTTTTGATTTCTTTTGTCGAATTAAACGAACAACATGGATCCTTGGTAGGAAATCAGAGGTCAAGTTTTTGTTTTCCGCTGCGCGTTTTGCAGTGATCTCGGTTGATTTCCCAACAATATATCCCCTTCAAACTGCTAACCAATGATCTTCCCTTTTAGTTTCCTGCTTATTTCCAACGCTGGTGTGGTTGGTTTTTGGAATTTGTTTGGCTTTGCTATGTTTCTGTGTTTTATCCTACTGATGTCTATGGTCTGCCTTTGCATGTCCTGATTGATATAAGTGGAGGTAGCCTTCTCTTGAGCAAGCTTCACTTCACATGAGTGGCCAAAAGTTTTACATTTAAGGTAGTGAGGGGGTAACCATTCGTACAGGACTTCCTGGGTGCTTTCCTTCCCATTTTCGTCTATGTATTGAACACTTGTGGGAGGCTTTTGTTAGAATATACGTTGCAGATGTGGTAGTTATAATTGTATGGCTATATTTGTTAGGTGGGATATTCGGTTATGATTATACTAGTTAAGGAGAATATTCTATGATGGATGAGATCTCCGGAGATAGAGTAAAATCAAGGTAGTTAGGGTGATTGTTATCCAATCCTGATATTTAAGGGATTTGTTACTAGCTAGGGTGTTGTATATATATCGGTGCTGCACATAGCAAAGTCGTAACCTTCGCTTGACTGAATACAAAGCCACTTGTACTCTTTCATGGTATCAGAGCCAGTTGCTCATACCTAGCCTACCCTAACTACTTTCCAACGCAACCATAAGTCCAGGACAAAGAAGCCAGGGTTTAGTAGATACTTCCTCTACGATCACACCAGGGAGAGTGTCACAAGTAGACACCTCCCTTCAATCTCTCAATAAAGGGTCATCTCTTCCGATCACAACCCACAACTTAACGGGAAGAATTTCCTCTTATGGTCTCAGTCAGTCCTCATGGTGCTAAGAGGCAGAGGTAAGCTTGGGTATATCTCAGGCGAGATACCTAAACCAGAAGCATCAGATCCGCAGTATCAGAAGTGGGAACCCAAAAACTCACTAGTAATGTCATGGCTGATTAACTCTATGGAACCACAAATCAGTCGGACGTATTTGTTCCTTAGGACTGCCAAGGCCATCTGGGAGGCTGTAAGGGAGAACTACTCTGATCTTGAGAATGCCTCTCAAGTATTTGAAATTATAAATAAACTTAAGGAAATGCAGCAAGGAGATCTACGAATCACCGAGCATTACAATGCCCTGCAAGTCCTCTGGCAAGAGCTAGACATGCACTATGAAGCTGACTGGGGGGACCTTGAAAGCAATACGATGTTCAAGGGTCATCCAGAGAAGGAACGTCTGTATGAATTCCTAGTTGGACTCAACAAGGAGTTGGACGAAGTGAGGGGACGCGTCCTGGGAAGAAGACCCTTACCTTCCCTCAGTGAAGCTTTTGCTGAAGTCCAAAGAGAGGAAAGTAGAAGGAGAGTGATGTTGGGAGCCTACATGGATTCTTTTGCCACTCAAGGAGAAAGACCTATGGACACTTAATTCTTGGTCACCAGGGCTGCAACACAGCGTACGAATTCGAGACCTAGATGTGCACACTGCAACAAACTGGGTCATACCCAAGAAAAGTGATGGCATCTCCATGGCAAGCCAGGAGACAAGCTGAGGAAACCAAGCTACAGCCACAGTTTGCAGGTTCCTGCAGAAGGAGCCTCAGCTGAGAACAAGGACCAGGCTAGGACATCACTAAATCACGATCAGGTGGAACAATTGTTTGCGCGTCTAAAGACACAGACTGAACCCCTCAGGAATAGGGGTGGAGTTTCCCAAGGCACTTCCCAAGGTACTGGTACTAGTGTAAAACGGGCACCCTGGATCCTTGATACAGGAGCAACTGATCATATGACAGGTAATTCTTCCCTGTTCCATTCGTACATCCCAAGCCATGGAAATTGGAAGGTAAAAATGACAGACGGTACTTTTGCTTGTGTTGCTGGTAAGGGGGACATCCAAATATCTCCCTCAATGCTACTTCTGGATGTTCTTCATGTTCCTAGACTAGAGTGCAATCTTATCTCTATAAGTAAACTGACCCGAGACCTCCACTGCACCACTAACTTTCCGCCAGTTTGTGTCTAATGCAGGAGCAGGGGTCAGCGAATAAAATTGGAATTGCTAGAGAGAAGGGGGGCTCTATTATCTTGAAGGACCAGCTCTCTCTGATCTCTCTAATCCTATACACACAATGTAGCCTCTACTGATCAATGTCTCAATAATGATGTATTGCTATTGCATCGCAGACTAGGATATCCTAATCTGCATTATCTCAAAAGATTGTTTCCATCATTCTTCAGGAATAAAAAGTTTTCATTCCTTCATTGCGATGCCTGTCAGTTTGCCAAGCAAGTACAAAATACTTATCCAGCCAATGTTCACTTAGAATCTCATCCTTTTTTCGCTTATCCATAGCGATATTTGGGATCCATCCCGTGTAACAAACATATCAGAAACACAATGGTTCATTACATGCATTGATGACCACACCAGAGTGTGTTGGGTTTACCTTCTAAAAGATAAAACAGAGGCCTTGACTATCTTCAGAAACTTCCATTCCTTAATAAAAACCCAACTTCAAACGACTATCAAGGTTCTGAGAACTGATAATGGTACAAAGTACTTCAATCGTGTCTTAAGCTCCCACTTAGCTGCCAATGGGATTATCCACCAAAGTTCTTGCCCTCACACACCACAACAAAATGGTGTAGCAGAGCACAAGAACAGACACCTACTTGAAATTGCTCGAGCTTTGATGTTCACAATGAATGTTCCTCAATACTTGTGGGGTGAAGCGGTTTTAACTGCTTGCCACCTTATCAATCGTCTTCCCTCAAAAACTCTCCAATACAAAACGCCTATTTCTTGCCTACACACTATCTATCCTATGTTTCATGGTGGTCAATCTCTTCCCTTAAAAATTTTTGGGTGTACTGCCTTTGTTACTAATAAGTCACCATAAAGGACTAAACTTGACCCACGGGCTCATAAATGTGTCTTTGTAGGATACTCTCCCACTCAACGTGGCTACAAATGTTATTCTCCTACTTTACGGCGTATATTTGTCTCTATGGATGTTGTTTTTCATGAAGATATTCTGTATTTTTCTCAATCCACATCTAATGAAAACTGGTGGCAAAACATTCTTTAGTTTTTTACTCCTACAGTGGACTCTTGTTTACCAGGTGAAGCACTTCTTCCCACTCGTGCTTCAGGGGGGACTCACAGCCAACAGATTCATCCACTCCACCAGATCATCCTCAGCCAGCCTCTACTCCACTGGACCCTCAGATTCAACCAAATCCATCACTATCAAGTCTTTGACTATCTGTCGAATCAACAATAACCTCCTAAAATTCTGGTCTACTCTCGAAGAGGAAAACCTCAAGACACGGGCTGCCCCATCTCTCAGCATCACCAGTCATCAGATCTGGTCCCTCTCCTGGGTGAAAAGGATACTGAAGTCAGCAGTGCCTTAGAAGATCATGAGTCACTATTTTTGGATGTGCATATTGCCCTAAGAAAAGGTAAGAGAGCATGTACTCAACACCCCATATCCAAGTATGCTACTGTTGATAACCTATCCCCAGCCTTCTTAGGTTTCACAGCAAACTTAACTACAGTAAAGGTTCCTAAAGATGTCAGGGAGGCATTTGCAGATCCCAAGTGGAAAAAGGCAGTTTTAGATGAGATGAAGGTGCTTGAGGGGAATCGCACTTGGGACATTGTGAAGCGTCAAGATGGAAGGAAACCAGTGGGCTGTAAGTGGGTGTTTACCACCAAGCTCAATGCCGATGGGAGTATCAGCAGATATAAGGCTAGGATAGTGGCCAAGGGTTGTACACATCTCTATGGAATTGATTACAAGGAGACCTTTGCTCTCGTGGCAAAATTGAATTTTATCAGGGTACTACTGTCGTTGGTTACTTGCCTGGACTGGCCCCTACTTCAGCTGGATGTGAAAAATGCTTTTTTGAATGGAGACCTACATGAGGAGGTCTACATGGATACGCCTCCAGAGTTTGAGAAGGGCAAAGACAGGGTATGTAAGCTGAGGAAGTCTCTCTGCGGGCTAAAGCAGTCCCCGAGGGAATGGTTCGGTAAGTTCACACAAGTTGTGAAGGCACAGGGCTTCCAGCAAGCCCAAACTGATCACACTATGTTCTACAAACACACTCCCAACGAGAAACGTGCGATTTTAATGTATGTGTGGATGATAAAATTATGACTGGAGATGATCATACTGAGATTACACGATTGAAGGACTTTGTCGAGCAGGTTTGAAATGAAAGATTTGGAGCATCTTCGATACTTTCTTGGCATGGAGGTGGCAAGGAATTCGTCTGGGATTGTTGTGTCTCAACGGAAGTATACACTTGATCTGCTAAGAGAAACTGGGATGATGGGCTGCAGGCCAGTTGATCACCTATGGAGCCAAACACAAGCTACGGTGTGATGAAGGAGACTAGATAGACCAGGGATTGTACCAGCGTCTGGTTGGGAAACTCATTTACCTGGTCCACACTCGTCCAGACATCGCCTTTGTTGTAAGTGTGGTAAGCCAATTTATGCACACACCCCGACATAATCATTTGAATGTTGTGTACAGAATACTAAGGTACCTCAAAAGGACACCAGGAAAGGGATTATTCTTCCAAAAACAGAGACAGAGAGACCTAGAAGTTTACACGGATGCGGACTAGGCAGGCTCACCGGTGGACAGGAGGTCGACTTCAGGGTATTGCTCCTATGTATGGGGCAACTTGGTTACCTGACACAGTAAAAAGCACACAGTTGTTGCCAGGAGTAGTGCAGAGGCAGTGTTTCATGCCTTCGCTCACGGGGTGTGTGAAGGAATTTAGTTAAGGACATTGTTGGAGGAACTTAGAATACCTACTCGAGGTCCTACAAAGCTCTACTGTGATAACAAGGCAGCAGTCAATATTGTCTACAATCTTGTACATCATGACAGAACAAATCACGTTGAGGTGGATCGCCACTTTATCCGAGAAAAAGTTGATAACAAGAGTTTTTGCATGGTATATATTCCAACCAAGAAGCAAACGTCAGACATTTTGACTAAAGGACTCCACAAACCGGGCTCTGAGGATCTAGTCACCAAGCTAAGGATGACAAACATCTACTCCCCAGCTTGAGGGGGGTGTTAGAATATACGGTGTAAATTTGGTAGTTATAATTGGATGGCAATATTTGTTAGGTAGGATATTAGGTTATGATTATACTAGTTAAGGAGAATATTCTATAATGGATGAGATCTTCGGAGATAGAGTAGAATCAAGGTAGTTATGGTGATTGTTATCCAATCCCGATATTTAAGGGATTTGTTACTAGCTAGGGTGTTGTATATATATCGGTGCTGCACATAGCGAAGTTGTAGCCTTCGCTTGACTCAATACAAAGCCACTTATACTCTTTCAGCTTTTTTCCAGCGTTGATCTTTATACAAATTCTAGCAAAAGCCACCCTTGACTGGGAAGATGTCAGTTTGTCCATAAACAAAGGTTTCCCAATAAGTGATCCTAGACCGCTAAGGACGTGAGTGCTGAAGTAGTGAGGTGTAAGTTTAGGAAATTGAACTCACACTAGTACTTTGTTGAGTTTTCGCTTTTGTATTGGTTCTTCATGTGACCATGGCCTCAAGAACAGTACTCGGTTTCCAAATGGGAGAGGCGATAGTTCTAAGATTTCCTCCATGCAGGCGTCCGAGTGGAACCTGCACACAAAAAGGTCTTCTTCTACCTTCTGCACCTCCAGCAACCCTTTTGCATTACAGCGGTTTTCTAGGTAGGAGGTCATGTTGCCCATGACATGCCCACTATGGCATATTTCTATTTCCTTTGTCCTCCTCGACCTCTGGAGGTTGATTTTGAAGGTTTTGATACCTCCCTCAATGTTAATTTGCGCTGTAGCTAATGTCAACAGAGCATCTGGACAAAAACCCGGCTTGAGCAAAGATGTCCATGCGGATTTGGCACGAACCCCTTGCTGCATGTCTTTGGAAAGTGGCTAGTGACCTTCACAAGCCATTTCTGAGTGTTCGAGGTGAGTTGAGGTAGCTCCGACCGCTATTGACGGCGGGCGGTCGGATAGGCCCTAATAGCCCGCGACAAGGCACAAAGTTATGTTCAAGACTATTAGGGATCTGGAAATGTTTTGCTGGCTGAAATTTTGGAGGAGATGGGAGGATTTAGAAGAAAAAGGGTGGAGAGAGAGGTGGAGAAAGAGAGGTTATGGAGGAGAGTTATCCATTTGATGGAGGTGATAGTGACTTGTGTGGATGGGAAGGAGAGAGAGTGTGATGGTTGGGGAGGAGAGAGAGTGTGAAGTTGGTGGGTGGATAAGGATGATTTTTAGAGAGCGGGGATAGCAAAAATTTTAGAGTGAGAAACTTTTTTGAGGCTATCTGAATTTATACACCGTATAAATGTATATAAATACATTATAAATACAAGTATATTTATACTATTAAGATACAATAGTAGTTTAGTGCATTATAGTATGATCACATGTGTAGAAAGAGGATAGTAGAAAGTAGCGGTTGGACACCACTTGATAACTAGCCGTTGGGCTGTTACCAGTGGAATACTCAGCTGCTGAGCTTAGATAAAGGCTCTACCTTAAACACAAATGTTTAAGTTGAATAATATTTACTTTCTATCTTATTTTTACAGACAGGATGAAATTGTTTCCTCCATCTCTCTCTGACGTATTTGGAAGCCTAATAGCCAGAAGTAGAAGTCTGGTAGCCTTGAAAATAGCCGAGACAAATAAGTAAAACAGGTTAGATAGCTAGGTACATAATAAAAGTCCGGAAAAAAAAAACCACATTCTTGCTAACTTATTAAGAAAATGACTTAACTCGTTATCTAAATTCCAGTTTTGGTCTTTGATGTATGCCCTGTACTTTAAGCTGCTTAAACCAAGAACTAAGATTGAAGAGATTTGCAAAAAGTTAATAGGACATGTGTACAAGGTAGACAATGTTCAGGACATCCAAAACAGGAATACAGGGACATCAAATAGAGAGGGAGAGAGCAGCACTTATAATAAGCTATAATGATTTGATATCTAAAGATGCTAAGAAAATCATGCATCAGCAAATAAAATGAAATTAAATAAATGAAACAAGGAAGTCCCTTACAAGAACATACAAAAGATGAAAAAAATTAAGTGCCTTCATCATTACCTGCATTGAAGGAGGTTTAAGCTGCGCTCTCAAGTCCCTCACCGCAGACTGAATATTCAAAAAAAGATATGAAGATTAGAAGATCCAACAAAGATTAAGAACACTTCTCAAAATATGACATACAAGTCTAGGCCCAAATATCCATATCAGCACCCTAGCATAAGTAAAGATTCTGTAGAAGCTAAGCAATGATGCAAGACATTTAAGGGTGGATAAATGATTTGATTAGGAAACTGATAATGAAGAATCAGGTGACATCCACGTAAAACTTGGGAACCTTGTTTAGACTGCAATACTTTTATCAGATAGTTACAGCAGAGAGAGAGAGAGAGAGCATGTGTGTCTGCACATGTGTGCGCTCGTTTGAGTCTGTTCTGTAACATCAAACTTAATTTCTCTTTTCTTCATCTCAATTAGGATGCAATTGCTGAGATTCGGCAAAATGTTGGACCCAAAAACAAATTCAAACAGAATAACTAGAACGCCATGAAGTGTCCATTCTCACAGACACTCCTGCCTAAACTCTTCAAAAATTGCATTCTTTTTTTTAAGCTAAAATTTTATACGTAAGCCAAATTAGGCAAATTTATATCGTGGTTGCTAAGGAAGAGTAACAGCAAGCGTAACTTGCTCAAAATACAATTAACATAATGTAATTCCTAGCCATTATCTCGTGCCATGATTGGACCCTTTGAAAATACAAAAGCAGAAACAACCAAATACCCTATATTAGAGGCGTAGCAAAAACTGGAGAGCGAGCCTATACTGATTGGAAAAAGAGAGAAGATATAAGTGAAGTTAGCAGTAGCCAAAATGTGCGAAAGTAGGGCTACGAGCATCCAGTTTTGGAAATGACGAACAGAGCAAACGCAATGCATTATAGTCTGGATCCAAGCCCCACAATAGATTGAGCAGTAGCGAAACAGACAAGTTCTCCAAGATGACTCTGAATTTAGCCTTATAATCCAAGAGCTGGCGCAAACAACCAAGCATCCAAATTGCTAGAAAATGAGGTGGGAGTGGGATCTAGTGAGAGAAAATCACATAAAGAAGGCGAAGGTTGAGGGTCAACTCCCAGTTTGTCTTGTTTTTCCATATCTTTCTCCACGAAGAGGCATCAAACAGAATTTCAACGATTACACCTTACCTATCCTAACCAACTTGATGATGAAACCTCAAGTTTCTTAGTCTCCACAAGCCACAAACCACAACAGAAAACTTAAAATAAACCAATTATGGATGAAATTTTGACCTCCAAAAGTTTCCAACCAGCCAGTCCAATACATTATTCCAGGAGAATGTTTTGTCACTACATTTCAACTGCTAGAGGACAGCATCCCAGACTCCACAGGAGGAGCATCAAAAAAATAGATGGTTTTGATCTTCACAGCACCTGTTCCAAAAAATACACCTATTATTTTGAACCAAACCCTAAGTTAAAAGCTTGTCTTGTGTACTCAACCTCTTCCAGCAAGCAATCCAAACGATGAATGCAAATATAAGAAGATGTGGAATACATCAGACAATTTTCCCCAAGTTACCATAAGAGAATCCTGCTCAAGAACTTGGGCAGCACTTTTGATAGAGAAGTTGTTTGATGGAAGCCATTTCCAGCTGTCTTGTCCTAAACCAGGGTTGATTCCACAACAAGTATGATAAAAATTGAGCACTTGGCTATCTCATCTTTTGTCATATGGCATTCTCCAATAATTGCCATCCAGAACCTGAGAAATCGTAGCTTCTAAATTGATATTCAATTTCCTTCTCAATTCTGGATGTTTAATCCACAGAATATCTCAGGGGTGCTAGAGATCTTTCCAGAAAGAGGTTGTCTCCATTTCCAATGATTCTTTTAATGTGTTGGATGTATTTTCCACATCCATGAATTAAACTGCTTTGGATGAATTTTTCACAATGATTATCAACTTAGCCAAAAACTATCTTTACCTTCACATATGCCCCAAATGATCTTCATTTTATAGGCGATGTTCATCATTCTGATGTCAGTAATCCCAAGACCACCTTGCTCTTTCAGCTTACAAACTGAATTCCAGTTTACTTTGCCTTCTTCGGCCTCCCCATATGAAGTTTCTAAGGATCTTTTCAGTTTGTCTTATAACCTCCTTCGGCAGAAGATAGGATGAGGTCCATTGCCTACAAATTGCAATTAGAACTGAGTTTATGAGTTGTATCCTCCCGGCAAAGACAATTTAGAAGCTATCCAACTTTTGACCCTTTTCCACAACTTATCCAAAAGTTGGCTACAATCCTTATAGGTAAGTCTACCAGTGATTAAAAGGACACCAAGATACTTTATTGGGAGAGAACCAAAAGGTATATCAATGAGGTCTGCAAGTTCTTGTTTCCTAGCTTCAGAGACTCCTGAAATGAAAATTTCTGAACTTTTGAAGGTTAGGCATTAAACTGAGAAGCATTGAAATTCCCAAAGAGTATCGTTAATGAGTCTAATAGATTGGGTATTGGCATTTGCGAGGATGAAGAGGTCATCTGCAAATGCTAAAAAGGTTATGCTCATTTCCTTACAATTTCGATGGAAAGTGAAGAGGGAATCCTTAGACTTTGCCTTGAGGAGCTGTGTAAACCTTTCCATGACTAGAACAAAGAGGTAGGGAGAAAGGGGATCACCTTGTTTTAAACTCCGGGGTGATTTGAAGTGTCCAACAAGGGAGCCATTGAGATTTATTGAGGAGGCAGTGGAGATACATACTTGCACCCAATAACTTATTTCTCTGGGAACTCATGCTTTTAAGGCTTTCTAATAGGTAACTCCATTTGACAGTGTCAAATGCTTACATAATGTCCACTTTGATAGCACATCCTATTGGACCGGCAGCCTTTTTGTAATTTTTAACTAGCTCATGCATTCGGAGGATGTTGTGTTGTATATTCCTACCTTGGACAAAAGCTGACTGATTCTCATCCACTAGGTTAGCAAGAAGTGGCTTGATCCTGTTTTCCAATATCTCACTAACTTGTAGGTCACATTGCAACACGATATTTGGCGTGAAGTCCTTCATCCTGATGGGAGCATATGCTTTAGGTATGAGAGAGAGATGTGGCATTCATAGGATAATGCATGAAGTCCTTGTTGAAAAAGAATAGAATGGCTTCTATGAAGTCATTTCCCATCAAGTCTCAATTTTCAATAAAGAATTCTACAACAAACCCCTCAGGACCCGGAGCACTATTCTTCTTCATAGAGAAAAGTGTTTCTTTAACTCCATCCTTGGTTATTGGTCTTTGAAAGGAGAAACTCTGTGTTGGAGTAAGGGATCTCCCTTTCCAGTTCAGTTCAGAGGTGGGGCTAAGGGTTGATTCCCTAAAGAGGTTTTCAAAAAACCTAGTAGCTAGATCATTAACAACTTCATAATCTTCAATTCTTCAATCACCGTATCTTGGTCATCTTGAAGTCTCAAGATTTATTCCTGGATGTATGTGATGTGACTAGCCTACAGAAGAAACAAATGTTCCAATCCCCAACCTTCATCCATTTTGCTCTGGACTTTTCCTTTCCTTATAGAAGGATCATTCAAAAGCAAGAAGGTTTGTATAGGAGTATAGCCTTCAAGGGCAGATTGTTCCTTCTGTTGAAAAAGGATGTTATGTCCATCCATCTGACCATTCTGCTGTGCCACATCAAGATTCAACTTGGCCATGGCTACCCTCTCTGATATTTTCCCAAATTATTGTTCGTTCAGGGCCTTTAATGGCTTTTTTAGCCTCTTCAACTTATTTGAGAGCCTTACTTGTGGGTTCCCATCCATAGGGGGGAGGTCTAACTATCTTGCAGGATTTCCTTGAATCTTGGATGACACATCCAACCTTTTATGATTTTAAAAGATTTAGGCCCAAAATTCTTTCGCATTTATATTGAAAGTACACCTGGGAGTGGTATGAGATTGTTGGAGCCTCATAATCAAATTGAAAGTTCGAGGAAGAGAGCTTTCTAAGCCTCATTACAAGACATTGATCTATACGGGTGTATACCCTTTTATCTGCCTCTTGCTTGTTTGACCAAGTGAATTCCATACCCCCTGATGGAATACTGAAAAAATCCGTTTGCTGAATTCAATCTGTGAATTCAGCAACAGCATTCCTGTCTATCTTTTTCCTCCCTTTCTTACCTTGATCATTCAGCACTATGTTGAAATCCCCCATAATAATCTAAGGGGAATCAAAATATAAACTCTATTGACACTTAAGCTCCTTCCAGAGATCCCTTCTAGGACTCCTCTCATTATAACTATAAGAAATGGTAACAATGAATTCTTCCTGCTTGGGTAGTTTAGTCTTTAATGAACAAGTGATACTTTGCTTCACAATGTAGAAAATTACCCTCAAAAATATTTGGATCCCAAGTAACCCAAATTCTAGAAGCAGTATTGAAAGAGAGTTGTTAACAGTCTCCCAATGTTAAAAACATTTTTACTGAACTTTTCAAAGTACTTTTGTCTTATCCTGACATCCAATAATCTCATCAAACTAATCTTCCTTTAAAGTTGTATATTGCTTTATGCATTATAGGAGAATTTAATCCATTAATGTTCCAACACGCTAACTTAATCATCCTTTGGTTTTTTTTTTGGGGGGGAGGGGGGGGCTACCTCTATCGATAACTTTGGTATGTTAATTACAAAAAAGATAACTTTGGTATGTTGATTGGTTGAGCAATCTTCTTTACTGTTCTCCTTGCTTTCGGGTTCAGGAGGTTTTAATAGCACTATGTTCCTACCTATAGGAGGAGGAGCTTTGGTATCCCTACTTTGGACCTTGTATGGTTGATCAAACTTACCAAACTATTTTGAAAGAGGTTTGTTGACTACCAGATAGGCTATTAGTAATTCCTCAAAGTCTTCATCGCAGATGATATCCTTACCTGAAGTCTCCCTTGGGATAGGAGGTTTCCAGAAGCCACTTCCTTTTGAAGAGGGATAACTAGTCTTTTGTTGTTGTCTCTCTTTGTCTTGCTGCTTAGTGGTGATAAGGTTTTACTGGCTGTGGTTGCTTCTCCTCTGGTATGTCCTCAAGTTCATCCATACTAAGGTTGACCTCCTCATTAGAGGCATCCTTAGGGGTAGAGTATTCAGAACAAAGGGACATGTCATCCTTCATATCATTGTGATCAAAGGGACTATCCGCTAATCCTTCTCAAAGGTCACCATTTTCATCATCCAAAAGGGTTAGGGAGTGGATTTTATTTGGGGTGGTTTTGATAACATCTGGTGTTTTTTGTCTCATACCTTTCTGTGTGGGATTACCATTTCTCTCCTGATAGTTTACATGTTTGGAAAAGACTTACTTGGGTCCTCCAGATTATCCAAAGTCTGGCCTTGATCTACATGATCCTCTGAATGTACCTGGGCACTATCTGGCATAGTCCTAATTTGTTTCTTAGGAGCACTTACCTTTTCTACATGCATCTTGTCAACGATCCTTGGGTTTGGTTTTGCAGTTGTCTGATTGCGTGTGCTGATTGGTAGGGATAGTATGTGCTCTTTCTTTTTGATTGTTCCTTTTTACCTTCCAGTTTTCCTTGTGAGCGCTAGTTTTGAGCATAGTTTTTTGCTTTTCATCTTCTTTACATGAGTGTTCAAAGGTTTTGCACATGCCACTAGATTGGCATCCATTCATATTCAACTGCTTGAGTTGTCTCATAACTATATTCATCTGTAAACTTCACAGAGCTAGAAAGTCCTTCACCTGCCATTATCTCCACACAGATTCTATTGTAACCAACCTTTGACTGAGTTATAGTGGCTCTATCCATGAACATAGGTTTCTCTATTAGATTTCCAATTCTTTCTAATGTGTTGTTGTTGAAGTACTGGATGCGCAAGAAGGGAAGACGAATCGAGATAGGTATTACGCATAGCTTTGGCTTTTGGATACATTTACCTGGAACCCAAGGCCACGGAAACAGTACTCTGTTTCCACAAAGGCCGAGGAAATTTGTCCAACATCTCCTCCTTAGATTCTTTAGATTGAAATATGAAGATGAAAAGTTGATCATGATATCTCTGCGTCTCCAATAAGCCTTTGCTGCTCCATCCATCTTCTGCAAAAAAATTTTGGACAATCGGGAAGGAAGCGGTGTTGCCAATTACTTGGCCAACAATAGTTGCGCTCCATTTTATGTTGTTATCTACCATGTCTGTCGGAGGTAAAGCGCAGGTCTTTCACCTTCGACGACATCGAAACTGAAGGATTTGAGAGTAGATGCTTTTTCCAAGACGAAGTCTTGCTTAAGAAGACTTGCCCATGCTGATTTGGCACAGACAATGCCTTGCATGTTGGTGACTTCAGCTACATCGTGGAAATCTAGCCATTATGAGGTAAATAAATAATGGGTAAGAGCTCCAACCGCTGTTAGGCCTCCCTAACCGGAGCAAGCCTCTGTTTAAATGGGTTAGCAAATTGGTGAAGAAAGAAGAAGGGACAGAAAGAATTAGGGTGAAAGGGTCACTCGAGGTGGCTTCGAAACGGTGGAGAAAGGTTCACCAAGGAGAGCGAAATGGATGGGGTGGTTTGGGGCGCTGCAAATATTACCGTTAAGGTAAAGGTTCGGCGAGGAGAGAGAAATGGGTGGAGTGGTTTGGGGAGGTGGAGATATTAGCGTTAAGGTAGTATTCTATCTGTTGTAGGTTGAGAGAGAGATGTTACCGTGGAGAATGATTGAGAAAGTAGGAGGGAGAGTAAGTGGGTTGGAAGAGTTTTCAGTGAGAAGGCAAAGAAAAATTCCTTATAGTGGATTATCTCCAGCTTCAAATCATTAGAAAAATAAATTCCAAAAATAACAAAACTTTTTCAAAATCATACTCAATTCAATAAAATTTCTAAGCAAAAGGACCACACATCCAATAGATCTTGGGAAGTCCTATACAATTGTTTGCCACCTGAGAACCTTCGTGTTTATCTTAACCAGATGCTCTTTGAGGTCACCCTCGTAAATATATCAACGGTAAAGTTCCAGTGCCCAAGAAAATCATCCAACAGATATCTTCCTACTGTAGCAACAAACAGAAAACAAACTTCTTTGCACCCTAAACAAGATTTTAAAAAATCCAGCCACAACAGATAAATCACCTTCAAATCAGCAATCTCCTGCTCACGCTTTGCGAACGTCACAATAAATGCAGCTTCTTTCTTCCTTGCTTTTTCCAGCTGATAAAAGTGTGTGAGCAATTAGAAACTAAGTAGATTTAATTATCTTTTTTTTTTTATAGATTTAATTATCAACAATCACACAGGATAGTCTTTATGTTAAAACCTGTTCTTTTAGAGACTCTTCAGAGGATCTCAGGTTCTGAAGATAACTGACCACAAGATTTGGCTCTGCTAAGATGAAATGCAAGTTTCTTCAGATAAGCAGAAAAGGACCAAAGGACATCAAGTGAAGAAAAAAGTTGGAAGTAAAAAAATGAGAAGGGCCTATTTTTATCTCCTGGTGGGGGTGGGGGTGGGGGAAGAACAAGAATGAAATGATTAATGCATTATAACATAAGAGAAAATAAACCAGGTGTTCTTCCTGCTGGTATGAAAGACTCATCCTCAAAAGCAGAACGCCATTTATGAATCTCAGCTTCTGCAGCTTCAAGTTCTGTCTGAGGTAAAGACATAACAAAACAGAGGCAAAGGTCAGTACTTTTCAAAGAGTCAAAAGAGACACAGAAATGTAACTCATTAAAGATGTGATATTCCACATATATATTCCCAACTAAAGTGCACATTGCAGCTGAATGTGCTCCAAAGAGGATAAGATTACCAAGACACTATGACATACAGCACTCCAGTTATTAACACAAAAACGCAGCTGAATCTGTTGTAGAGATATATAGTATAACGTGCAGCTGACCAAATTACATATCATCCACCCAAAATTCGTGACCTTACAACCATCCATAAGCAATGGTTCACGACGCAAAACTCCTTTCAGCCTCGCATAAGTCCAATTCAAGAACTACTCTAACTAACAGAACCAAGAGTTGTCACTTTATAAGGCGAGAGCACATGGCTGGCGCTAACCATATCAGGGCTTCAGCGTCACATAACTGACAGTGGCATCAATGCCAGCAAAAGATACGCTGTTTAGTTAGAACATATGATGTTTGGAAATGTACTTTTAAACATAACATGGGAAGTGACGAAAGCAGGTTTTGCCTAGATGGGAACAACTTCAATTCTAAACGAATCGTTTAACTTAAATTGTTCCTTCCAACTAAAGCTCCGTCTTTTGCAAAACTGATGCGACCTATTAGGGCCGGCGGCCAGCCCTATTCCAGCGACCTGTTATAGTTTTTTTATTTATTAATTAGGTTATTTTATAAGGAAAGGCAGATAGGAAATTCATTTTTCCAGTTGCTAAGTTCTAAGAGTTTGAAGCCTATAAATAGGCCTCTTTATGCATTATATTTTGATGATCTCTTTCATCAATAAAATTTGAGAAATTTGAGCATTTGCTCTTGCTAGTTTTTTTTTTAATTTTGTCTTGCTAAGCTTCGTCCTTTAAATTCAATCAATCCTTTGAGCAAGGGTTGTGATCTGTATTCATCCCCCAGGTTGTTCAAGAAGCTTTCCAATGGTTTACCAAGGCTCTTGGCAAGAAGGTAGTTGATCAAACAAGAGTTGCTCAACGTGGATGATAGCGGGTTTAATAAGGTTCGTTGCAACGTTGCATTCATCAAATGGGTCTAACAAGTTTCTTCGTTATTATCTCCATTCTTCATATTTTTCATATTCTTCGTTGTTATTCGTGTCTTTTTGTGAGTCATTAAATTTCTTGTTATCAAGAGGTCTTTCGGAAGCGTATGATTCTGCTAAGCACGCGTCAAAAACCATATGAGTGCTTATGTTTTGATAATTTTTTTCATACGGTTTATTCAACCTTATCCAGATGCTATCATTTGGAGTGTCACAATTAAGGAAGAGTGAAATCTTCGTACTCAACCATTAGAAAAAATGAATAGAGGTATGTAAAAAACACTAATAAAAACTAACAAATCAGAAGAAGCCCTAAGATACTCCAACTGTAATCATATGTTACGATGACTTCTATTCAATAGGATCCTGTAAGGGGCGGGAATTCAGACATTAGGAAACTAACACTGAAGGTGAACCTAAGCGTGCTTTTGTAGAAAATGTAACAAGCTGGAAGATATAAGTTAAATCATGAGTGTTACAGAAATCAGACAACTTAATTGTTCTTTTTGGACAAGAAAAACCACATTTTTGTCTCTACAAAGTGACAGGAATAAATCACACAAGCAAGGGGAAAGCCTCTTGCATCACATCATTGAACATAAATGTCGAAGCGTCACAAAAAAAAAAATAAAATAAATAAATAAACAGAGCTACTCTCAACATGCATCATGAAATAATGCAACGTATACAATGATATGGGAGAAGGGGCAAAAAGAAGACATCAGAACAAGATGTGTGTACCTGGCATGACACAAGGCTATCTTTACAGTTTTGGAGACTGCGAAAACCAAAGCAGAAAAAATGAAACGTCAAGTCCAAGTACCGCAGCTGATAAACCAGAGAAAAGAGAATAACAATTATATCCCGTTTATACAGTAGAAAAGCGTCCCTAATTGATTATACCTCTCACGCAGAGACAAAATCATCCCCGTTGTAACTCCTGGTGCAGTCTCTTCTACCTTCAAATGCCCCTATGTTGCAAATGAAACCACCAAGTTTGTTATATATAGTTTTTTTTTCTATTTCTTGCACATATTTAGTAGAGGGGGGGGGGGGGGAATAAGCTGCATAAGTGTACTGCAGTTAGCAGCATTTAGCTATTCTTACAACAGTTTGACTGGCATAATGATGCAAGAACCATGGATGTCAAACAAGTCTTTTCTTTTTGTCAAGTTAAGTTTTCATATATTAGCCAAGAGTAGCACCTTTACAAAAGATGTTGCTTTAAAATAGCAACAGCCATTTAGCATGTACCAAATCTATGTGGCTTACAATGAGCTATCCAATATCTAGTGCCAACCTTTACAAAAAGTTGCCTCATAGTTGCAACAATAACCAAGCAAATAAAAAATATTAAAGCTTTCAATAACTAGACTACATCCTATCCTTCGTACACTGAAACAAAAAGGTAAGCGACATCGTAATTGGAAAGTAAAAGTTGCTGGTTTAGACACGAAGAATGAAATAATCCAGAAAGCTTTCAACAAATGATGTCCAAAAGGCCCAACTCCCAACACCAAAGAGCTTGAATTACTATGAACAAAGGCCAGAAACTGCAAATACACCCGCCCAACCAAAATAGTAAACACCCAACTAAGGAATCCAGGGCGTCAGAGATAGCAGAGGAGGAAGAACCCCTACGGTAGGTGAATATAGAAAGAAAACATAAGGTCCCATAATGGCTTGGACACCGAAATGCGCCAAAAAAAGACTATTAAGGTAGCTTTGGTTAGGGATAGCCATGAAATTCAGGCTACAACCTGAGAGGCAATGAGGAGGGTGATGAAAACGAAAAAAGACACAACAGGCAATATCAGAGGGTAGCTAGAATAACAGTGGAGTGATCCAAAGTGAGTGCAGAGGCAGGAAAGCAGACAAGTCTAGTTAGGTGAACTATGCTAGGAGAAGGACTTCATTGAGACTCCTAAATTAAGAGTCAGTTCACAGTTGAGCTTGCAGGATTCATATCTTCTCTATGTATCAACGGAGTAGCTTATGCTTTGTAGGACCTCCTTGAAAAGTACATCTTGGTCTTTTCTAATTTGCTGGTAGATCTTATTGTCCTTTTCTCTCCAAATCTATTAGATTGTGGCTGAAAAACCAAAATAAGTTAAGTCTTTCTGAAATTTTGAGAACTAGGTATTGTTTGAATTGAGCCAATTGATAGTGTTCTGTCAACCAATAGTACTTTTTTTGCATTTGATTTGTTCCAGAATAGCACTCCACATTGTGGAGGAGTAGACACATTGAAAGAATAGGTGATCATGGTCTTCCTAAAACCAGCCATACAAAACACATAGTTAGTTAGGATCAATCCTCACTCCAGGAGTTTTCTTGTGTATTCATTCTCTTGCAATATGCAAGCCATAAAATGATTGCATAACATAGAATAAAATGTTTACATCAGACTATTTTCTTCCAATCAACTAAGGGAAGGAGGGCTGCAGAGCCATTGTGGCATTTTTAACAGTAAATTTGGAACTTGGTTTCCAAGTCCAGTAGTTATCCTCCTGTTTAATTTCAATAGTTCTGCAAGCCTGGATGAATTGCATCACTTGATGGTCTCAACCCTTGCCGTATGGAAGTCTTCATGTTCTACCATCCAGTATTGCTGAGACCTTGGCATCTACACTGATGGCTAGTTTTTTAAGTTCAAGATGGGATGAAATAAGTACATCTAATGCTGCCGATCTCGGACCCATAGGATCATTTTCCACAGCTAACAATTAGGAATTTACCTTTTAAGCTAATGGTGTGCACTTATTAAACCTAGAGTCTCTCTTTGTGTTCACACACATTCCATATTTTTCATAATGTATGCATTGTTTACTAGACCCATATCATGGATTCCTAAGTCATCTCTCTCCTTAAGTTGACAGATTGTAGACCAATTGACTTTAGCTTTCCTAGAGCCTCCCTACATAAATTGTTTCAAGATTTTCTCCACTTCTCTTATAATTCTTCTAGGCAAGAAGTAGAAAGTTGTTCGATATCTACAAACACCCATGAGTACAGAGTTGATCGATTGTAGTTTCCTCCCATATGATAGGTTCTTATTTGTCCAGCTTTGAACCTTATTGGTTAGCTTATGCAGTAGGTCACCACAATCAGAGTATGAAAGCTTACCCGCCATAACAAGTAACTTTAAGTATCTAGTTGGAAGATTTCCTAGAGGCATACCTAGCAGCCTAGAGAGGATTTCTTTAACCTGAGTATTGACTCCATAAGTGAATGAAAGAGTTTGAAACACCTCCAGGGTTTCCTTACTAGAATGGACTAAGGATCAGCTTTAGACAGAATGAATAGATCATTTGTAAAAAGATAAGGAAGAGAGGTTTAATTGTTCACATTTAGCGTGGAAGTTGTAGCTGGAAATTAGAAGTTTTGTTTTTCCAGAGTTGAGTGAAACCTTCCATAAAAAGTATAAAAAGGATGGGGATAAAGAGTCTCCTTGCCTAAGCCGTCTTGAGTCATTAAAATGACCATTCAAAGCACCAATCAAGTTAATGGAGAAAGAGGTAAGGGATATATAGAGACTAATCCAATTGATATACTTTTCTGGGAATTTTATTACCTTCAGGATCCACATTAGATAAGACCAATTGACAGTGTCAAAGGCTTTCATAAGGTCAACTTTTATGGCACAACACTTAGGACCCCCTGATCTTTTGTAATTTTTGACTATCTCATGCATTAGAATTATGTGATTCTGAATTGTTCTACCTTTGATAAAAGCTGACTGGTTTTCGTCCACAAGGTAGGGAATCCAGGTTTTAGCCTCTTAACCAGTATCTTAGATATAACTTTGTATATTACACTACAACAAGAGACAAGAGATAGACATCAACTGCTTCATGCTGATTAGGTATCTGCCTTGGGATAAGTGAGATGGTTGTGGCATTTATTGGTAGTATATAAAGTTTTTGTTGCTGAAGAACTTTATAGCCTCCATAAGCTCCTCAACTATGAGGGTTCAGTTTACTTTGAAGAATTCTACGATATTACCATCAAGGCCTTGGGATGCTATCTGATTTGAAAGAGAAAATGGCCTCCTTTATTTTAGTCGTAGAGAATGGGTGGGTCAAAGAAACAGACTAAATGTCATTCAAAGTATGGTGATGACTAGGAGTGCTAGAGGGTGAAGGGTCGGTCAGCAAATAACTTCTTAAAGAAATCTATGGCCATCTCTTGCACTTGTTTTAGTCATCAATCATGACTCCCTCATCATTTTGCAACATTAGAATTTTGTTTCTAACATTGTGCACCTTCATTATTAAATGAAAAAACTGTGTTTTTGTCCCTCTCTTTCATCCACTTAATTGTAGACTTTTCTCTGAAAAAAGATTCTTGAAAGGACAAAACGTTGTTATATGTGTCTCTTACACTCCTCACATTTTCCTATAGTTGAAGGTTGAACTGGTCCTTTATAAGATCAGTCTGGGTCTCTTCTAACATGACTCTAGCTCTTTCAACCATACCAATGATACTACTGCAATTCTTCTTGTTCAGGTTTTTTAGGGGATCCTATTCTTCTTGTTCAGGTTTTTTAGGGGATCCTTAAGTCTTTGCAGCTTCTTAACTAGGCACACCATGGGGTTACCTCTTTCTATCTCTTTCCAGCTTTCTCTAAGGATACAATTGAAGCTTGGGTGTACCACCAACCCTTCATGATTGGGTGGTGGTAAGTTTGTCCATAACAGTGGCTTCATAATTAAGGTAACTAGCCCACTGAGGACATATGCATTAAAGTAGTGTGATCGGAGGTTTGAAAATTTCACTGATACGGGAAATTTTTTATATGATCATGTTTTTTTTTTAAAGATTTCATGTGTCTTGATGCCACCTTAGCTATTTCTTTTAATCTAGACATGTACTAGACGTTGTAAATGTCATACTAATCTTCACTACTTATTTGGCTAAAAATATATAGTGAGTAACAAGCCCTTTTGTCAAGGACAAAGCAGAAAATAGTTAGTTTCTCGCCTCCTCCTATTTTGCTCCCTTTTTATTTTGTCAAGAGACAGTCCTATGGTGTATGCTTTTTGCTGACGACATTGTATTAGTCGCGGAAAATAGACATAACCTGAGTATGAGACTATAGGAGTGGCGAGGTGCTTTAGAGAGAAAAGGCCTAAGGATTATTCATTCTAAGACTGAGTATCTGCACTGCGACTTCAGCGACGTAGCCGGTGATGAGAATAGTCAACTCACCATCGAGGGTCAAGTGGTCCTGTAAGTTCAAGTACCTATGATCATTTGTACAGAAAGATGGGGACATAGAGAGTGACGTAGCACACCGAGTTCAAGCAGATTGGTGTAGGTGGAGGGCGGCCTCAGGGGTGCTGTGTGACAAGAATTTTCTAACTAAATTAAAGGGAAAATTTTATAAGGTGGCAGTGCGGCCGGCAATGTTGTATGGAACAGACTGCTGGGCTATCAAGAGGACGCAGTTACAGAAGATGAAAATGGCAGAGATGAGGATGCTAAGGTGGATGTGTGGGCTACAAGGCTAGACATGATAAGAAATGAGGTATACAGAGAAAGGTTAAGAGTGGCTAGTGTAGCAGATAAGATAGAGAGGGAAGACTGAGATGGTTTGGGCATGTCAAGAGGAGACAGACAACGACGTCTGTCAAAGTAATTGAAAGCCTCATTGTAGAAGAGAAGAAGAGTAAAGGCATGCCCAAACTGACGTGGGAGGAACATATCAGACATGACTTACTAGAGTTGCATCTCTCGGAGGACATGCTCCAAGGTAGGAGTTCATGGAAGCAGAGGATTAAGGTTAAGGGTGGGTAGGCAGGATATAGGGGCACCTTAGAGAACTTAGAGGATTAGATAGTATTTACACTTTAGTTTGACTTTGCACATTTTTGTTTCGGTCTTTGTCTTTCAACTATTTGTGCATATCCACTATTATGACTATTTTAATATCGGAAGACTTCTGTTTATGTTTAATAAAATCTCTTCACTAGTACATATTCCTATTATTGTGATATCTATGCAGGTACATATAGAGCCGGGGGTCTCACTGGAAGCAAACTCTCTATCCCTTGGGATGGAGGTATTGTTTGCCTGCATCTCACCCTCCCCAGACCCTAGCGATAACTTTTGTTGTCATTGAGATATACTTGGTATGATTGTTGTGGTTGTTGTTTATTTTGGTACATGAAGACAATTTTGAGCACATCAAAAACATTTCACAAGCCGTTAGGATTTTCAATTATACTGCATTCGGTGTCCATTTTGTCCACCAAAAATAAACAGAGCACACAATCAAGACTAGGATAAGTTTCATAACCGAAATATATTCGGAACAAAACAATACAATTAAAATTTTTTAGGACACCTATGAGTATTTTCTTCAGGAAAAAAAGAGCTTATATTTCCAAAAAATTTGAAAATTTAACAAACATAATATGAATTAGTGAAAAGACAAGTTAGAAAAGAATGGAAGTTGAACAAAGCAACAAACGGAGAAACACCTTCTTGGGGCCAAAAATGTCATCCTCCTCGTCATCAACTTCCATGAAGCTTCTCTTATTACCTGAGCTCCCATAAACATTCATGAATAATTTTCAAAAGAAGAAAATAATCATAAAAACATAATTAATTCAAAGTCAGGATAATATCAGCAACGACAAACAATTACCTGCACGAGTAGTAGAGTGATTTCCGGCAACATTAGCGGCGAAGTCATCCTCCTGCGCAATTCAATTTGAGCAAAAGCACAACAAAAAGACAGTCGATTCCAATAAACAATAGTCGAATCGCCATAACAAACCGGAATGCACTTACATCATCAAGGTGATTATCACGAGAGGCCATTGCAATTTAGGCCGAATCGAGGCTGCTAGAGAAGAAAAACATAAAGAACGATTGAAAGAACAATATGTATAACCTCTATATAACTCGATTGGATTTTTCTAGATTCAGGGTCTATAGACAGTTGCAGAAAACTTGAGAAATTGAAGGTTTTGGTAAAGAATATGGGAATTGCTGATTTTGAAAGCATGTAAGGGCTGAGGTTTTGGAACTTCGGGTGCTAGAAAATTAATTTGTACAAGGAAAAAACAAAATGGTAAAAAAAAAAAGAAAAGGATGTTTACTTTTACAAAAACAAACTAAAAGACGTCCATGTACATTCGCTTTCTTCGGTAAGATTCAGAGAATGTTCGTATCGTTTTATGATTTGTTATGTGTGACGTTACTTTAAACTTTATGTAATATATTGTTTTTGTTATTCGAATCCGTAAACTTAAGGTCAAAATCCTTTTACAAATACAAAGTATAAGACTAAAACTTGAAAAAAAAATAGAAATAGAATGACACAGGTTGAATATATTCAATAATCAATGTAAAGGCATTCGTATTTCACTTTTTCTGTATACCTTTTCTTCTTCTAGACGTTATATATTTATAGCATTTACAATTTGGACACATTTAATGTAAAGAAAGCAAACTTACAGCATACCTGCTTATCTAAAGTTTAATTAATGAATTATCGTAAGTTTATTTAATGAATCCTTATACATCCATGTTGATGGCATCCATCACATATGTTATATAACACTCTCTTTGGATGTCGTTCCACAATGATATATGTCCCGTTACAAACTTTATTATGAGAAAATTAAGTGGGTAAAAAATTCTAGTGAAGGAAAAAAAGTACATGTTTTTTGTGTATTAACTCTACCTCTTATTCAAATATCATTTGAGATATCTTAACCATCGTATACCAATTTTCTTTTGTGATTTTTTTAAATATCGTCATCGGTAATGACATGGTAAATAAATCTGATATCTGATAAATTTTCACTTGATATTGATTTGTAGTACACCAGTTTTGCCATCTTTTTGGTACTTCAAGACCAAGTACCTCTTCATCCTCTCTCGAGATCGAAAAGGGTCATTGTCAGAATCAAGTGAACGAACGATCATTGGAGTATTTAATGAATGTGTGTTTTCTATGTAAAATCGTTTTAATACCTTCTAGGTATAAGCTTTTTGGTGGACAAAAATGTTGTGTATGTAAGTTTGAATGATTTTTCAACATGATTTAAGTGTATACATCTCATTATGTCTATATGTTTTTTTTTTTACAAATTTTAAGTAGATGCACCATTTATGTACATGTTTGATATATGATGAGTTTCCTGCCATACGATGATGAGTAGATGTGCGTTTTTGTAGAAACACATATGTGACGTTCATATATAAAATAAGGTTCTTGTGCATAAATTACATATCTTATCATGCGACTAGCTTGCCATGAAACTTATTTTAATTTACCAATAAGGACAAAAGAGTATTTTGAGATTTTTGTAGGGTTGTTCCTTAAGAGAAAACAGAGTTAATTGCACATGGTATCCATTCTTTTCCACCAAGTTTTAAGTAGCATCCAATGTTTCATGAAACACACTTGCCATCCAGACTTATAGGGTTAATAGACACCTGGCATCCATGCTGACGTCATAAAGGCAATTTTCATTTATTTTTTAAAAGTTTATAGAAAAAATAATTTAAAAATAAAAAGAAAAACCCCACCCCTACCCCACCACACCCCTCCCACCCCCACAATCGACCTCCCTCCCCATCCTCCCCATCAACCCGTAAACGGAGCTGGAGCTAGCCCAAATAAACGCCGGCTGCTTCTCGGCGTTCTTACAAACTTCCAATAGCGTGACCAATCCGGCGATATTGCTATGAATATATGATTTTGGATTCTCCATTGCGTACCGGACGCCGAGCAACCAAATGCATTTGCCCGTTTTAGTCCTCCAGCCACAAATAAAAGCTTTCTCTATAATACTTCCTACAATTTGAAAGAAGAATTATCGACTGTAGTGTTCCATGGAAATTATCTACGGAAGATGATGATTCTTTCCACTTGCCGGTCTTCCTAGATTTGCTGGACTGTGTGAGTTGCTTTTGCTGCTCTGAATTAATCTCTTGTTTTCCCCCGTCTCATCTTTAGTTCTATGTGAATTGGATTGCTGAGGGTTTTATTCTTGTACAAAGGGCTTTGTTTTTTTTATTACTACTGTTTGTTGGAAATATTTTAATTCAGAAGGAGTTGATGATTGAAGGGCTTGTGGGTTTTGTTCTGTTGTTGTTATTAAAGGAACATGTCTGAAGTTTTTGAGGGTTCTTGAAAATTGAGTGGCTTTTGTGTTACGTTGCTTGATTTGATGTTTGAGGACTAAATACTTGGTTTGGTTGTATGTATGAGCAATTGTACTTGTGAATAAAGATGAAGCGAAGGAAGGAAAAAGAAGAACAGCTGGATTAGTGTTGAATTCCTGTAAAGCCTGTAGTTGTATCATAATGCTCATTTCAAGCTATTGTTGGGCTTTGTTTTATTTGTGTTATTTTATTCTTTTTTTTTTTTGGGTGCGTGGGTTGGAGGGTTTCAGTGTGCTGCATACTTGGTAACTGCAGCCATAGTTATTCGTTGTGCGTTGGGATCATAGGTTTCACCTGTTATCTATTCCAAGTTGAATTCTCATAGATAGTTGCATAGCAGTGGCAGTTGTATCTTCTTGTTATTTTCCTTTCATTTTTATTTTTGTTAAGTTAAAAGATGAAGATGAAGATGAAGATGAAGATGAAGATGGAGGAAGAAGAGGAAGATGGGGAGGATGGGGAGGAAGGTCGATTGTGGGGGTGGGAGGGGTGTGCTGGGGTGGGGGTGGAGTTTTTCTTTTTATTTTTGAATTATTTTTTCTATAAACTTTTAAAAAATAAATGAAAATTGCCTTTATGACGTCAGCATGGATGTCAGGTGTCTATTAACCCTATAAGTCTGGATGGCAAGTGTGTTTCATGAAACATTGGATGCTACTTAAAACTTGGTGGAAAAGAATGGATACCAGGTGCAATTAACTCAGAGAAAACATTAGGAAATACATTAAGATAAATTGGTTACAACCAACTTTTTTGTCTTAATTACAACTTGTCGGCTACGTAAACTATATTTTACACGTCACTGGACGATTTTGACCGTGAGGCATCATTTATATTTTATTTGCCAACTCATCTATCATGATTTTATATGTTTGATTTTCGAAGGCATTTTCGTCACTTTGGACAGAAAGGCATTCGGTCACTAACACAAAATTTTTTATGTGTAATGCTAAAATATTTAATATATGGTATATATATAAAGGATCTCATAATATTTAAATATATTAATCATGTATTATAAGGATTTCAGTTTTTGGTTTTGTCGGAATTTAATTTGTCATGTTATAAGTGTCTTATAGATTTTTTTGGAGTTATCTCACAAAATGAATTGATAGTGGTGGTTGTCATATGATTGACATGTTTACTCTTGGATGTGAGGTTAAGGGTTTGAAACTTTATATGAACATTCTTTTATATACATTAGTTTTTGGTCTTCTTCATTATTATTATTTTTGGTACTTCCTACATCAAAATTTCCAAAAATATTACTGTATTTAGCTCAAAAAAATCAGCCAACAAAGGAGGAAAAAGAGGGGGGAAAGTCTCCACAAAGTTGTTACACATTTTGGAACATTTATGGTATTCTTGTTTTCTATTGGTTGGAGGTAGCAGTTGATCAATACGCGATTTTCATTATGGGTCATCGGGAAACAACCTCTGCTTGTTTCTAACACATGGGTATGGTTGCGTACATCTGACCCCCTCCCATACCCCGCCACAGGCGGGAGTCTCTAAGGCAATGGGGTAATATTGTTGTTGTTGTTGAGGTAGTTTATTATCCTTATTATTATATTTTGTAGATAATTTTAGACACAAATATGGTGGTTTGGCTGGTCGCTTGAAGGAGGAGAAAGTGGAGAAAAAGTTTGGGACTTCCTTCATCAAAATTTGCATAAAATATTTCATTATTATTATTTTTGGGATTTCATCAAAATTTCCAGAAAATATTAGTATATTTTAGCTCAAAACAAAATTGGCAAACAATGAGGAAAAAAAGGGGGGAGTCTCTACAAATTTGTTACACATTTTAGAATATTCATAATATTCTTATTATGAATATGCATAATATTCTTATTTCCTATTGGTCGAATGTAGTTTATTATCCTTAATATTATTATTATTTATTATTTTGAAGATGATTTTGGACAAACGGGTGGTTTGGCTGGTCACTTCAAGGAGAGGAAAGGGGAGGAAGAGTTTGGGACTTTTTTCATCAAAATTTACAGAAATTGGTGTATTTTAGCTCAAAAAATCGGTCAACAAGTGAGGAAAAGGAGGAAAAGAAGTCTCGACAAAGTTGTTACACATTTTGAAATATTCTTGGTATTCTTGTTTCCTATTGATTGAGGTTATCTATTGTCCTTAATATTATTATTACTTATTTTGGAGATAATTTTTGACACAAAAAGAGTGGTTTGGCCGGCCACTTGAAGGATTCCATGTGAGAAAAAGTTGGTATAAAATGGTAGAGTTTACTATGTTAACAACGCTATTTCCTATCCATTATTTTTTGGTCACATAATCTAATTATTTACTTATTTTTAACGGTGAAAATGCGTGGAGTTATTTATGTACGGTTTTCCAATTATATTTTGACATGTATGTAAGATTACACTACGTGGACCAACCAATTTGCATCAAAATATCAAGGTGACTCAAAATTGCCAACTTGGCATCCTATGTGGTATAAAAACCAACTGAAAAGGATCAGAAAGAAGCTGAAAATGAGTGAATTTGGTCAGCTCTCATCCTATCCTCAGTGGTTGCATAGTTGGAGCAAAAGGTGGGATAAGGATGGAAAAAACACGGCCTTAGATATTATCTCTTGGAGCTGATTTTGCAGGCTTTTTCCACATCAAGATGATGCTAAATTTCATCCAACATAGCAGAGAAAGGTTGCTACAACCCGCATTTCCATCGTCGGTAGAAAAAGAAATAAGATAGTAGAATATAAAATAAAAGTACAATGTCGATAAAATTTCAGTAGAATAAAAATTTTGAATAGAGATTTAATAGGACATCAGTAGTATATATTGGGGTTAGAAGCGCTTAGAAAAATAACTGAATGATAAGGTAACCGATATATCGATATACGATAGGATTTAAATAAATTAGTTGGTAGGCATAAATTAAATACAATAAAAGACATAACACAAGAAATTAGTTACACTTAAATAAAAGAAAAAGAAAGTAGGACATAATAACATAACTTGGAAAAGAAGAAAAAAGAAAATGAATATATATATATATATATATATTCATTACATATTACGCCAATGTATTCAAGAGGACACAGTTGTAGAAGATGAAAGTGGAAGAGATGAGGATGCTGAGGTGTATGTGTGGGCATACAAGGCTAGACAGGATAAGAAATGAGGTATCCAGAGAAAGGTTAGGGGAGGCTAATATAGCAGATAAGATAAGAGGAGACTGAGATGGCTTGGGCATGTCAAGTGGAGACAGACAACATCGTCATTCAGAACAATTGAAAGTCTCACTGTGGAGGGAAAGAGGAGTATAGGGAGGCCAAAACTGACTTGAGATGAGCAGATTAGGCATGACTTACTAGAGTTGCACCTCTTTGAGGACATGATCTAGGATAGGAGTTCATGGAGGAAGAGGATTATGGTTAAGGAGGTGTAGGCGGGATATAGGGACACCTTAGAACATACTTAGAGGAGTAGATACTCTCTACACTTTAGGTTGACTTGTATTTTTGTTTTGATCTTTATCTTTCAATTATTTATACATATCCACTGTTATGACTATTTTCATATCGAAAGCTTTCTATTTATGTCTAATAAAATCCCTTCACTAGTGCATATCCCGATTATTGTGCTATCTATACAGGTACAAACTATCTATCCCTAGGGATGTAGGTCTTTTTTGTCTATCTCTCACCCTTCCCAGACCACAGTGATAGCTTTTGATGTCGTTGGGATATACTGAGTATGGTTGTTGTTGTTGTTGTTGTATATGGCGCCAATTAAGAAGGAAAGGAAGAAGGAAGTTGTGGTTAGAAAAATACCCCAACAAAATACAAGTGTACAAAATTGTGTAGAAATCAAATGATAGTATTTTGTTCTATCCTAACCACTCCCACTCACCCTAAAACTCGGTCACTACACCATTAGAATAAAAGACAAATTTTGTCTTCTTCAACCAATTATACATCATTTTCTTCTGTCCAAAATCCTACATCATCTTACACACTTCTTACACCATTTTCTTACACATCTAACAAACTAAGGAAAAAGGAGGAAGATATTTTGTTATTTTCCAACCACATGGAACCATTATTCATCCCACTAAAAAATCTTCCATTTCTTACACTTTTTCTACAACTATCTTACACACTTCAAGCCACAACCACTCTTTTTCCCTCCTCAAATTCGGCCAACACAAGACAAAAAGGAAGAAAAAAATGTCTTCCAACACTCCACTTTTCTTTGATTTGTCAAAACAACCAACCACCCTCACTTTCTTCCATCAAATCCTCTCCAACTTCTTCCAACTCTCCATAATTGTCTTCTTCTCCGTTTTCTTACACCCAAACCGTCCCCCTATTTGAATGAAGAGAGAAGATTTTCTCTTTTTCCTTCTTCACTTCTTCATTTCCATTTTTATTCAAGACAACCTTTTTTTCTCTAAATGAAGAACAAGCTCTCCAAACTCCTTCCTCTTCTCCATAGGCCGAAAGTTTGCAAGAAAATAGAGCCAAGAAAAACTTTCTTCTTCTCCTTCTCATTTCATGCTAGTAAACTTATCTCTTCAAGAACACTTCTCCTTCCTCTCCAAGAGAAGAAAACAAAGTTTTCCAACCTCCATTAAACCTTCATCACCGAAATTTAAGGTTTTGAAAACCAAGGTGTAGCAAGGTAAGAACATCATCTAAGGTAAGTTTATCTTCTTCCATTTATCCATTTCCAAAAGTGTTGAGATATAAAATGTTTTTGATGATGTGAAGATGTTTTAAATGAGTTAAATTTACAATTGAGATTTGATACAAAATGAGAAAAACACACATTTAAAAATGGTTAAGATTGGAACTTTACTGTCTAACATCGATCTCTCAAAACAGGGGACATCGATCGATCGAAGTGACTTCAGTTTCTAAAGGTGAGACTTTGATCGATCGATGTGACAGAAGCTCAAATTCAGAAACTCTCTGTTAGACATCGAACCCTCAGATTTGGGGACATCGATCGATCGATGTCACTTCAGTCTCTCCAAGAGAGACTTCGATCAATCAATGTTAGACAACCTCAAACCAGAAAGTTTTTGGAAAACATCGATCTCTTAGTCCAAGAGACATCGATCGATCGATGTCACTTCAGTCTCTCCAGAGAAGACTTCGATCGATCGATGTCAAGCAGGTTCAAAACTAGAAACTCTCTGGAGGACATCGATCTCTGAGCCCAGGCACTTCGATCGATCGATGTCCCCCGAAATTCAAATTTCATGAACGTTGGAACAAAATCCAATGGAGATTCATGGTGTTTTCTCTTTCCAATCTTGCTTAAATTTCTTGTGGACTTTTCTCTAACATAATACATGCTTCCTTGACTATTATATCATGTCTAAGATATTTTAGGTTGGCTATTAAAGATCAAATCACTCAATAGGATGGCTAAAGACTAATTGGACATTGTCTTGATATTTGGTTGAGTTAAAGACATGGTGGAGGCTCCAAAAAAAATGGTGAACACCTCCTATAAATAGATGAAGCTCAGATGAGGCAAAAACACACTTTCACCATCATCAAGCTTCATTCTTTATTGTTGTATATTTCACTCATGTGTGTAAAAGTGCTTAAAGCATGTTAAGCTTTTCTTTGTTTTTCATTATTGTATATTGAGAGATAGTGAGTCTAACACAAGAGGAACCATAAATATTTGATCTCTTGCTAGTGTTTAGACTAGTGAGAAAGTGTGATCCCCACTACTTCATTTAACCCACAGTGAGAAAGTTCTTGAGAGAACTTTGTTGAAGTTGTGAGGTAGCAAGAAGTTGTTCTTGCTTAGAGCTGAAGTTGTTGTAGTTGCATAAAGGTGTTTTGTGCAAGAAGTTGTTGTTGTGGTTGCTTACACTAAGTTGTTAGTGTAAGTATTGCTGTGGTTGTTTAGTGGAGTAGAATCATTTACGATTCGAACCACTCTATATATCTCATCTTTCATTCTTGCTTTGATTTTGAATTTCATTTGAGTTGAGCCAAACAAGGAAATTCTGCAAAATCGCCCAACGCTCTATTCACCCCCCTCTAGAGTGTGTTACGGACCTAATAATAAGTTGTTCACTAACTCCTCTATTTTTGTGACAAAACTGTGGCCCCTTAAAGGTGAGAAGGAGAAGGTTTTCTTCAAACCAAGTGTAGAAATCTTCACTTTCATACTAAGGTTAAGCGACAAAGGCAAATATTCTTCCTAGATCTATCATGGATTTTCAAAGATCTATGTATCTGTGTTCATATAAAGTTGGTTCATCCATGATATATGTTCAATGTTTATGTATCAAGAATATGTAAAAGCAATGTTCATAAGTGATGTAAATATGATGATATATGCAATTGTATACACACGCCAAACATGACAAAAAGGGACTATAATGGACTTATATGTATAATGAAATAAAATGAAGATTCTTATGTGATATATATAAGAGTTAAAGAAAGAAAACAAAGACATATTGATACATTAGGAAAAGTGTACTAAGAAGACATTGTTATGCATGTGTTCATATGTTTTCCATAAAGATCATCACTTATGTGTTTATTTATGATTTTGAGATATTTCTTGATGATCTACATGTTTATTTGCATATATATGCACATTTCGGCCAATAAGGGCTTTTATGGCCTAATTACTTTATTTTCGTAAGTTCCATAATTTGGTATGTTATGTATTTTATGATGATTTTACAAGATATTATATTGATGAAAACTAATATGTATATAGTTGGAATAAATATTAAAACAAGATGTAAGTAAAAGATGTGACAAAGAAAAGATTGATGTAACTTATACAATATATATACATATTCGGCCAAAGGTCCAAAATGGAAGAGGAAGAATAAATATTTATGACATATTATAAATATGAATATGTATGCTATGAAAAGATATGGTCATAATATAAAAATATGGAATAAAGAAGTGTACCACATGAAAAAAGGAATAATATATATATATATATATATGATTCGGCCAAAGGACATTTTTGGCATTTATATATATGTACACGGCATTTATATGTATATAGCATGGAATAAATAGCTTTCTATATATTTATAGACATAAAGAGGTATAAAATAAAGTATCATAGTAAATAGGATTACTTTACATATATTCTTATGAAATATAAAAGCTTATGAAAAGGAAAAGTAAATTAGGGTTTTTGATCCTTTTAAATAGGTGTAAGATGTATATTGTACTGAAATGTTGATGGATAAATTTGTACAATTAAGGGGCTGTTGGCCAAGATTATGAAAGGGAAAAAAGAAAGTGGGTTTTCATGACTTGAAACATGGATTATGTACGTATAGACTGGAGTTTAGGCACATCATGATATAAAGGTATTTGAGTATTTATATGCGTTGAATGGATTAAAAATGGAGTCATTTGCATACATGTGTACATCTCTTAAAAAGTTTTAAAAGTTTTCATATGTAACAAACCATATTGACGAGACGATTGATTCTATCGACACATGTTTATGATATGATATGATACGTTTTGGAGCGGCGTCCTGATGCCGTCCGACGTTGGTGGTGTTCAAGAGGCATAAAGTACGTTGTTGATTACCAGAGCGCCGCATGACAATGGAACCTAGGAGAGGTTAGTGTCATGGGCATACAATACCTTACCTACAGCTATTGTTACAATTATAGTTACAGTTTGGCCGAGTATAACACCTTGTCTAGGACAAAGGATCTCTGCCCCCATCGACATCACCATTAAATGCCATGTACATATGATATAACACCATGTGGACTCATCGGGATTCATATTTGTACATGATGACCATATGGGAAATGATTCGGTATGTCATGCGGTATCATTCTAACGTATGATAAGTGCTATAGCCATCATATGACATGACATGTTTTATCGTATTTATAGAAATGATATATAGGATTATAGAATATGGATATGGACATGATGTTTTATCGTACAGTACATGGACAATTTTATAACATCAGTTTTGATTTATCGTTCACCGTTATAGAATTTTTATGACATTGTTTTAAAGGCATCGCATTGTAGTAATATCTCATTACATGACTCGTATAAGGATTTGATGTATCTAAATGATATGATTAAGTATGATGACATCTTAGACTTGGATTGAGAATCTAAGTGTGGATATACATGATAGTGGCGTTTACTAGAGATATGATCGTATAGAGCAATTGAAAGCCTTATTGTAGAGGGGAACATGAGTAAAAACAGACCCAAACTGACTTGGGATGAGCAGATAAGGCACGACCTACTAGATTTGCACCTCTCTGAGGACATGGTCCAGGATAGGAGGTCATGGAGACATAAGATTAAGGTTAACGAGGTATAGGTCATATATAGGGACACTTTAGAGTATATTTAGGGACATAGATAGGCGTCGACACTATCTACACTTTAGGTTGACTTTCCACTTGGCTGCGTATGTTATACCGTTGTTGTACATTACATGCACATATACACGTGATGTGTATTTTAATATCGAAAGTTCTTTCTTTGTATTTTTTGAATTTCCTCACTAACACACTAGCATAACATATCTCTATTATCATGTCATTTATGCAGGTACATATAGATCCGGGGGTCTCACTAGAAGCAGATTCTCTATCCCTTGGGATAGAGGTATTGTCTGCCTACCACTTACCCTTCCTAGACCCTAACGATAGCTTTTGCTGTCGTTGGGATATACTGGGTACAGATGATGATGATGATGATGATGATGATGATCGTACATAATGTTTAATGGATAGAGATATACACGTTACATGTTATTTATTTATCTTTATATTATGCACTTTATTTATTAACTTAAAGATACGATTCGTTATGTTCTTATTTATGCAGTATTATTTTCTTACCCCGTCTCCTCATGCATGATCCATATGACGTATCTAGTCGGTCTACTTGCTGGGCGATTACGTTTATCGCTCATACTTGACTTATCACTATTTGTAGAGGGCCGGTGCCAATATACAGGTTATTGAGGATGAGTCCATATAGATTACCGATATCAGCACAGTATGCCGAGAGATTAGCTTTGAAGATGTTAGTGAGTTGATTATGATGTACACAGAGGATTTCAGGATTTAGTATATTATGGTGTGTACAGAATTTTAATGTAAAGCAATGCATGTCGATTGTATTCTGTTTATGTTTATGTTGCTTCCGTTATATCGTACCATGATTTTGTTGACATGCACATGTATAGTATCGACGACGCCTTGTACTTCTCATAGTAGAGTATGGCAAGTGCACCAGGCAAAAACCCTAGTTTCGGGCAGAGCGCTACAAAGGTGGTCTAATCAAATTTTATGGAGTTACCAAATAAGCAAGGTGATGAGGTGTTCAACTAATCAAGCTACGAAAAATGAGATGGATGACGTAATTGATGACACTTAAGGGTCCTACTCAGCCCAAGGGAGCTGCTCAAACCTATAAATAGGAGTGGAGAAACAAGGTTTAAGCGTGTAGCTTGAACTCTTTTCTTCTCTTCTTCTTGTTCTTCTCCATTCCTGTAGTTATTTTGCAGCCTAGTTGTTTGTGTTTATAGTTGCTATTTTGCAGCAAAAACACCTATTGTATTTATAAAAGTTGTAATTGATTAGTCACACTATAGTGCTAAATCAATATATGGTGAAGTGATTCTTGTTCTTAGAGTGAAGTGTTGAAATCAAGTCTATGGTTGGTGTATAACCTAAAAATCAAGTACTCTGTATGGTGAAAGGTGATTGATTTCATAGTGAAAATCCAATGAAATGCGTTTTCTTGCAGTGGTGTAGTTCATATTGACCAAACCATGATAAATTCTTGTGTCTTTGTCCTTTTTTATTGTTTTTCCTATTTGATAGATTATGCATTAAACTTTGAACATATGTCTGAATAAGTAAATAGTCTTAAAATTATTTTATTTATGGTGACAATAAACTTTAGAATGTTAACTTTCATTTGCAATAAGAATTATACAATTTGAACAAAGAAAAGTCAGTCATTCAGTCCTTGAAATATTATTGAATCCATTCTGCGAGCAGATTGACAAGTTTATAAAAAGAATTCACTTCAGCATCTTTTCTAGCCAAAGACTTTTTTATATCTTAAATTAGCCATTATAAGGTTTAATTTGGCATAAGAATCAAAGTTTTTGGGTGAGTACACAAAAGTTAGTATTACGAAATTTACTAACTTTCTGCTCAATTATGTCCCGCCTAAGCACTTTATTGTTTAAATTCGTTTGAAGGGCCAAACATTATTGTTTTCTACTCATTTTTGGAGGAATTGATGTTAATGCTTTAAAGGTTTTTTAAAAGATTTAGGAATTTTCGGAAAAAATAGGTTCTGATTCAAAAAATTTAGAATCGTGTTTGAGGGGTGTTTTAATGGGTTCTAACAGTAGTGTCTATTTCCGCTAACGATTATTCATCTCCCCTCTCCTCTTGTGGTGTTTTTGCAGGTAATACGGTCCAACAACGGGCATCAGAGCAAGGTCACACCACAAATAGAAGATCAAAAAATACCCACTATTGATCCTTATCAAATTTTTTGTATAAGGTACATCTTTCACTCAACTCAAGGTTAGTTGCTGACTATACTTGAACACTTGAAGGCGTGTGGAGAATTTGTACCCCCTTGATCCACATCATGGTAGTGGAGCAATCACGTACATGCTACATTCAATTCAATGTATCCTTTTGAATTCCAAGCAATGGCCTCAACCTCTCACAAAGGTGAATTAGAAGGTATGTCCACTCAATGTCATCTTTTATTTGATGGAGTTAGTTTTGTATATTGAAATCTTAGTATGAGACTATTCTTCATTGCTATAAATATCGACTTGTGGTTTATAGTTGAAGATGATCTATATATTTCCATGAAAATAGTACAAGTATATGGAGTCACACAAGAAGTAAAAAATATAAAAGTGAATGGACTTAGGAAGATAATAAAAAAAATGTCGATGAATGCTAAAGCTAACAACTATTAATAAACGGACTTAGCAAATCCAAAGCAGACTATGTATCAAACTGTAATAGTACATTTGATATGTGAAAGTCACTTAAATTAAAACATGAAGGTGCTAACGATGTTAAAGAGTTGAAAATAAACATGCTTATGTCCGAGCTAGAGTCGTTTAAATTTTGCTTAACGAATCCATAGTCTCCATGGATTTAATGCCTACTAATGTCTTTAATGCTCTTGATTCTTCAGGAAAGTCCTTCACCAATAAGGAAAAGATATAAAAGATACTAAGAAGCCTCTTCATAAAATAGGATTCTAAAGTAACGGCGATTGAAGAAACAAAGTCAATCACGAAGTTGGACAAATTATTGGATCACTAAAAGTGTACAAGGCTAAATTAAATCAAAAAAATCCAAGCAATATAAAATTCTGGTGAGACACTTGCTTTTAATTCAACTGAATCTGTATAAACTATTGAAGATGTAGAAAACTTAGGAAATTTTTCAAGAAGCTCTGAAATATAACAAATAGGTGTAGACCACTATCTTCTTATACCTTAAAAACTAAGAACAATATATAAAAGAATTGATTTCGTTCATCCTTTGATTCAAATAACTGCACTTAGCCCCTTTGATCTTAGGCTCGCAGCTACTTGGTGCGTTCTGGGCATACTAAGTATGAGTACGAGGTTGAAGTGATCCTATTTTTCTCATCGGATTCGGGAGTGAGCTAGATGAGAAAGGACCAAGTGTTACGACCCATACCTCCGGCTAGTGGAAAAGAGAACAAAAAGGGTTACGACGGAGTTAGAGTGCGATGGTTGTACCGCACATAGTATAATGAATGGCAAAATGTACCTTAAATAAAACTTAAAAACTAATACGAACTAGCTTAATAGGTAAAAGACTAACTAACAATGCAAATAAATAAATAGAAATAACAAAAGGAAAAAAAGGAAATAATACATAAGGGAGAACTAAAATGGTAAATGCACTAGCCACTTGCACCCACCACCCCTACCCCGCCTTTTTTCTTTTTATTTTCCCTAAATTTTTCTCATTCTCTTTTTATTTAATACTTTTCCATCATTGCACATTCTTACACAAGAAAGAATTCTACCCACTAAGATGTCATGCAAACTTTACACCATCTTTTTTTTATTTTCTTCCAAAAAGGCAACAGGTTTAAGATTTTTCCCCATTACTTGCACAAAAATTCGGTGGAGCAAAGGACAAGAAAGACAAGAATGGCCTCACATCATTAAAAGTTCCACCATTTAATCTTCATGCATGTCTTACATGTGTTTTCCTTATTCCTTTTCCTTAGATTCCATAGAAACATCATACTTGGATTTTATTCTCTATCCATTATAAATTTCGGTTGATGCATGAAGGGAATAGAGGAATTAATCTTATTATTCCACTTGTCATATTACTTTCTTTTTTTCCTACCTTGAATTGCCCCATCTAATCACCACTCATGCATGCAATTTCCCTCAATCTTTTCCATTTATTCTCTTCTTAGCCTTTTTATCATTATATATCTTACAACTTGGAAGAATACTCCCCAACCAAGTTTCATGCAAACTCTCTTTTCTCCCCATCGTACATCTTAACTCATGATTTAACTTCCCACTTGACCATCTAACAATCTCGGCCAACTAAAGATATTATAACCTAAAAATACAATACTTCCAAACTCTCATTCCATTTGCATGCTATCCCTCTCCCTCTTCAATTCTCTCCACACTCATTCCTCTCTCACTAGCAAGAACATCTTTTGCACCCCATTCTTCCACTCTAAACCCGAGAAATACACAAACAAGAGGAGGGTGAATCCTTCAAGATCAAGTGAAGAGATAGCTAACAAGTCCTAGCAAACTTAAGGTAAGAATATCATCATCCTTTATTCATGACTCCAATGCGTCCTCCCTTAGGCACATAAACCGTGAAGTGCATCAAGGAAGAAGAAGGAGTTCTTTGACTTGAACTAAGTAGGAATCTTCAAACTTCAAAGGTAAGACTCATGATTACGTTTTAGGACATTCTTAACTTCTCCTTATTCTAAATGACTAACATTTCCTTCCACTTGGCCATCTAGGCCGTGTGTCATCAAGCCAAAACCAGGGAGAGATCTTGCACTCTTAGATGTAAGATTCAAGCATCCAAGGTAAGTATTCTTCCTAGCTCTTTCAAGGAAATTAAAAATGAAGTTTAGTATGTTCACAATTAAGAAATGGATCATGCATGCAACTAAAATTGAAGTCTTTAACATCTATTGAGGAGAAGAGCGTTTGCATGTTGGAATTGATATGCATGTGTAGTTTTCTTGAATGAATTCATCAAATATACTCAGGATGACACTTTAATGTAACATGCAAGACGTAATTCAGCCATCAATAGCCCTTTTAGGCCGTGCATGTCAAGAAGGAGGGAACTTTACCATCTTTTCAACACTTTGATGCAAATTGTAGACACATGAGAGCATTATACTAGAAAGTGTCTCAAGAACTTCCTCTATGTTCATTTTAATACATGCATGTCACTTCCTTTATGATTCATATAGAGGAGAAGAGATTTTCATAGATATGGTAGTACTATAGTCTTATGATGCCATCTTTGATCATCAACATTTTGAATCACCATTTTTCTTCTTATAGGGGACGGTCCATGAGCATCCCACATAGGCCATGAAATCATCACCATCATCATGATGAGTGTTATGCCCCGCACCCTCCGTAGGGTAACTAAAAGGACGAAGAAGAATTTTACGGGAATTAATGGTGGTCAACGAGAATTAAGTTAGGCATTAATATGAGGATTAATTAGAAATTAATGATGGAATTAATAGTAGAAATTAATTATGTTTAATTAAGAATTAAATAATTAAGTTTATCCTTTAAGATAAAGAAGAAATAAAATATAATTTAGAAACACCAAACTTTTCCCCCTGTCTATATATAAACTGACAAAGCGTCAGTTTCTTCAGAAAACATCGACGCTTTGTCTCTGCCCTAGCCGTTTCTCCCAGAGTAGAGAAGATAGCCTTCAGGAATCAATCCAACTTGCATCCGTTCTTCAATCCGTCCTCGAGTAATCAAAGGCAAGTAATCTGTTTATAAGTTCCTACGATTTGCGAAAGAAAAATGGCCTATTTCGTTATCAATTTGGATCACCATGCAGTAGATTTGTCCTTGATTATTTGTATACGATTTATGTGATCTGTTTTCGTGATTTGGCCAATGTATATGGAAAAGCTTTTGTTGATGTTGTTGATTATGTGGAATCATGCACATCCCTATCCCTTGGATCCCCTCTTGATGTGATTGTGTGTTTGCGTGGGTTTGAGGGGGAAAGGTGGGATTTTTGGCTTGATGTGGTTGATGAATGCATGTTTTAGGGTTGAATCATTGTTGGTAAGTTGCGTAGCGTTGAATCTGCAGTTTAAGTCTGTGATTTCAGCAAGGTGTTAGGCTTGGATGGATTGGTATGTGTTGGAGAAATCATGGATTGATGGTTCTGCAGAATTGCAGAGGAAAAAAAAATTTTGAGGCTACGCTGACATCGATCGATCGATGTCAGAGATCGATGTCCTCAGAAGGACATCGATCGATCGATGTAGTAGTGGCTGAGAGATCGATGTCCCCAGTTGGACATCGATCGATCGATGTAGGAGTAGGCTGAGAGATCGATGTCCTCAGAAGGACATCGATCGATCGAAGTGAGAGATCGATGTCCTCAGAAGGACATCGATCGATCGAAGTGAGAGATCGATGTCCCCAGTTGGACATCGATCGATCGATGTATAGGGGATGAAGTCCTGAAATTTTGTGGAAAGTAGAGGAAGGAAGGGGGGACGTTCGGGGAGCCTTTGGATGACTCTAGTGACTTCTTAGGACTTGATTAAAGGTAGTCTAAGCCTTGAGAACATGTCCTAGGATGATGAATCAATCTTGGTGATTTCAACGGATTCTCGAGTCAGGTTTCAACGGGAATGACGTAGACGGGTTAGGAAATGAACGTACGAGGTGCCTCAAGCTCAAGGAAGGAGAGATGGGGATACTCGCGTAGGTTATGAACTTTAGAATCAAGAGTAAGTGTGGACGAGCTAGTTGAGGGTTAAGTATTGACGGACAAGTTAGTATACCTCTGTGTGTGTCACTTGTACTTGCGCGTGTGAATGTGAATTGCATATGTGATTGAGGAATGTGAATGAACAAGGAGTCTTGCATCATGGCACGTGCATTGCATAAGTTTTTGAAAAGAGAGGTGCTTCGGCATTGATTTGCGAAGGTGACCTACAGTGTTAACCGGGATGGAAATTTAAGCCGGGGTGCACTGTAGACCACAAAAGACTGTAACGTTAACCGGGATGGAAATTTAAGCCGGGGTGCGTTACAGGGTATAAAGTCCTCTACAATGTTAATCGGGATGGAAATATAAGCCGAGGTGCATTGTAGAGTTTACGAGAGCTGTGATGTTAATCGGGATGGAAATATAAGCCGAGGTGCATCACAGAGCATACGAGCTTGTAACGTTAACCGGGATGGAAATATAAGCCGGGGTGCGTTACAAGGAAATGAGTTAGGAACCGGACATTGTGACATGCATTGCATTGATTTGAAAGAAATGGCTCATGCATATGTGATTGTGTATCGTAGTGCATTATTTGACATGCATCACGAGAGTCGTTGTGGTATATGTGTTTATGTTATTTGATCGACATTGATTTGCTTACTTGCGTTTCAAGTTGCTGTACCTGATTTGTTACATGTTCCGCTTATATATTTGAAAATTTCAAGGCATGTGCCCCTCAATTCCCTCAGTTTATCTATTACTCATGTCTTGCCATGTGTTGATCCCGTATGTCTTATAAGTGGGTTACTTGCTAGCGTTTTTCGCTAAGGGTACTGCCTTTGATCTTGCAGATGAACCCAGTTACGATATGATTTTCATTGAGGATGACGGCGAGTGGGCAGAATGGGATGCGTAGGTCTTATGGAGAGATTTGACTAGATAGTTTCTGTTAATTATGGTTTTATTTCATTGGAGGTTTAGATGGCTGCGACCATATACATTTGGTTGTTCATGTTGTCTTTGACGTATGGTTTGATGATTTAGATTTATGAGATATGTTTCCGCACTGATTTCTCTTACGTCATTGATGATGTGTATTCGAGAGATGAGACGTCTGGTAGCCTTCTCAGTAAGCTACGACGGGTGCACCGGGTCGGATTCCGCTGTCCGGGTCGGGGCGCTACAGGTGGTATCAGAGACAAGGCTTCAGATCTACCTCGGAAACCTAGGTTATGACATGTAGAGTCTTAAGTTATGATCTTCCCCTTAAGTTGATCTATTAGTTTAAGTATGCAATCTTAGATTTAAGCTTGATCTGGGATGGGTGTGTGCACGAGCGCGATTAGTGTAATCAAATAGATGTAATCATTTTAACTTGTGAACTATGCCTTATACCTCCTTATGGATCTCAAGTTTACTTTTGGAACTGCTCGACACTAATAAGCGTGATCTTGCAGAAAATGCCTCCCAGAAGAGACCCTCAAGGAAACGGTGGGAATGGGAGCAATGACCCTCCTCCTCCACCACCACCAGTTCTAGTCCCACAAGCGCTGATTGATGCTATCACAGTGATAGCCCAAGGAGTTGCTCAGCAGCAGCAACAACAGCAACAACCCCCTGCGCCAGCACCACCGCAGCATGGCATAAGGTATTATATTGGGGAGATGCGCAAGATGCACGCCCCAAACTTTGAAGGGACAACTGACCCAGAGGTGGCTGGGTTTTGGCTTGATGAGATAGAGAAATGCTTCAAGCTGGTACAAGTGCCTGAAGAACACAAGGTGGATGTAGCCACACCTTTCCTGACTGGCAGAGCGAATGCCTGGTGGAACGGCATTCTGCCCAAGATGGCTTCTCCCATCCAGTGAAGTCAATTTGTGAAGGCCTACAAGGACTATTATGTGCCTGAGACTGCCGTATTGGACAAGATGAGGCAGTTTGATAGATTTGAGCAAGGAAGGATGACTATCTCGGACTACGTAGACAGGTTTCATGCCTTGGGTAAGTTCACCCCCTTGGTACTGGAGAACAACCGAATGAAAATGCTAAAATTTGAGAAAGGATTGAATCCCCGCATTCGGACTGCAATAGCGGGGTCGAGCTTGAAGACTTTTGAGGAGATGTTGGACGCATGTTACCGAGTGGAGAGTGACATGCGACGATCACAGAACAGAGAGGCTCGCGAAGAATCGAGCAAGAGGCCGAGGGTTGAGCAAAGTGGGAGTAGGCCCGGACGTTGGGTCAAGATCCCCAGAAAGGGGCAAGCGGGGCCAGTTCATAGGGCACCGCAACAGAATCAGCAGAATAGCCAAGCACCTGCAGAGTGCCCACACTGCCAGAAAAGACATGTGGGCGAATGTTGGAAAGTTAGCGGTGCATGTTTCAAGTGTGGGAAGACGGGCCATAGAATCAGAGATTGTCCCGAGTGGAATCCTAAACCACAAGCCGGGGCAGGGCCAGCCCAACCGCAGAAAGGTAGGCCCAATGCGAGAGTTCACGCGATGACGGACGCTGAGGTCCAGGAGGATGCAAACGTCGTGACAGGTACGACTTAAGTTTAATAATAGCAGTCTAAGTTGAATTTTAGCCTTTTTAAGTTGATGATTCAATATGCTTTATATGAGATCTTTATGTGTTGTACTTCATGTTAGGTGTGATCTTAGTTAACAACGTGCCTGCAAACGTGTTATTTGATAGTGGCGCTAGCCACTGTTTCATTTCTAAGCGATTCGCCAAAGGACTCGACTGTCTACCCGAATGGCTCGAGAACCCCTTTAGGGTACAGGCAGCAGGAGAACAAGTGCTGATTTCTCACCATCAGTACAAGGACTGTGAGTTGGAATTAGATGGGAAGCTTTTCTCGGTGACTCTAGTCCCAATACCGCTGAAGGACTTTGACTTAATATTGGGCATGGATTGGTTGACCAAGAATCATGCCAACATCGACTGCAGACTCAAGCGAGTGACCCTCAAAGACCCTGAGATGAATGACATCACGGTGCAAGGTAACATCAAGATAACCAAAGCTCATAAGAAAATATACATGACGGCGATTAAGGCCTTTAAGGCTTTACAGAAGGGAGCAGAGGGGTTTAGGGTATATGCTTTAGACGCGAAGCAGGAGGTTCCCTCTATGGACCAAATTCCAGTGATCAACGAGTTCAAGGATGTATTTCCGGACGACCTACAATGAGTACCACCAACGAGGGAGGTGGAGTTTGAGATCAACTTGATCCCGGGAGCCGAGCCTATATCTAAGGCACCCTACAGAATGGCTCCAGCTGAACTTAAGGAGCTAAAGGGGCAACTTCAAGAGTTGTTGGACAAGAAATTGATACACTGGGGCGTATCACCGTGGGGAGCCCCAGTCTTATTCGTGAAGAAGAAGGATGGCAGCATGAGGTTATGCATCGACTATCGAGAGTTGAACAAGATCACCATTAAGAATAAATATCCTCTGCCAAGGATAGAGGACTTATTTGATCAACTTAAAGGAGCTCGTTGGTTTTCAAAGATCGACCTTCGTCAAGGGTATCATCAGTTACTTGTGAAAGCCGGAGATGTACCTAAAACGGCTTTTCGGACTCGATACGGGCATTATGAATTCTTAGTGATGCCTTTTGGACTAACCAATGCCCCAGCAGCCTTCATGGATTTGATGAACACTGTGTTCCGAGAACAGTTAGACCAATTTGTAGTAGTGTTCATCGATGACATTTTGGTCTATTCCCCCGATGAACAAGCTCATGCTGAACATTTGAGAATGGTGTTGCAAATTCTGAGGCAACAAAGGCTCTATGCCAAATTCAGCAAGTGTGAATTTTGGCTAAGAAGTGTAGCCTTCCTTGGTCACGTGATTTCTGAAGATGGGATCTCTGTAGATCCTAAGAAGATAGAAGCCATCACTGAATGGCCAAGACCCACAAATGTGACCGAAGTCAGAAGCTTCCTAGGCTTGGCAGGCTACTACAGGAAGTTTGTTGAGGGATTCTCAACGATAGCAGTACCATTGAGTCGACTTACTCAGAAGAAGACTAAATTCGAATGGACTGCTGAATGAGAGCAGAGCGTTACTGAGCTCAAGAGGAGATTGACCACAGCCCCGGTGTTGGCACAACCTTCCGGCACCGACGGTTTCGTGATCTATAGTGACGCGTCCAAGAAAGGACTAGGTATGTACACCATTACAATTAATGCATTGTATATTCTTATGCAAGTCCTAAACTAACCCTCTGTTTATAGGTTGCGTCTTGATGCAAAACGAACGAGTCATATCGTACGCGTCAAGACAACTGAAACCATATGAACAGAACTATCCGACGCATGATTTGGAGCTCGCAGCTGTGGTATTTGCCCTTAAGATTTGGAGACACTATCTATATGGAGAGAAGTGTGCAGTATTCACCGATCACAAGAGCTTAAAGTATCTATTCTCGCAGAAGGAGTTGAACATGAGACAAAGGAGATGGTTGGAGTTACTCAAGGACTATGACTTGACCATCAACTAACATCCGGGTAAAGCCAATAGAGTGGCAGACGCATTGAGCAGGAAGTCTAGCCACGCGAGACAGTCTCCGTTGGAAAGAGAGATCGAAGAGTTTGATCTTGAATTGGTGGATTCAGTGACAAATGTCCTTACAGCTTTATCGATCAGCCCAGACTTGGTAGACCGAATTAAAGAAGCGCAGTATGAGGACCCAGCACTGAAAGGAATCCGCAACAGATTATCCACGGGACAAGTAAAGGATTTCCAGTTGCGAGGAGATGGAAGTCTATGGTTTCAGAATCGGTTATGCGTACCCAGTAAAGACGAACTTCGAGCCGAATTACTTCGAGAGGCGCATAACTCAAAAATGTCTATCCACCCCGAAAGCACTAAGATGTACAAGGATCTCAAAAGAAACTATTGGTGGATCGGGATGAAGAGATCTATAGCGGAGCATGTTGAAAGGTGTTTGGTCTGCCAACAAATCAAGGCCGAGCATCAACGACCTGGTGGATTGATGACGCCCCTAGAAATTCCGGAGTGGAAATGGGAGCACGTAACTATAGACTTTGTAATGGGACTACCCAAGACCCGCAATGGAAACGAGATGATTTGGGTAATTGTAGACAGACTGACGAAGACGGCTCACTTTATAGCCATGCCACATGGTACTTCATATGAGAAGCTATCCAATATCTATGTGGATAACGTTGTAAGCCTACATGGAGTCCCAGTTAGCATCGTATCGGACCGTGACCTCAAGTTCACCTCTAAGTTCTGGAGGGCATTCCAGAAAGCTATGGGTACAGAGTTGAGAATGAGCACAGCATACCACCCGCAAACGGATGGACAATCCGAGAGGACCATCCAAACATTGGAAGACATGCTGAGAGCATGCGCCTTGGATTTCAAAGGGAACTGGGATAGCATGTTGAAGTTAATGGAGTTTTCATATAATAACAGCTATCACAGTGCAATCGGCATGGCGCCATTCGAAGCGTTATATGGGCGTAAGTGCAGATCCCCGATTTGTTGGGACGAAGTTGGAGAAAGGACGATCACCGCACCCGAGTTGGTTGAGCAAACAGTGGCAAAGGTCAAGGTAATAAGAGAGAGACTCAAGGTGGCTCAAGATCGCAGTAAAAGTTGGGCTGACACAAAGAGACGACCGTTGGAGTTTGAGGAAGGCGATAAGGTTTACCTACGAGTTTCACCAACCAAAGGAGTGGCTAGATTTGGGGTGAAGGGCAAGTTGAGCCCTAGATATATTGGTCCTTATGAAGTTCTTGGTAAAGTCGGTGAAAGAGCATACCGACTAGCTTTACCTCCGAGTTTATCCCAAGTCCATAACGTATTCCACGTATCTCAACTACGGAATTACGTATCGGATCCAAGCCATGTCCTTGAAGCTCAACCATTGGACGTGAAAGAAGATGTCACTTACGAAGAACATCCAATGAAGATTGTGGATAGAAAAGATCAAGTCTTACGCCGGCGCGTCATTCCGTATGTCAAAGTTAAATGGAGTAACCATACGGAGCGCGAAGCCACGTGGGAGCTTGAAGACCAAATGAAAGAGTTATATCCACACCTCTTCCAATAAGGTACGCCAGTTTCGAGGACGAAACTTCTTATAAGGGGGGAGGGATGTTATGCCCCGCACCCTCCGTAGGGTAACTAAAAGGACGAAGAAGAATTTTACGGGAATTAATGGTGGTCAACGAGAATTAAGTTGGGCATTAATATGAGGATTAATTAGAAATTAATGATGGAATTAATAGTAGAAATTAATTATGTTTAATTAAGAATTAAATAATTAAGTTTATCCTTTAAGATAAAGAAGAAATAAAATATAATTTAGAAACACCAAACTTTTCCCCCTGTCTATATATAAACTGACAAAGCGTCAGTTTCTTCAGAAAACATCGACGCTTTGTCTCTGCCCTAGCCGTTTCTCCCAGAGTAGAGAAGATAGCCTTCAGGAATCAATCCAACTTGCATCCGTTCTTCAATCCGTCCTCGAGTAATCAAAGGCAAGTAATCTTTTTATAAGTTCCTACGATTTGCGAAAGAAAAATGGCCTATTTCGTTATCAATTTGGATCACCATGCAGTAGATTTGTCCTTGATTATTTGTATACGATTTATGTGATTTGTTTTCGTGATCTGGCCAATGTATATGGAAAAGCTTTTGTTGATGTTTTTGATTATGTGGAATCATGCACATCCCTATCCCTTGGATCCCCTCTTGATGTGATTGTGTGTTTGCGTGGGTTTGAGGGGGAAAGGTGGGATTTTTGGCTTGATGTGGTTGATGAATGCATGTTTTAGGGTTGAATCATTGTTGGTAAGTTACGTAGCGTTGAATCTGCAGTTTAAGTCTGTGATTTCAGCAAGGTGTTAGGCTTGGATGGATTGGTATGTGTTGGAGAAATCATGGATTGATGGTTCTGCAGAATTGCAGAGGAAAAAAAAAATTTTTGAGGCTACGCTGACATCGATCGATCGATGTCAGAGATCGATGTCCTCAGAAGGACATCGATCGATCGATGTAGTAGTGGCTGAGAGATCGATGTCCCCAGTTGGACATCGATCGATCGATGTAGGAGTAGGCTGAGAGATCGATGTCCTCAGAAGGACATCGATCGATCGAAGTGAGAGATCGATGTCCTCAGAAGGACATCGATCGATCGAAGTGAGAGATCGATGTCCCCAGTTGGACATCGATCGATCGATGTATAGGGGATGAAGTCCTGAAATTTTGTGGAAAGTAGAGGAAGGAAGGGGGGACGTTCGGGGAGCCTTTGGATGACTCTAGTGACTTCTTAGGACTTGATTAAAGGTAGTCTAAGCCTTGGGAACATGTCCTAGGATGATGAATCAATCTTGGTGATTTCAACGGATTCTCGAGTCGGGTTTCAACGGGAATGACGTAGACGGGTTAGGAAATGAACGTACGAGGTGCCTCAAGCTCAAGGAAGGAGAGATGGGGATACTCGCGTAGGTTATGAACTTTAGAATCAAGAGTAAGTGTGGACGAGCTAGTTGAGGGTTAAGTATTGACGGACAAGTTAGTATACCTCTGTGTGTGTCACTTGTACTTGCGCGTGTGAATGTGAATTGCACATGTGATTGAGGAATGTGAATGAACAAGGAGTCTTGCATCATGGCACGTGCATTGCATAAGTTTTTGAAAAGAGAGGTGCTTCGGCATTGATTTGCGAAGGTGACCTACAGTGTTAACCGGGATGGAAATTTAAGCCGGGGTGCACTGTAGGCCACAAAAGACTGTAACGTTAACCGGGATAGAAATTTAAGCCGGGGTGCGTTACAGGGTATAAAGTCCTCTACAATGTTAATCGGGATGGAAATATAAGCCGAGGTGTATTGTAGAGTTTACGAGAGCTGTGATGTTAATCGGGATGGAAATATAAGCCGAGGTGCATCACAGAGCATACGAGCTTGTAACGTTAACCGGGATGGAAATATAAGCCGGGGTGCGTTACAAGGAAATGAGTTAGGAACCGGACATTGTGACATGCATTGCATTGATTTGAAAGAAATGGCTCATGCATATGTGATTGTGTATCGTAGTGCATTATTTGACATGCATCACGAGAGTCGTTGTGGTATATGTGTTTATGTTATTTGATCGACATTGATTTGCTTACTTGCGTTTCAAGTTGCTGTACCTGATTTGTTACATGTTCCGCTTATATATTTGAAAATTTCAAGGCATGTGCCCCTCAATTCCCTCAGTTTATCTATTACTCATGTCTTGCCATGTGTTGATCCCGTATGTCTTATAAGTGGGTTACTTGCTAGCGTTTTTCGCTAAGGGTACTGCCTTTGATCTTGCAGATGAACCCAGTTACGATATGATTTTCATTGAGGATGACGGCGAGTGGGCAGAATGGGATGCGTAGGTCTTATGGAGAGATTTGACTAGATAGTTTCTGTTAATTATGGTTTTATTTCATTGGAGGTTTAGATGGCTGCGACCATATACATTTGGTTGTTCATGTTGTCTTTGACGTATGGTTTGATGATTTAGATTTATGAGATATGTTTCCGCACTGATTTCTCTTACGTCATTGATGATGTGTATTCGAGAGATGAGACGTCTGGTAGCCTTCTCAGTAAGCTACGACGGGTGCACCGGGTCGGATTCCGCTGTCCGGGTCGGGGCGCTACAATGAGTATCTTGATGATCATGATCTAAAAGGTTATGATTTCATGGATGTTACACTCTATGTACTTGCATGTTATATTTAGCATGATCATCATCATAAATCTCATCTTTGAACATATGTGTATAATATGATTTGAGCATGTTAGAATTAAGTATGTTGATGCACATTGTGAACCATCACCATATATTTATAATAGTTAAAATATGAAGATGGATTTTATCATAATACCACCAAGCATGAATAATTTGTATGGATAAATTCATATGGGAACAACCTTAATTTCAGCCACAAAGTGAAAATGAGGCCACATTAAAGCACAAATTTCCATTGGTGAGTATTTTCATGATCATGTATAAAAATAATAAGTACATAAAAAGGTAAAAGGGCTATAAGTGTAACCATTACATAATGATGAAATTCCAAATAATGGACTCTACAAGGTTTCGGCCCAATGACCATATTGCACCTAAAGAAATGAATTTCAACCATGTAACATTTTCTATATGATTAGATAATTATTATGAGTCATACATATAGGAAAAATGAACACACTAGGACACTAAATAGAACTGGTGTAGTTTAAGTAGGGTATGGGTGCTTTCGGCCCTGAGCCCAATTTTGGTGCCTTATCATGAATTAACCACTTTAAAGTATACTTTGTAATTGCATATAAATATATCTTGAAATTATATCATTAAGGAAAGGCAATTTAAATGTTCAATAATTAATAGGACATAATTTCCTAACACCACATATCCAAGAAATCATAGTATACATGTATGATGACACACGACCCAAAGAGGCCAAATTAGCCATTTAAGACAAGCTAATTAAATAAATAATAACCAATTACAATTATGAACTAACAATTACTAGTTCCAAATAAGAATGACCATTAGTTAATGAAAGGGAAAAGGGACCTACGCAAAGCCTCCTCTCATGCATGTTGTCTTCATGGTTTCCGACAACACTGAGTTATTTACAAACAAGTTTATAAGTTCTACATGAATTTTTTTAAGGTTTTCATGATTTACGGAATTGTACCATGAGACAAATGATCCCATTTGATTTATCCATATGTCTGCGAGTAAGTGTAACACCTTGTCTTGGACAGGGGTTCTCTACCCTTCCGTATACGCATGATCTATGGGTGAGTGTAACACCTTATCTGGGACAAGGGTTCTCTGCTTTTCAGTTACATCTATGACGTTCTGTATGGAGAGCTGTCTGATGTCAAGTCCTGGGGGAGGATTTCAGGGGCAAAATACGTTATTGCAGAGTGTAACACTGCGTCCGAGACTCGGGTTCTTTGTTATAACGCATAACAGTTAGTCCTAAGTACGTATGATGTAACACCATGGTTGGACCATAGGGATTCATAGACGGTACTCATGGCTACTCCGAAAATCATTCGATATGTCGTGGGTATTATTCTTATGTTACGAAAAGTGTTAAAGCCAATCATGTCATGTCATGTCTATATGAAAGGAAATGTTTTTCAAAAAGTTTTATGATGCATATATCACGATCATGTCTCATGCACCTTCAAGTGCCCCTAAGTTATGATTCTTGTAATATGAGACCAATTATGATTAAAGAACAACAAGAAACAAACCGAAAAGATTGTGCACAAGAAAGATGTTAACTATAGAGTAAGACGAGAATGATCAGCAGAAGGGTCTGTTATTTTACAATGCTCTTTATCCGTGACAGTTTTTCATGTTATGATTTCTGTTTTATTTATTGCAACACTTACTCTTATTTTTTACTATCTTTATATACGTTGTGCACATGATATCTGCGTCACACCTTACTGTATCACCCACTACCCCGATCGCCATGCATAATCCACTAGACGAACCTAGGCGGAAATACTTGCTGAGCGATTCGTTATCGCTTCACCCTTTTATTTCACCATGCAGATCCACGGGACCCTGAGCCAGAGTTTATAGAGGATGAGCCTCGAGACTAGGAGCAAGGAGCTGAGTAGTACAAGCTAGGGCCTCTTTTGTATTTTGGATATCCAGCTCTGTACTCTGATATATTTTGTACTGTTGATGTACTTATGACACTTATGCGGATGTATTAGGATGTACTTATGTTGATATTTATTTCAGCTTATGTTATTTTGCTTCCGCTCATCGATACATGTTATGACGATTTGTACATGAATGTTATCGACGACTTGTGCTTCTTGTAGCATAGTACGGCGGGTGCACCATGCCGAGAGCTACATGTGGTATCAGAGATGAGGCTCCAGATCTACAGCAGGCAACATAAGCTAAACAACCCCGAGTACGTAGGCTATGATTTTAGAACTTAAGGTTGATTTTAGATTAGTGAGACAGCCATAGTATGAGTTACTTAGAGAGGTTCAAAAGGGTATAATATTGAATATAACATAAAAATTCTAAATGGGATTTTTTATGCTTTATTAAAACTGATAATGATGTGATAATTTTCGTAGGAATACATCACGATCAGGTAGACACACACTATCACCGTCTCCACCAGGGTTGATCCCAGTTCCTGAGACGATTGGGATGCTATTGACACCGGTTACACCGCCTGTGGCATTCTCCATGGAAGAAGCTCTACACATTATCACGGAGGCTATATATCTTCTGAGTCAGATAGTCATAGCATTGCAGACACAGACAGCTCGGGCTCAAGTACCTACACCTCCTTAGTCTCAATCTCAGACATGGAGAAGCCTTGGTTATTACTATGGATTGTTAGTAAAGACCCGAGTACCAAATTTTCACAGAGATCCTGATCCAGATGAGACAGAGAAATGGTTAGATAAGGTTGAGGATAGTTTCCGATTGATACATGCACCTGAGGAAGTAAAAGCACAGATTATATAATCATTCCTAATTGGGCAAGCGAGACAGTGGTGGAGGACAAATATTCTGACTTTGCCTCAGCCAGTGTCATGAACTGAATTTATAGAGGAGTTTTGTATGTTTTATCTCTCCCCAGCTTTGCTGATACAGAGAGTTGAGGAATTTAAAAATATGAAACAAGAGGCAGGTGTCTCAGTCTCTGAATACTTTTGGCGGTTTGTCACTTTAGGACAGTATGTTCCAGAGATTATGAGTGATGACACAATTAAGATGATCAGGTTCCGGTGTGGTCTGGACTATCTGATTCGTGGTTGGATGGTTGGGGTACATTCTGACACTTTTGAGAGGTTACTGGATAACTGTTACAGAGTGGAACGAGCTATCGTGTCACTAGACCGTGAAAAAAGGAATAGGAGAATTCAAAATAGGAGATGGCGCCTGTATTTGTAGCAGACAATAACAAGACCTAGATGACCACAGTGTTGGAAACCACATATGGGAGAATGTCGTTTAGGAACGGATGCTTGTTTTGTATGTGGTGGAACAGGACATCGGGTAAGAGAGTGTTCCAGAGGAAGAAGAGTGTCAGGGAGAAGAGCGCGATAGCAAGAAGAATTTTCGCAGACAAACACACAGGTTTAGAAGGTGCACCACCAGGATTTGGATATGGGATGCGACATCAGGTATGATAAGGATGCAATTTAATACCAATCAGAATCTTCAGAATCATTGCTTTGGTTAGTTCAAAATAGTTAAAGTATCTATACGGAAAGGATAACTGACAAACCACGGGAATCAACACGTATTGTACCAGACCTCAGCTACAGATAGGTACCCCGTTGCTAATAATTAAGTCCCAACTCAAAGACATAACTTATGATCGTAGGAAAATATGTTCGAACACCAGCATCAGAAACGGCTCAGAAGCAACGGAATCAGTAGTGAATCTTAAGCAGTGGATTATGAATGAATATTCAAGTTTCGAGGACGAAACTTTTTATAAGGGGGAATGTTACGACCCACACCTTCGGGCTAGTGGAAAAGAGAACAAAAAGGGTTACGACGGAGTTAGAGTGCGATCGTTGTACCGCATATAGTATAATAAATGGCTAAATGTACCTTAAATAAAACTTAAACACTAATACGAACTAGCTTAATAGGCAAAAGACTAACTAACAATGCAAATAAATAAATAGAAATAACTAAAGGAAAAGGAAATAATACATAAGGGAGAACTAAAATGGTAAATGCACTAGCCACTTGCACCCACCACCCCTTCCCGGCCTTTTTTCTTTTTATTTTCCCTAAAATTTTCTCACTCTCTTTTTATTCAATCCTTTTCCATCATTGCACATTCTTACACAAGAAAGACTTCTACCCACTAAGATGTCATGCAAACCTTACACCATCTTTTCTTTTTATTTTCTTCCAAAAAGACAACATGATTAAAGATTTTTCCTCACAACATGCACAAAAATTCGGTGGAGCAAAGGATAAGAAAGACAAGAATGGTCTCACATAATCAAAAGTTCCACTACTCAATCTTCATGCATGTCTTACATGTGTTTTCCTTATTCCTTTTCCTTAGATTCCATAAAAACATCATACTTGGATTTTATTCTCTTTCCATTATAAATTTTGGCTGATGCATAAAGGGAATAAATGATTTAATCTTATTATTCCAATTGTCATATTACTTTCTTCTTTTCATACATCGAATTGCCCCATCCAATCACCACTCATGCATCAAATTCGCCTAGATCTTTTCCATTTCTTCTCTTCTTAGCCTTTTTATCATTACATATCTTACAACTTGGAAGAATACTCCCCAACCAAGTTTCATGCAAACTCTCTTTTCTCCCCATCATACATCTTAACTCATGATTTAACTTCACACTTGACCATCTAACAATTTCGGCCAACTAAAGTTATTATAACCTAAAAATACAACACTTCCAAAATCTCATTCCATTTGCATGCTATCCACATTCATTCCTCTCTCACTAGCAAGAACATCTTTTGCACCCCACTCTTACCCTCTAAACCTAAGAAATACACAACCAAGAGGAGGGTGAATCCTTCAAGATCAAGTGAAGAGATAGCTAACAGGTCCTAGCAAACTTAAGGTAAGAATATCATCATCCTTTATTCATACTTCTTCCATCATTTTTCCCCATATGACTCCAATGCCTCCTTCTTTAGGCACATAAACCGTGAAGTGCATCAAGGAGGAAGAAGGAGTCATTTAACTTGAACTAAGTATGAATCTTCAAACCTTCAAAGGTAAGACTCATTAAGATCAAGTTTCAGGACATACTTAACTTCTCCTTCTTATAAATGACTAACATTTCCTTCCACTTGGCCATCTAGGCCGTGTGTCACCAAGCCAAAACCAAGGAGAGATCTTGCACTCTTAGGTGTAAGATTCAAGCATCCAAGGTAAGTATTCTTCCTAGCTCCTTCAAGGAAATTAAAAATGAAGTTTAGTATAATCACAATTAAGAAATGGATCATGCATCCAACTAAAATTGAAGTCTTTAACATCTATTGAGGAGAAGAACGTTTGCATGTGGAAATTGATGATTCATGTGCACTTTTCTTGAATGAATTCATCAAATATACTTAGGATGACACTTTAATGTAACATGCAAGACGTAATTGAGCCATCAATAGCCCTTTCAGGCCGTGCATGTCAAGAAAGGAACTTTACCGTCTTTTCAACACTTTGATGCAAATTGTAGACACATGAGAGCATTATACTAGAAAGTGTTTCAAGAACTTCCTCCATGTTCATTTTAATACATGCATGTCACTTCCTTTATGATTCATATATATGAATCTGAAAGCATGTTCATCAGGAATAAGAATGAATTTGAAAATCAACTGGATATAAAGATCAAAAGGCTAAGGACAGATAGAGGTGGTGAGTATATTGTATTATCTTTACAAAATTTTTGTGAAGATAATGGAATTATACATGAGTTCACACATCCCTACACCCCTCAATCTAACGGAGTTGATGAAAGGAAAAATTGAACGCTTAAGGATATGATGAATGACATGCTGACAAGTTCTGGTTTGCCTAGTAATATGTGGGGAGAAGCGATCTTTCGGCATGTCATATCTTAAATACGATTCCTGTTAGGAAATCAACCGAGATCACTGCAAAACGCGCACCGGAAAACAAAAACTTGATCTCCGATTTCCTACCAAGGATCCATGTTGTTCGTTTAATTCGATGAAAGAAACTTGAAAATTACCTTTGTAGATCCGAATTACGCAGATGAAGCAGGTGCAAAAATACGATCACCCTCTGTCGGTATCCACACGAACGCTTCCGTCTGGAGTGCTAGCTCTTCAAACGGCGCGGCTGAAGAACTCGGTTTTTCACAAAAATGGCTCTAGGGTTTCTTTGATGATTCTGTGTATTTTTCGTGTGTAGTGTATACGAGATACACAAATATATATACACATACGTAGACATCAAAATCCGAGTCCTAATCGGATTAGTTGATGCCAATCAAAATCCATATCAGATATGGATTCTCTCAGGATATTCAAAATCCATATCAGATATGGATTCTCTCGTTATTATCCGATAATACATATATATATATAATCACCAAAAAACAAAAATAATAATAATAATAATTAATATCCAATATTAATATTATTAATATTAAAAACGATAATAATAATAATTAATATCCAATATTAATATTATTAATATTATTAATCTCAGCCTTACGCATTCTTGTGTGTGACCCGATAGGCCCATATTAATTGGCAGTTGATTAAATCTCTATTAAACCAACAAGTCGTAATTGGCCTCTAGCAAGGCATTACAACTACCCAATTAATACGAGTAAAGTCCAACTAGCCTAATAATAGTACATGCATTAATCCCTTTGTCACACGATATCTAGTTTGAACATAAGTCATGGTCAGCGTCATACTTATATAGTTCAAACATATGATTACTCGATCTCTAAGTAGACTGATAAAACAAATGATATTGATCACACTATCAATTCATTTGAGCACGGCCATGCATTTCACAGTCTCACTAATCGAGGGGCCCAAAGATATCTCTCTCAAAAGAGAGGGACAAATTCTATCTTGATTGTTCAATATCCTCTACATAATTTCTATCGCATTCAATCATGACCTTTATTATTATCCAGTTACGGATAACGTTTGATCATGTCAAAATATAATAGTCCTTATGTTGGAAACTATGACAATCTCAAGTCAAAGGATTAAAACATGACTATCATGAAATTTACTTATGACACTAATCCATGTAGCAATCTCATGATGGGTCTATCCAATACACTGTTCTCTAACAAGTATCTATGAGATTGATTCGTATCACCATACATATAATCATCTCATGACTATCAAATCAATACTCATACTGATTATAAATTATTTTATCTCCATAACAATAATGAATCAGGGACATATATCAAAATTGTGTAACATACTAACCAACAATAATGATAATAAAACTTCTTTTTTTAATAATAAATGCATAACATAAATATCCAAATCATGGCCTAGGGCACATACACTAACAATCTTCCAGTTGCACTAGGCCTACAGATATCTGAGACCCATAGATCTAGTGTGCTGATCATGCTTGACCCGTGAGAGAGGCTTAGTCAATGGATCCGCTATGGTATCGTTTGTGTCAACTTTGCATATCTTGACATCTCCTCTATCGATGATGTCTCGAATGAGATGGTAGCGTCTGAGTATATGTTTAGATCTCTGATGAGACCTAGGCTCTTTTGCTTGTGCTATGGCAGCATTGTTGTCACAATAAATGTCCACAGGATTTGCAATGCTAGGTACCACTCCTAGCTCAGTGATGAACTTCTTCAACCAAACTGCTTCTTTAGCTGCATCTGATGCTGTTATATACTCAGCCTCTATTGTAGAATCAGCCACTGTGCTTTGTTTTGAACTCTTCCAACTAACAGCTCCACCATTCAATGTGAATACAAAACCGGACTGCGATCTGAAATCATCTATGTCGTTTTGGAAGCTAGCATCTGCGTAACCATTTACAACTAACTCGTCATCCAAACCTCCATAAACCAAGAATACATCTTTAGTCCTTCTGAGGTACTTAAGAATATTCTTGACAGCTGTCCAGTGACCTTCACCAGGTCAGTTTGATATCTACTCGTTGTGCTCAATGGATATGAGACATCTGGTCTAGTACATAACATGGCATACATGATCGATCCTATAGCAGAAGCATAAGGAATTTTATTCATTCGATCTCGCTCATCAGATGTCTGAGGACATTGATTCTTGCTAAGATGAATGCCATGAGACATAGGCAGGAATCCCTTTTTGGACTCTTGCATGTTGAACCTTTTCAACATTTTATCTATGTATGTACTCTGACTCAAGCCTATTATCCTTTTAGATCTATCTCTATAGATCTTGATACCAAGGATATAGGTAGCCTCACCCAAGTCCTTCATTGAAAATGAATTCCCTAACCAAGCCTTAACCTTTTGCAAGGTAGGGATATCATTTCCAATAAGCAATATGTCATCCACATATAAGACCAGAAACACTACTGCACTCCCAATAACCATCTTGTAAACACAAGGTTCATCTTCATTCTTGATGAAACCAAAGTTCTTAACTGTTTCATCAAAACGAAGATTCCAGCTTCAAGATGCTTGCTTCAATCCATAGATGGACCTTTGAAGCTTGCAAACCTTCTTTGAATTCTTAGGATTTACAAAACCCTCAGGCTGTGTCATGTACACATCCTCGAGTAAATTTCCATTAAGGAAAGCAGTTTTGACATCCATTTGCCATATCTCATAATCATAGTATGCTGCTATGGCAAGGAGAATTCGAATAGACTTAAGCATAGCTACTGATGAAAAGGTTTCATCATAGTCTACACCATGAGTTTGCTTGAAACCTTTAGCCACAAGCCTTGCTTTGTAGGTTTGCACATTTCCATCCATGTCAGTTTTCTTCTTGAAAACCCATTTGCAACCAATAGTCTTAATACCCTCTGGAGGATCAATTAAAGACCAAACTTGGTTATCAAACATGGATTGCATCTCAGAATTCATGGCTCCAAGCCATTTATCTGAATCTGGACCAGAAACAGCTTCCTGATAGGTAGTAGGCTCATCTTGATCTATGAGCATAACTTCACTATCATCAGTCACAAGAAATCCATATCTCTCTGGCTGACGATGTATCCTATCAGATCTGCGTTGGAGTTGTGTTACATTTTCAGGCTCCACAACTATTTGTGGTTCTGAAGTTGTCTCTAAAGACGGTTCAACGATATCTTGTGGAACTTGAGTTTCCTCAAGTTGTACTATACTCCCACTAATTCTCTTGGAGAGAAACTCCTTTTCCAAAAAGACTCCATTTCGAGCAACAAACACTTTGTTCTCTGAGGGAATATAGAAATAGTACCCTTTAGTTTCTTTAGGATACCCCACAAAAATACATTTGATAGATTTTGGAGCTAGCTTATCTGACACTAATCTTTTCACATAAGCTTCACAACCCCAAATCTTAAGAAAAGACAAACTGGGTCTCTTACCAGTCCACATTTCATATGGTGTCTTTTCAACCGCTTTAGATGGTACACGGTTCAAAATGAATGCAGCTGTCTCTAAGGCATAACCCCAAAAAGATAAAGGAAGATCTACTTGACCCATCATAGATCGAACCATATCTAATAAAGTTCGATTTCTCCTTTCAGAAACACCATTCCATTGTGGAGTTCCTGGAGGAGTCAACTGTGAAATGATTCCACAATTTCTTAGATGTTGGTCAAATTCTTGGCTCAAATATTCACCACCTCGATCTGATCGAAGCGTTTTAATTGTCTTACCAAGTTGATTTTGTACTTCATTTTGAAAAGTTCTAAACATTTCAAAAGACTCATGCTTATGTTTCATTAGGTAGACATAGCCATACCTACTGAAATCATCAGTAAAAGTAATGAAATACTGAAATCCTCCTCTGGCACTAATGCTGATTGGGCCGCATACATCTGTATGTACCAAGCCCAATAAGTCATTAGCCCTTTCACTATGTCCAGTAAAAGGGGTTTTTGTCATCTTTCCAAGCAAACAAGACTCGCAATTTTTCAAATGATTCAAAATCAAATGAATCTAATAATCCATCTTGATAGAGTTTAGATACGCGCTTCTCATTTATATGGCTAAGGCGACAATGCCATAAATATGTAGGGTTTAATTCATTTGGCTTAGTTCTCTTTGAAGATATGTTATAAATATTACCGTCATTGGAATCATCAAGGTTAAGGACATAAATGCCATTATAACTACTTGCAATACAATAAAGCAAGTCATCTTTATCAAAAATAGAACACTTCTTATTTTTAATTAAAAATGAATAACCTTCATCATCCAAAACAGATACTGAAATAAGATTCCTACTCATAGTAGGAACATAAAAGCAATTTTTTAAAACTAACAAAAGCCCATTGGGCAAGACAAGCTCATCGGTCCCTACAGCTATAGCAACAACTCTTGCTCTATTGCCAACACGTAGGTCCACCTCGCCCTTCTTCAGCATCCTACTCCTTTTGAGCCCCTGCATATTTGTACAAATATGGGATCCACATCCAGTATCTAATACCCAGGAAGAAGAAGTAGATAAATTAATTTCTATAACATAAATACCTGAAGATGTAGTCGCACTACCCTTCAGCTTCTTCAACTCCTCCAAATAAACATCACAATTTCTTTTCCAATGCCCAGGCTTGTTGCAATGGAAATAAGTTCCTTCCTTAGGAACCTTTGTCTTGGGACCAGGTTTCCGTTTAGCTTGACCCTTGGACCCTTTTGCACCCTTCGCACCTTTGGGCTTACCCTTGCCTTTACCTTTCTTTTTCATAGGCTTGATATTGACACTCAATACATGGGTAGGCTTTTTGACATTCCCCTCAGCAGTTTTGAGCATACCGTGTAGCTCAGGAATGGAATTTTCCATATTATTCATATTGTAGTTCATAACGAACTGAGAAAAACTGCTAGGCAAAGAGTGTAGGATCAAATCCGTGGCGAGTTCCAAACTCAGGGGATATCCAAGTCTTGCAAGGTGATCTATATAGCCTTTCATCTTTAAAACATGAGCGCTAACAGATTCACCTTCAGACATCTTACAGTCAAAAAGTGCAACAGCGGTGTCAAACCTATCCTGCCTAGCCTGTTTGTTGGAAGGCTTGTTTGAGATGCACACTCATCTCATATGCTTCTAAGTGTTCCAGGTCTTTCTGAAGTCCTGAACACATAGTTGCCAACATAAGACATCCTATGTCGTTTGAATCTTCCACATGCTTCTTATACTTGTTCTTAACAGCAACAGAAGCATCAGCAGGAGGTGGTTCAGGAACAGGGTCATCGAGCACGTAAGACTTCGTTTCTTGCTTGAGAACGATTCTCAAGTTTCGAAACCAATCAACAAAATTAGTCCCACATTCTTTTAATTTTTCCTTCTCAAGGATTGATCGCAGCGATAAGGTGGAATTGTTATTAGCAGCCATTTATGATCCACAAAACATGCAAAGTAACACTTTATTAATAATGAGGTTAAAATTTATAAAACTCTCACTAAAACATAACCCTCAAAAGAAATATTTTAGTGAGCTAAGATCCATATTTGACTTAATTCTAAACTCAACTTTGGCATGACGCTTAAAATTAAGTTATCTAGATAGATAACTTCTTTACCAATTACATCTCATGTAACTCTTAGAATTTATGGAATGATGACATCATATATCATTGTATGTTAGATTCCATCTAATGCCTTGGGCCCAAAACCGTTTTGATAGCCCAATTAAGTCTAACCAATTTTAAATATATGAGTAGCACTATTACTCATCCTACGTAGCTAGGAATGTTTAAAGCACATTGCTTTGGCAATACCTACTTTAATACAATCCCAGTTTTAATAGGTGTTTAAGACATGGATGGCATAAAAACTTAAATTATTGATGAGGGTTCAACTTAGTTTATGTCTTGCATTGCATATCATTATATCGTAGCATCCTATATGCATATATAATCTATCATCCACGCATCTCATACAAAATGATAAATATGTAAACGTGACATAGCATGGTCAAACTAAATATGATCTTCATGAGACCAAATGAAGATCATAAAGGAAACCCTATGTGAAAGACTTCCTATTACAACATTTGCAATGATACATATCTTCTTGTCTTGAGCTCGTGCCTCCATCTCCATGGAATCCACTCATCCTTGGTATGTGTCGCCATCACCACTTTTGTAGCTTGATTCTTCATTTATTACAATAATAAAGAAAAACCTAACTAATTGTATAATAAAATACAACAAAAACTACAGCGGCACGCAGGCCATAATAACCCAAAACAGAAATATGACTAAGTCAATCACATAGGTCATGAGGCCATGCTATGCACCATGCAAAGACATCAACAATTATAATATATTTTACACAAACATATTATAACAAATAAATATATATTGACATTCTTAATGTCACGGTAACGAACTATAGGGCGTACGCATACGGCGGTCCCGCCAAACAGAAAGTATCAATCGCATTGATAATTTTCTTTTCGAAACCCTAACACAGACACGTCAATCATATTAACGATCTTACTGTTTTGATTACGTATAAACCCTTATAGAAGCATCGATCGAATCGATAACTGTCATTCGCAAACCTTAAAACAGAATATCAATCAAATCGATAATCTTCATCCGAAACTAGAAATCAGAATCATCATCGAATTGATAATCTGTCTTTCGAAACACGAAAACAGAACCATCAATCGGTTGTTCATATCGATATAAACATAATCGTTTTTGATCATCTCATGAAAAACGAAAACTTTATATCACATATAACAATCTCGAATTATAACATCTGATGAAAACGAATTGAAAACATCAATCCGATATCACCAGATGAGATTCGAATAAGGTTTTACACATATCGTGTGATTATATCTAATATAAACAAAATCGGTTTTGATCATCACATGACAAACGATTACCGCCGTATACAAATTATCTCATGAAAACGAATTAAAAAACACCATTCTTCTCTTATCATATGAAATCTGAATTACTGTTTTATACATATCATGCCATACGAAAAACAGTAAACACATAAGCATGATATAGTCGATTTAAACGAGACAACAAGTGGCTCTGATACCACTGCTAGGAAATCAACCGAGATCACTGCAAAACGCGCAGCGGAAAACAAAAACTTGATCTCCGATTTCCTACCAAGGATCCATGTTGTTCGTTTAATTCGATGAAAGAAACTCAAAAATTAGCTTTGTAGATCCGAATTACGCAGATGAAGCAGGTGCAAAAATACGATCACCCTCTGTCGTTATCCACACGAACGCTTCCGTCCGGAGTTCTAGCTCTTCAAACGGCGCGGCTGAAGAACTTGGTTTTTCACAAAAACGGCTCTAGGGTTTCTTTGATGATTCTGTGTATTTTTCGTGTGTAGTGTATACGAGATACACAAATATATATACACATACGTAGACATCAAAATCCGAGTCCTAATCGGATTAGTTGATGCCAATCAAAATCCATATCAGATACGGATTCTATCAGGATATTCAAAATCCATATCAGATATGGATTCTCTCGTTATTATCCGATAATATATATATATATATATATATATAATCACCAAAAAAACGAAAATAATAATAATAATAATTAATATCCAATATTAATATTATTAATATTATTAATCTCAGCCTTACGCATTCTTGTGTGTGACCCGATAGGCCCATATTAATTGGCAGTTGATTAAATCTCTATTAAACCAACAAGTCGTAATTGGCCTCTAGCAAGGCATTACAACTACCCAATTAATACGAGTAAAGTCCAACTAGCCTAATAATAGTACATGCATTAATCCCTTTGTCACACGATATCTAGTTTGAACATAAGTCATGGTCAGCGTCATACTTATATAGTTCAAACATATGATTACTCGATCTCTAAGTAGACTGATAAAACAAATGATATTGATCACACTATCAATTCATTTGAGCACGGCCATGCATTTCACAGTCTCACTAATCGAGGGGCCCAAAGATATCTCTCTCAAAAGAGAGGGACAAATTCTATCTTGATTGTTCAATATCCTCTACATAATTTCTATCGCATTCAATCATGACCTTTATTATTATCCAGTTACGGATAACGTTTGATCATGTCAAAATATAATAGTCCTTATGTTGGAAACTATGACAATCTCAAGTCAAAGGATTAAAACATGACTATCATGAGATTTACTTATGACACTAATCCATGTAGCAATCTCATGATGGGTCTATCCAATACACTGTTCTCTAACAAGTATCTATGAGATTGATTCGTATCACCATACATATAATCATCTCATGACTATCAAATCAATACTCATACTGATTATAAATTATTTTATCTCCATAACAATAATGAATCAGGGACATATATCAAAATTGTGTAACATACTGACCAACAATAATGATAATAAAACCTCTTTTATTAATAATAAATGCATAACATAAATATCCAAATCATGGCCTAGGGCACATACACTAACAATTCCACATAAGAAGACTAATAAAACTCCTTATGAACTTTGGAAAGGTTATGCACCTAACTTGAATTAGTTCAAGGTGTGGGGGTGTTTAGCCAAGGTTTGAATTCCAGATTTCAAAAGGAGTAAAATAGGTCCTAAAACTAATGATTGTGTTTTCATAGGTTATGCTCAAAACAGTGCTACATATAGATTCTTGTCAATATGTAATGGTTCCATTATTGAATCTAAGAATGCTAAATTTTTTGAACATATTTTTCCTATGAAGAAAGAAAAATTGGTAAGTTCGGGCTATGAAAAAAAGGTGAGACTAGTAAAGTTGTGAATAATGATAGTAACTCACCAAGGAGAAGTAAAAGGAAAGAGTAGAAAAATCATTTGGAGATGATTTTATTACTGCTTTTATTATAAAAAATGATTCGAATACGTATCAAGAAGCTATAAAGTTTATAGATTCTAAGTTTTAGAAAGAAGCGATTAATAGTGAACTTGATTCTATACTTAGCAATAATACTTGGGAACTCGTAGACTTGCCTAGAAGTTGTAAATCTATCAGTTGTAAATGAGTCTTTAGAAAGAAACTAAAGGCATGCAGAACAATTAATAAGTTTAAAGCTAGGCTTGTTGCTAAGGGTTTCACCCAACAAGAAAGAATAGATTTCTTTGATACATTTTCACCGGTTGCTAGAATAACATCTATTAGGGTGTTAGTAACATTAGCCTCCATTTATAAATTATTTGTACATCAAATGGATGTTAAAACCGCATTTCTAAATGGAGATTTACTAGAAGAAACTTATATGAAACAACCGGAAGGAATGATTGCTAAGGGTCAAGAACATAAGGTTTGTAGATTGAAGAAATCGTTATATGGTTTAAAACAAGCACCTAAGCAATGGCATGAAAAGTTTGACAATGCCATGTTACCTAATGGATATGTTGTAAATGAGAGCGATAGATGTATTTATAACAAATTCGAAAGTCTTGATGGTGTGATTGTTTGTTTATATGTGGATGATTTATTAGTATTTAGAACAAATATTGAAGTTGTAAATGGTACTAAATCGTTTTTATCCTCTGTTTTTGAAATGAAAGATATGGGAAAAGCGGATTTAATACTTGGTCTCAGATTAGTAGAGAAATGTGGGAGGTATATGCTTTCTCAATCTCATTATGTCGAAAAAATTTTGAGAAAATTTAATCACTTTGATGCTAAGCTTGTTAGCACTCCATATGATGCATCTATGAGATTAGAAAAGAATAAAGGTGATGGTGTATCTCAATGTGAATATGCTAGGATCATTGATAGTGTCATGTATCTAATCAATTGTACTAGGCCAGATATTGCATATTCTGTATACCGGTTAGCTATATATACTCATAATCCTAGTAAAGAACATCGGGATGCTTTAAAGCGATTATGGAGATATCTAAGAGGTACTATAGATTTGTGGCTTATGGTTAGTGGTTGTCCAGCAGTGTTAGAAGGTTATTGTGATGCTAACTGGGTCACAGATAATAATGAAATAAATTCCACTAGTGGGCATGTATTTACTTTGGGTGGTGGTGCTATTTCATGGAAATCTTCTAAACAAACTTGTAACACTAAATCAACAATGGAATCAGAATTTGTTGCTTTAGAACTTGCATGTACAAAAGCGAAATGGTTAAGGAATCTACTTATTGATATTCCTTTTTGGACTAAACTTATGTCTTCCGTGTTTATTTATTGTGATTCACAGCCAGCGATCGCTCGAGCAAATAATAAGATATACAACGGAAAGAGCCGGCACATCCATTTGAGGCACAACATTGTGCGTGATTTGATTAGTTCTGGGGTGGTTAACTTGAAGTATGTGAGAACCGAGTTGAACCTTGCAGACCCCTTGACTAAAGACTGAACCGTAAGACGGTTCTAAAAACATCAAGAGGAATGAGACTAATTCCATCTGATGTGAACTCTCTATGACAGGAACCCAACTCGCTATTAGTAGAGATCCTACAAACGGAGTTTAATGTGGTAAAAACACGTCGTAGAAGAGTTCTGTTAAGTACTATCATATTTGTCCCTTCCTGTGTTGATGCATGAGGATAGTACTTACTGCATGTTTAAGGGTGAGATTCAATTCTCTGAATGGATAATTCATAGCCATTATAGATGATGGTGTGTTGCAGTATACACTTGATGAATATTACCTATATAAGTGTGAAAGTGGGGCCGCTTCCTATGAGAGCCTGTAAAACTCTCTAGATCACTTATGAATCCTGGGATTGGGTGCAGGGCCATTAATGCACCACACTGCGAACTTGTAAGAAGTTAGATAATGGCATGTCGCTTGTGTGTTCATATAAACAGTAGTGAAATATGTGGTTCAAGACGATTGTCACCCTATTTCCGTTTATACAACTACAAAGCGTACTACCAGACAGTTCAAGACTTTTGTCACTACTTTGTTATGTGTCATTATCTTCGTTTGATAATGGAGAGGTCAGTTTGCTACTGTTCTGAAATGTTTGTATATAAGTTTGTCTCATGTGGGAGATTGTTAAAAGTACGTTAAAGTACTTTAAAATGCTCCAAACTTATATATAAACTTGTACGATGTTATTTGGGAGATTGAAAGATGATTCAAACACTTTGAACTTGAAAAAGATCACTTGGATCGATCCATGTATAGGCTGGATCGAACCAAGTGAAAGCTGGAATAAAATTGGTATTCTGTTGGACATAGATCGATCATATCGATCGATCGATGTGGTGTGGATGCAATGCTAGAAACTTTCTGTCCGACATCGATCGATCGAAGTGACATCGATTGATATACCAATAGTTAGAACTTTTCACTTTGAATTGCATCTTTTGGTCCGATGTTCATCTCTCTTCACCTTTGAACGGCTAGTAACTGACTTGGATGTGTATAAAACTGCTGAAATGATCTTTGAATGTTGCCAAAAACACAACCCAAGGCTTATAAATATAAGGCTTTGCTATTTGATTAGACACAACAATTTTTACTAAAAATCTTAAGATTTCAGCATTCTTCTACTCCTCGATACTCTACTTCTTCTCTTTCACTATCAAACAACTCTAGAAACAAGTTCAATCTTTCTCTCCTAGAGCAAAAGAAAGGAAGATAGCCGTTATATCATTGGAAGCATTTGCTTGGAGACTACTTTGCTCTTCGGTAGGAGCAAAATTGCTTTAAGGACAGTGACTATTTTGTCACGTCTCGGCTTTATCGTTTACTTGGAGGCTTTATCGTTTACTTGGTTTCCATATTCATACACTACTTCTTACAATTATAACTTACCAAAAAGAACAAAAGAGTATTTCTAGGATTTTTGTAGGGTTGTCTTTTAAAAGGGAACATTGAGACACAAAGACAAAAAGACATTAAGACAAACTGATTATAACCAACTTATAGCCATAATTTTGTCTTAATGACAACTTGGCGGCCACTTAAACTACGTTTTACATGTCATTGATGATGTTGACAACATGGCATCGTTTAAATGTTATTTGCCAAGTCATCTGTCATTATTTTATATGTTCGATTTTTCGGGGCATCTTCATCATTTTGGGCAAAAGGACATTTTGTTCATTAACACAATTTTTTGTGTAATGCTAAAATTTTTCATTTATGGTTTTATTGGTATACATATATACGAGGATTTCATGGTTATCTTATATTTATTAACCATATATTGTCAGCATTTCAATATTGGTTTTCTGAGTGTGACATTTATTTTGTCATGCTATATGGATCTTATGGATTTATTTGGAGTTATCACACAAAATAAATTGATAGCTTGGTGGTTTTCATATGATTGGCATGTTTACTTTTAGGTTAAGGGTTCAAAACTCGATATGTAGGTTCTTTTATGTATATTATTTTTTTGGGCTTCTTCATTATTATTATTTTTGAAAATTCCTTCATCAAAATTTACAGAAAATATTGGTGTATTTTAGTTTAAAAAGATAGTCGACAAACAAGAAAAAAGAAAGAAGAAGTCTCCACAAAATTGTTATACATTTTGAAATATTCTTGGTATTCTTGCTTTCTATTGGTTGGAGGTTGTTTATTCTTGGTATCATTGCTTTTTATTGGTTGGAGGTTCTATTGTTATTATATATTATTTTTGAGATAATTTTGGACACAAAAGGGGTAGTTTAGCTGGCCACTTGAAGGAGAGGAAATGGGAGAAAAATTGTGATCAAATGGTAGACTTTACTATGTTAACAATTCTATCTCCTATCTATTATTTTTTGGACATGTATTCAAGATTGCACTATGTGGATCAACCAAATTGCACTAAATCATCAATTAAAATTGCCAATTTAGTATCCTATGTGGCATCAAAATCGGCTAAAAAAGATTTTAAAAAAAGGACCTAAAAAAGAGTGTATTTGGTCAGCTCTCAACCTATCCTAAGTGGTTGAATGATTAGAGCAAAAGGTGGGATAAGGATGGAAAAAAAGACTATGGATATTATCTATTGTAGCCGATTCTGGAGGCATTTTCCACATCAGTTTAAGGCTAATTCTTGTCCAACATAGCTGATGTAAGGTGGTCCAATCAAACTTTGTGGAGCTACCAAATAAGTAAGGTGATGAGGTGTTCAACCAATCAAGTTGTGACAAATGAGATGGATGACATATTTGAAGACACATAGGCGTTCTACTCAGCCCAAGGGATATGCTCATACCTATAACTAGGAGCAAAAGAATAAGGTTGAAGAGTGTACCTTAAACTCTCTTCTTCTCTTCTTTTTATTCTTCTTCATTCTTGTATTTCCTTTGAAACTGAGTTGTATGTGTTTATAGTTGCTATTTTTCTGGAAAACACCTCTTCTACTTATAAAAGTTGTAATTAATTAGTCACACTATAAGGTTAAATCAATAGTTGGTAACATTATTGTTGTTCTTGGTGGTTGTTATATAACCCAAGAATTAAGTACTCTGTAAGATGAAAGGTGATTCATCTGATAGTGAAATTCTCAAGAAATGTGTTTATTGAGACTGGAGTAGGCCACATTGACCAAAGTAAAACAAATTCTTGTGTCTTTGTCTTTTTTATTGTTTTCCCATTTTGACAGACTACGCAATAAACTTTGACACATTTTTAAACAAATAAAACATCCTAAAAAGATTTCATTTTTGATGACAATAAACTTCAGACTACTAACTTATATTTACAATAAGAATCATAGAATTTAAGCAAAAGTCATCCATTCAGTCCTTGAAAAATTGTTGCTTAATTCTACCATCAGATTGACCAGTTTATGAAAACAAGTCTATTTAATTTACTTAAACATCTTTTCTGGTCCAAAAAAGTTCTTTTATCTTAAACTAGACGTTCTAAGGTTTAATTTGGTACAAGAATAAAAAATTTTGGGTGAGTACACGAAAAGTTAGAGCCTTCCAATGTTTATTAACTTTTGTCCAATTTTGTTCAGCATGAGTACTTTAAAGTTTAAATTTGTGTGAAGGGTCAAACATTATTAGTTTTTTCTCATTTTTGGAGGAGTTGAAGTGAACTCTTTAAAGATCATTTTAAAAAATTAAGGAATTGTTGGAGTTGTGTATCAAGATTTATAAATTTTTCAAAAACGAGTTCTGATTTTGAAAATTGTGAATCCGTTTGAGGGTTGTTTTAAAGGGTTCTGAAAATGTTGTCTATTTTTGCTAATTGCTCTTCATCCCCTAGTAGTGTTTATGCAGGTGTTATGGTTCAACGAAAAATTCTACTTTGTAAATATTTAATCTATAAACTAAGACAAAATCTAGTCTTTCCAAAGTCTTTGATCTCAAATTCTTTCTTTAAATATTCAATCGCGTCTTGCATATGTACAATGCAATTATCACAAAACCTGACCTTTTTTTCTTTATAAAAACACATAGATATATTGGGTTAATGATGTAGCTTTCTTTAATTAGGTATTTACTAAGACGATTATACCACATATGTTCAGATCGTGAGCTCATACAAGGATTATTGTAATTTAATAGAATAAATTTCTCTTAGATTTGATTTACATACTTGAGGCGCGCAAAATCCATTGGGGTTTTTTATATAAATATCAGTGTCAAGGATCCTATATAAATAAGTAGTGAATAAGTCCATTAGACGCATCTTAAGTTTTTCATGTACCGTAACACTTAAAGATATCTAAATGTGATTGCATGAACTGTAGGGAGTACGTTTTATCATAATCAAATCCAGGTCTTGTGAAAATCTTTGGAGTGCAAGTCGTGTTTTATATCTTATAACTTTATTTTTCTCACTTGGTTTTTGCAAAATTACCCAATTATATCTTACACCCTATAGTGTTTGGAATATAGGTCCAAAAACTTTTTGTTTTGACAGTGAACCCAATTCAAATCGGATCAAACTGGATCTTTCTATTTTGAACAATTATTTTTATACCGACATTCATCAACCAATCTTGATTCATGATCTTCGTTATCTTCTATAATATAAAGTGCTACATTATATTCAAAAATATTATCAATAAATACTCTGTGTATTTTGGAGCCTTTCATTACTTCTTGACTCCTCTATTTTATTATCTAATCCTCTATTTTTTTTAGAGAATTTTTGTCTTTGAAACCAAGAGGTCTTCCACGTTTTAGGCGTGCTTTGGATTCATTAGCACTTATAATTTGCTCTTCAGGGACATCAAATTTAATTGGAACATTTTCTAAAGGGGTATATGATTTAGTAACTCTTTTGGAGTCATTAACTGCATCTGGTAGTTGATTTGCAATTCTTTACAAATACATAATTCTTTGAACTTCTAGATCACATTCATTTTTCCGAGGATCGAGAAATCTTATTTTATTTTTCAAGTGATCTTCTTTTTCTGTTTATCTTTTATCACCCATAATTTTGGAGTCGTTTAATAAGTGAATCAGCTAAACCATTTTGCATGTGAACATAAGCTACATGATGTTCAACCGTTATTTCAATAGACATGCAATAATTATCAAAAACATGTGATGAATATTTACGAGTATTATTTAAACAAATTCTTTTAATGGATTATCTAAAAATTGTACGTGTAACTTAATTATCATAGCAAGCAATCTCGTAACAACAGTTTGCAAAAAGATAATAAATATACATGTGACTATCTTTTGTTGATGCATCAATTAACACCATAAAATATCGAAATGACCCACATGGTGGATCTACATGTCCACAAATATCTCTATGAATTCATTGCTTCAATTAACACCATAAAATATCGAAATGACCCACATGGTGGTATCTACAGGTCCACATATCTCTATGAATTCATTCTAGAAATACAAGGGATTCATTTCTCACTTTAACTAGTGAAATTCTGACGATTAACTTCCCTTGGGAGCAAACAAACACATGAAAATTCACATGATTTTAACACTTTCTGATTTTTTTTTTTTAATGAATAGCCACGTTAATTCTCAATTATATTGCTATCATTATTGAACCAGGATGGTCCTAGACAACAATAACAACAACAGCATTACCCCATTGACGTAGAAGCTTCCGTTTATGACGGGGTATAGGGGTCGGATGTACACAACCATACTCATGTGTAAAAAACACACAGAGGTTGTTTCCCGATGACTCATAATAGAAATTTAGGATGGCCTAGACGATCATTCTAAATCATACATTCATTAAGTTTAGTAGACTTCTTGTGTCTGCCACTCAAGTTCCAAGCCTTCCCACCATGTCCTCTTCCAGAACTGAACCTTGCACCAGTAAACTGGGGCACTGGCTGCATTACAGTTAGGAAGTTGCCTTGCCTTGCTAGGGATAATAACATTACCCCATTGTCGTAGAAGCTTCCGTTTATGATGGGGTATGGGGGTCGGATGTACACAATCATACTCATGTGTTAAAAACACACAGAGGTTGTTTCCCGATGACTCATAATGAAAATTGCGTCAAGCTGTGACCATTAACTACTACTTCACAATATAAGAAGCGCAGCTAATTTAGTGAGTCATTTTGCTTTATTCCATCATATTCCAAAGTCAAAAAAGAGTATGTCACTCTGAACACTATCAGAGTATCAAATACCCTCGTTGTTTGAGGATCATGTACAAGATGGCAGGCATATAGAACAATGGTCTTGGCTGTGTTTGTAAATTGTAAATACTTATCCACTACTGTAAGGGAAACTTTGCTGCATATGTACAAATGAAATTGCAGAAGTCTCAGTGGGTGGGATATTGAACATATACTTCGATTTGCCTGTAATTAAATGCATTAAGACAAACCCATAATCAACCAATATCTCTAGCATAAACAAGCTGTTCAGAGGGGGCAATGCAATCAATATAGCTGATTCGGCTTTTTAACCATTCCATTTGCTGAACTGGGAATGGAGTTGGGGGGGGGGGGGGGGGGGGGCTGACCTACAGGCAAGCAATAGCAACACCGGCTCTACAGAGTTAGAATGGAATATTTCTGATGGCTTTCTCATTAAAGCCAATATATTTGTAAAGACGTATCCAATATCGACGGCAGCTCACAATCGTACATCCAACTAAAGCATGCATAGCTCAGTAGGCATTCGGGTTGGATTTGTCACCAAAAGGTTCAGAGTTCGATTCTAGAGACACATACAGTGTACGTGTTTCACTGCTGTTAGGCCGAAGTCTTAGTTTGCAGAGGGATACCTTATGCGGGTCCTTGCGTAAAATCCTCACCAACCCAAGAGACCGATGAACTACTGATTTGTATCCTCCACAATACTCATTAGGACTGGAACGGTAGAGCCCTCAGGACCAGGTTATGGCCTTTGCCACCAAAGCAAGTGTAGCCACTCTAGTACTAGTTGATTTTGCACTCTATAGCATCTTGTCATGCTTTTGTAGCTCCCAGTAAAACAATTGTACCTCCAACTAAGCAATTATAGCGACTATGGGACTAATTGATTTTATCGTTCTCTAGGAGTTATAATTCTTGTCATGCTTTAGAATTAAGGATTTTATTGTCGTCAGTTCTTGTCCTTGATTCTTTTCTCTTTGGCATCCCAATGTGAATATTTTGCATTCTTTTTTATTCTAGGGGACAGTTTGGTTTGAACTTGGGTATCGGTATCGGAATTAGAATGATATATGTTCGAATGAAATGAATTTGAACTGTAATCCCATATACGTTTGGCATAGAAGCTGGAATGACTATCACTACTTTACATGCTGCTTGAAACACATTTCACAGGGAGTGAGAATTAAAACATGCGGATACCACAGTGGTGGCACACGATAGTGACGCGGTGGTGGCACATGGTGGTGGAGCAGTGGTGGCATGGTGGTGAGGCGGCGTAATGGTGGCACATGATGACGCGGTGGCAGAGCGTGTCAATGGAATGGAAGAATGAGTTCTGATATGAAACTCACAGTTTCACTTGGATATCAATCTATGTGTTTGAGGGGTTTTGATAATTGATTCTCATATCCTTCAAACAACTACAAAGAATAAGTATCGTTTTCTTTGATATTTATTCCTTGATTCCGAAACCCACTAACCAAATACCCTCTTAATATAAGTGTAATGGTCCATCCTTTTGCTCGCTTATAAATTTTGAATAGAAATCAGTTGTATCTGGTCTTATATCAGAATATTATAGATGAGCTATGTACAAAATGCTTACTATGTGTAGCTGTCAAATGAACAATTAGCACATTTCAGAGGGGCTAGTAACTAACCATTTGGTGACCTTGATACTGGATGTTCGATGGATGTTCGATATCAATGATGACTCATTATTTCGAGGATCCCTTTCTTCAGACGCGCTGAGATTGTGTAAGCAGGCCATAAAACCTTCATGTTCCCTGAAGGCATATCTTATGGTAACCCCAAACTCTCTCCCACAGCATATGCTTTTGATCAAGGTCAAAATATCCCATGTCAGCCAATTGACAACTGCAACTGTTAAGGAAAAGCAGAATAAATGCAAACGAAAATGCAACTAGATATAACTGCAACTATATCAGATGAGAAGACCAGAAAATTAGGGCTCATCAAAACCCAGAAAACATCAACTTGGCTGCCTTTTGGGGCATATGTAAGGTGGCAAGGGTGTCCTAACTGAAGCAGTTTTCCTGCCCAACATAGGAATTTTAATCTGACTGCGATAAACAACGAAAAGAACGAACGAAAGAAAAACAAACACGATTACAGGAGATGAGGACATATATTCTCTGTTTGTGGAGCTCAAAATGACATTTCGGGACTTTGCAAAACTAAGCCACAAATAGTTTCCTTCAATAAGTGCAGCTCCCAGTGTCCAAGAAATATCTCCAGGACCGAAACCAATGTTTGCATTGCCAAGGCACAGAGCATCTTCAATCAAAGACATTGTATAGGCTACTTGGAAACAATCTTGACCAGAAATGTTATTTCGATGAGTATTTAGACCTTGACACAACCGCTCACCGGCCTCCTTCAGATTGGTCAAATTTGCTCCTGAACTCAATTTTAACTTCTTGTAGACAGCATAGAAACCAGAAACCGCATAAAATTGCTGACCTGCATGAGATAGCACCGTCATATTCAATTTCGTGCTACCTGCAAGTGCATATTTATGACCACAAAAACAATCTTAAATAAAGGATTGAATGATGTGCCACCATGTATATTCACATATACATACATAACAAACACACACAGAAGACTGAGATTAACAAAATATGATGAGCATACCTCCCTTCTGATGCAAATACAAGGAAACATAATAGCCAGAAGTAACTTCCAACAATGTACAAAATTGGTAAGGGCACGAATCACAACTCTGAGCCTATTGTCATCCTGCAGGGTTCAGATTGTGTGGGACAAGTTCTGACCATTTTGTGCCAATGAATCAAATATCTAATGTCATGTAAATTAAAATTTAATGCCTTTCAACTGGAGATTAATGGCCTTATCAACACAAACATCAGTTCAGTGATTTATCAATTTCCACACATCTCAAATGCCTGTAATGACCTAGCCCTTGCCCAAGTAATGTACCATTGCTTAGTGACAAACAATTTCAACTACTTCAAATCTCATCCTTGTTCACCTAAAAATGGATATATCAAAACTATGTAACGGACAGCCAGGAGTGCACCTTTTCTCTATACTTTCTCCAACTTATGGTCAAAACTTCACTTCTTGCATCTGGGTCTCTAGGCCCAAACCTGCCACCACCAGCGTGGGTTCCTCCAGTCTGGCAGTTCCTTGCTGGACTAAATGTGACTTCGGTCATAGTTTTCTAGCCGGAATCCCTACCTTTTACACTTCATGCTGCTCGTCACATTACTAATACTAACTCAACGCATGCCTTGCTTTAAACCAAACAACCATGAAGTGGGCTACCATTGTTTATAAAGGGAAGGTGGTCAAGGAAGATGGCTCGCTGGACTTTGATCCCCGGAGCTGAAGGGTCAAATGAGGATAGTAACAATGCGAAGCAAGGGACAGAAGAGTAAAAATGCACAGTTATAGCTAGATGCTGTGAAAATAACTCCTACTTTTTCTCAGTCACATAAGCATAAAGAGCAAAATGGAACAGAAAAGGGACTTCTTGAAATCCAGAAGACCGAGGAATATACTTCATCTTCAGATTTTAGTTTGAAGAGGAAAAGGAGAAAAGTGACTGAGCAATATCCGATGGCGTATGGAAGTAGGATTATTTTCCTCAGGCTGGGACATTTAAAACCGGTCAAAAACTCAAGTCACAAAGGTTACTGTTCAGGTTAAATTTCCAGGTTCAGGACCGTAGTACTTCTCTTATTCAGAGTAGATTGGACAGCCTTATTCGAAAGGCCGCTTTTGCTGATCAGGTGACCTGTGAGCACCAAAAGGATGGCTTAAGCAAGCGCATGTATGGAGGTGGAACAGTTCCAATAAAATTTCATTCTTGAACAGAAGGCCATCTTTTTTTCCTCTATTTAATCTATTCCTGGGTGGAACCCTCAAAATAAGGTTAACCTTAAAACAAAAATATGGTACAGTCACAACGTGAAAGGTAGAGTATGAACAGATGCCAAATCACTGCTCAACTGTGAGGCTTTTTGGCCACAAGACTTACCAATGCCTAGAGTGACACAAAAAAGAAAAGGTTCCTTAATCCAAGAACTGGAGAATCCAGGACAATCTGCCCAAGTGCAAATAAACCAGCAAGAAAACCGGAGAGTGAAGGTGTTATAGATGCTCTTCTCAACGGATTCCAAATCCTAAAAGAAGAAGGGGAATTAAGTGATGAAGAGGAAGAGGAAGAGGAAGTAACCAAGCTGATTCTGAAGATTGGGCTGGTGAATAATGAGACAAATACTAAGGTTGAGCTGGATCAAGAGATCCTCCTTGAAAAGGTGCAAGTAGCCAAGGCCATAACCTACAGCATGGGGGAAAAGCGGAACAAAGAATCTATCTCCCCCGAATGATGAATGCTACCTGCTGCATGGAATATTAGGGGCATTAGTGAGCCCCTAAATCAATTTGCGTAGGAACAGAAAAGGTAAGGTAAGCCTTTTTTAGATCAGAGTTAGAGATCGAAAGTTCAAAAAATTCAGTGCAAATGTCATGCATGGATGTTTTCTCGCTCATAAAGATTTGGGTGGAGTCTTAGAATTTGGGTGAGTTGGAATCTAAACTTCCGAATGTGATACAGTTGAGGTTATGGAGCAACATGTCTTGTAAAATTACCATGAAACAGAAAGAATGGACTTTTCCCGTCCATAGTGTCCGGGCTATAATGACAGACTTGGGAGAAAGAATCTGGAATTGCTCGAGGCAATTCAGGAGGCTCCATCCAAAGTCTGTTGGCTTGTGATTAAGATAGGAGACTTCAAAATTGTAATGTCTAATGAGGATAAATGGTTTGAAGATTATGTAGCATATTTGATGCTGGAGAATTTGAGAAATACATAAAGGATACAGATTCTTCAGAAGTGCTGCTAGAGGTTACAAATTCACTTATCAGAGTAGAGATGCGTACAAGAGAGTTTTGACCAAGATTAGCAGAGAACTCTTTTCTGATTATTGGAGGGCTACTTTCCAACATTATTGGCTGGATTTTGAACCCACCAAACATATCTGACCACTCTGCTGGTCTCTTTAGAGTGGAGCATGAATTTAATTTAAACCTAAAGCTTTTGGATTTTTGAAATCTTGGTGACACATCCCAAAATCCAGTCCTATTGTAACTCAGACTTGGGGAGAATACTCTCAAGGTGATTCCCGAATCAGATGAATTGCAGGCTCTAAAAATTCCCCTCCAGCAACTTATAATAAGGAATTGTTCAGCAGCATCACAATAATCAATATGAGATACAGTATATCACCTTCAACCTATAAAAAGATAGTATTCTTGTTAGGCTTAGTCTTGGATTTTACAATAGGATTCTAGAAATGTTTAGTATCTAAAGTTGGCTAGAGCAGAGTAGCACCTAGTTCTGCAGGTCAAAGAAGAACAGAACAACTTCATTAATTTTGTGAATTAATTGATTCTAATACCATATTGTAGCATCTTGATGTTGGCCTAGTAACATGAAAAGGCTTCTTGGCATCGAATGCCAAAGGCCTTGGTTGCCAAGAAGATATATCTAAAGCGGACATTAGTAAATGCCCTGTTTTAAGGATCAAGTAAGGATGCCGGTTTAATCCAACCAGTGGTTATCCAATCCAAAACACAGTAAGGTTGAGTCTGGAAATGCTACGGGTTTGGAGGCTAGATTACAAAAACCAAACCGGAGCATGCCGGTCTCGGGTTTAACAGAAACAAAGAAACCACACGTAGCCCACCTCGCCCCTCTTTATCAACACACAGACACAAACCGGGGGGCGGGGGAGGGGGGCATTGGATCGGAAAATCATTAAGATCCAACAAACAGGTTGTGGATCGTGGATCGGGTATTAACTTGAAAGTTTTTATGAGCGTGGCGGGTTCAGGTTTGGCAAAACCCATCCCCTGCCCCCACCTTTGCCGTCCAAATCAACAGGTAGGAAATGGGTAATGAATCAACCAACCAAATCACAAGAAGAATTTGAGGTGCCAGTTGTAAGAAATATTAGGCCAAAAGTGTGGACGTTATATTTTCGGTTGCTTCGCTTTATATATATACACTTAAGATTTCATATTCTAAAGAGTGGAATTTGCCTCATTTTTGTGTTTAATTTCAGTCTTCTATTTGTTTTTATGCATCTGACACGATACACGTTGAATATCTTTTCTCACGGCGTGCAAATAATCTCCTGTGGTCATTTGAGCGCCAGTCAACCATGCTTTTTTTTTTTTTGGTTCTAAATGACATTTAAACGAGAAATGCAGCAACTCCAGAACATAATTAATCAAATGCAGTTCAGTTTCAACTTGATACTCTTTGATCAATGACTGCTAGTCTCATTTTGAATTAGCATTATGATACTGTTAAACAACAGCAAGGGGATTAAAAATATATTATTAAAAGAAGAAGAAAAAGAAGGAAAGAAAGAAAGAAAGAAAGAAAGAAAGAAAGAAGCACACATAATTGTCTCCTTTAATCTTATTCCATTTTTAAACTTTCCATTTGCACTCCATACATATGTAAGGTGACACTTTAGAACAGCTACAGTTTTAAATCCAAATCTATATTCTCATAATCACTTGCAAGGCCATTCTCCATAGAGCCAAGGGTTGAAACACCGTTTTCATCAGATACACCTTCTCTGGGAACAGCCACCCCATGGGCACGACTTGCCTTTGGATGTGAGATCTCATGGTCAGGAACCGGATTCATATCCAAAGGGAGCAGAGCCTTAGGTTTCTGAGGCCTAAAATAAGGATGATAACGGACAGAACCGATGCCAGACACTTGCCTTCTGATATCAGGCGTACTACCTGAGAAACTGTTCACTGGATGGGGAGTCAATTGTTGAGAATAGGAGGGTGAGCCACGAATTGGGGGTCGAAAATCAAACAGTACACCATAGGGTGGTTGTTGAGCATAACCATGGAGTGGTTGTTGAGAATTGAATGGTAAACAAAGAAATGGTTGTGACCAATTAAATGTTTGCCCTCCATAGTTGACAGGAGCATCCACATATTGAATGCGCTGGCATGTATGAGAAAGTTCAGGTGCTCCTAAATAGAGAGCTTGGAAAGGGCTCATATAACCCCAGAACTGGGCTTGATTAGACTGCATCAGTCTGTCAATTTCAGAAACACCCTGGTTTTGCTGGCAGTATCTCAAGTTCATGGTAAAAAAGAGTGATAATAGAATGAAAGATATCATGATAAGAGGAGGATAGGTAAAAAGATTATCTCAATTACAGAGAACTTATGTGATGAACTTCTTAGGCCATATGGTATTTATAGCAAAAGTCAAGAGCAGTTCCAGCAAGCACAGTGGAAGACACTTAATGAGATTTACAGATACGACTAATAGCACTTATGACAGAGCCAAGCAAAGAAGGAAAAAGATAATTACGCAGTTTATGCAACACTGCACTAATAATTACTTCAATGATTATGAGATCTCATATTACTAGCCTGGATACACGTTTACCTTGCGGTCAAAAACGGTCCAGAAGATATAGAAGCAATATATGTGACCCACAAGAAAGCAAATGAAATTTTTGACCAGAAGATATAGAAGCATATGTGTGACCCACAAGAAAGCAAATGAAATTGAAAAAAATCATCGACTTTTAATGTTGCTGGTTTGGCACATGATATAACATGTTCGAGTCATAAAAGCAGACAATTACAATAATACAAGGCAAAGACACAATTTTGACATTCAAGCAGTAATATCTTCCTCGATTGGCACCTTTGGTGGTAAGTAAAGGTCCCGAGGGCTTTCATGCAGTAAGTCAAAATTTTGCTCCATACACCAACTTGACTGTTAAAGGCGCAAATTACTGGGCTTGAGTACAATAATGCCACTTGTAAACGAATTGCATCTGTAATAACCCATAATGTTAGGACTATGAAGCACAATTCCAGAACTATGTACGTATGTGTACTTTGAATTGTTGATTAATCGTCAGAAATGGCTTAGAACCAAAAGTTCATTATTCAATCAATCTTTCTGTTCAAATATTCTATCCGAGGGTTATCACACACATATATGTATACACATACACGCACACATATATATATATGTACACATACATACATACATACACACATATATGTATGTACGTATGTGTGTATCTACACACACACACACACATATATATATCAACAACACTCAATCCTTTTCCCACTATATATATATATATATATATATATATATATATATATATATATATATATATCAACAACAGTCAATCCTTTTCTCACTATGTGGGGTAGCTATATCTATACACACACATATACATATGTACAGAGACACACACATATATACATATGTGTGTATTTAATAAATGTGTAAGATTTACCTATCAAGTAAGATTTTATACATTAACTGAGAATTTAAAGACACAGCTCAGGTTCCAAAATAACACTAGGTCATTGCACCAGGGTTCGAATTCCAATCCTGCTCCTATGTGCGGTGTGTAAAAAGATTATTTAACAAAAAGCATTGGGCCTAGATATGGCCCATGCTTCTACCAAAACTGCTGAGCTCTATAGAAATGGCAACAAATTCCCAAGTAATTCTACTTATCCTAACGCTCCTCTAAATACCCGGAGAAAGTCTAATAACTATTTAGGAATTTCTTGGGCAAATAATAAAATTACTGTTAACACACGCCTAATACTTTCAGGGACAAGGCTGCCCTGGCTATGTGTTTGGAAATGGAAAAGCAACATACAGCTTAAAGTCTTCATCACAAGTTATAGCCGTAAAAAAGCATCTTGGTTAACAATATTATATGCATAATTTAAGACAGACAGTCTCATAGGCTAAAGCTACAAAAGTCTTCAACAAAACTTCGCATGGCAGGATTTCTTTTTTAACCTGGTAAAGCAATCCCTCGGTCATTTTAAGATTTTCAGTTGAGCCCTTCTTAATTTGGGCTTTCGGGGCATATGGAGTGAAAATACATAAGATGCTGATGGACAAAAGGTCCAAATTTTTATCATGCCACTTTATTTGCAATCCAGGCACAGGGATGCTAATGTGACTTGCACTTTCATCTTAGTGAGAATGGAAGCTATCATTCTGAGAGTGGAAGGTATCATACTGAGAATGGAAACTATCATACTTCTAAGTCTCCTAATTTCCAGAAAGGAAGCACGTCCAAGCTGTTTTTTCCCCCTTCTCTCCTTTAAAGGCTTTCTGGATTTTCAATTTATGGGCAGGAAAAAAGAATGACTAGACTCCCAAGATTGAGTTGATGTTTGAAGGAACACCTAACAGGCTGACAACTATTATAGACCTTTTATTTGAGTCACTCCAGATACTGATAGAATATTTCTTGAAGTTTTTAGTAAGAATATTTCTTGAAGTAGGAAGACCAGGAATGGAAAAAAGTAAAGTTGCCATGAACCGTTTGCATATTCTTAAGTACTGAAAACTTACCATCATTGATGCCTAAAAATATGTGTAAAGCATCTAGGTACCACCAGATAGTCATCAACTTTGCCACTGCGTTACTTTTGTTCTTAGTAGGCTTTCAAGCACAATAAACTCTTGAGATGTGATTTAACTCTGTGTACTTTTTCTATAAAACCAGTTCATATTTTGCTTCGCTAGCAAAAAGAAAAGATAAAGTGATCACCAGATCATCCATTTCATGCAATTAGCTGTATTACTATAATTTTACAAGGCCCATGACCATAGCTAGTCAAGTAGAGTTCCTCACTTAACAACATAGTGCATGCTCTCTAGTAGAGCATGTAGAGAGCATTATCTTCCCAAAATAACCATACAAAGATATGCTAAAAGTGCATTAAATGGAACCAAGTAGAATTCAGCAATACTTTCTTTGTGAATGCCACGGAGGTATAAAGCATTAGAACACCCAAAAAAATGTGACGACCTTTTAATGTCAACATAAAAACACTTGACTAACCTCCATTAACATAGAAGCCTCTGCAATCTGAATGCATGTCATGCTGTGACAGCTCTTTCTTGCTCGAGTTGATGGCAGCTGCAGCTGCAAATGCCTTGCATTCTTTCCAATTTGACCCCCCAACCAAGCGTACTACTCCCAAGTTAGAGTCTTCCATGTGACTGGAGATAGTTCTAGATTTCCCAGAACTTAAGTCAACACAATGATGGCAAGTGTAGTTTTCAAGGAAACCATGTTCAAGACAAGGATGTATAATTTCGATTACACCCTCCCTGCTTTCAGTAATAGTAGTATCATGACTCTGTCTTAACATAGAAACTGTCCTATCAAAAGCTTTGCTAAAACCAAATCCCGGTAAAGAACGGGCAACAATATGATTCTCAAATGAACCAACCTTTGAAGTAAAAATGTGATCATCTTCTCCCAATTCATAGGCTTCTGTGACCACCTGCAATGATGAACCTCCTAAATCTAGAAGCCCCAATGTAGGTGACATGGACCTGTTTCGGAATATGCCCATCTCGTAATTCAAAGCTATCCAACCATAATATGCTTCTTCCTTTCCGGTCAACACCCTTATCCATTCCTTCCTAAACAAAAACCTGTGCTCCTTTACAACATCCTCCACATCCTCTATTACTTGTCTAGCATCATTAGATGACAATCCCCTCATTCCAGCAGTACCCATAACAAACATTGGCGTAGCGTGATGCTCATCTGACGGTACCCATTGCTCAGCTAGATGAATCAATGGCTCCAATGCGACCCTCACCCCTGATGCATTTGCAACAAACTTATCCAATCCAGGCACAGTTTGCACACAATGGTACTGACAGCCAAGACTTTCACCAAAATTTTCTGGGTAACTATGTAATAAGACAGGTAAATTCCCACCATTATCACTACCTTTCACCGTCCATTTATACACATTTACTCTTGTACCAGTACTTCCACAATCTAACACAACAGTGTAAAAAATTCGCCTTTTCGACAATAAATCACTTAACCCATTCCTAAATATGAATATCCCGCCAGCTAATGCCGAAATCAATATTATCAGAAGGGCCACTCCAATCCTTACTGATCTGGGATTTTGAAAAGAATCATTGCTTTGAGGTTTTAGCTTTGATGGGGTCTCGGGTTCCATTTCAAGAGCCCCAACATCAGGAATCATAAAACGATATTCATTTTATGAACAGGATAACGAGAAGATTTACACTTGCTCTCAGACACTGCTAAAGAATATCAATTAATTAAAGGATCGATAAAAATTAGTATGAGGAACTCAATATATGGATTCAAAAATATAACAAAAGTAAAAAAGAATATGCAGATTGGTTTTCGATTACTAACCCATCGTGTTCAACATACTCCCTTCATCTGATAGATGAAAGGAGGGGAATATACAGATCTCCTACACAGTTTGAGTGGAGAATCTTCACTTGATTTTCCAAAACAAAATTACTTGGCAAAAGCTAAGCAGTTGCCATTTAGAAGTTCCGATGGCGTATCACTTATTCAGTTTAACAAATTTTTTCTTTTTTGGACAAACAGTTTGATATTCTTAAAACAAATATATTTATTTGTAGAAATCAATTATTTATTTAAAACGATCTCTTGCACAAATATAGATAATGCTGCATACATTATATTATGAAACGATCCTCTTCCTTTCCGAGCCCTTTGCAAATGCAGGAAATTAGTACACCGAAAACCTTTTTTTAAATATTTATAACAAGTAAATTGTACTGGACATATGAGTATACCTGGTGAATTCAAAATAAGAGGATAATAAATGACAACCATCAAACTATCAAAGTGTGAATTTTAATTTATATCAGTAACTTCTTATGTGTATTAGTATTATAATTAGGATGCATAAAAGTTTATAATTTACATATTAGTAATTTATCGAATCAAACCTTTTAAATTGGATTATTCAAAAGAACTCTTAATAAATTAGTCCAGTTAGAAATTTCTTAATGAATTCCTTTTTGAAAAAATTAACAGTAAACTGCATCATTACCTGATGTTAACACACTCAAAATACAGCGACTTTAGGTCTCTATTTTAGTCCAAAATGTACAAAAATTTTAACATACTTTATGTACATGTCGCACGAAAACAATTTTCAATAAAAATGTTGTAATCTAATATACTATATGTGCATGTCGCACGAAAACAGTTTTCAATAAAAATGTTTTAATCTAATATACTATATGTACATGTCGCACGAAAACATTATATTCCAACGGCATCAAAAGTTATCGGTAGGGTCTGGGATGGGTGAAAGGAGACAAACAATACCTTCATCCCAAAGGATAGAGAGTTTGTTTCCACTGAAACTCTTCGCTTTATATGTACTTGCATAGATGACACAACAATAGGGATATGTGTGCGAGTGTGTTAGTGAAAGAATTTAATAAATATAAATAGAAATCTGTCGGTAATCAAGTATCTATAACCTTGTATATGCACTTAAAATAAAAGAGAAAGACAAAAGCAAAAAAGTGCAAAGTCAACCTAAAGTGTAGAACGTATCTAAGCCCCTAAATATGCCCTTATATCCTGTCTAAACATCGTTAACCTTAACCCTCTGCCACCATGAGCTCCTATCGTGTATCATGTCCTCAGAGATGTACAAATCTAGTAGGTCAAGCCTAATCCGCTCATCCTAAGTCATTTTGGACCCGCCTTTACTCATTTTTCCCTCTACAATGAGGCTTTTAACTGATCTGACAGACTCCGTTGTCTGTCTTCTCTTGACATGCCCAAACCATCTCAGTCTCTCCTTCCTTATCTTATCTGCTATACTAGTCACTCATAACATTTTACTAAATATCTCATTTCTGATCCAGTCTAGTCTTGTCTGTCCATACATCCACTTCAGCATTCTCATCTTTGTCACTTTCATCTTCTCCAACGGTGTCCTCTATCTCTAGTACGCATGTTAATTGTCTCATTCTACTAGCTTGTGTTTTGTTTTTGAATGGTATAAAACACAGGGTTTTGTTTTTATTTACATTCATTTTCGGTCACATCACTGTTTTTGATTAAATGTTTCATTCGGTTATAGGTGTTAAATAGACATTCGACCATAATTACTATGGGTAGTTGTAGACCAAGTTTCCAGTAATATAGAAAACTTTATTTTTTTTATGCCTTGTTTTCATGAAATTAAATATATGTTTAAACATGTATATGGCTATCCGACGTGATTGGATATTTATGAATTTGTAAGCATCCTAGCAAAACCCATCCTGTGCATTTGAATGGCGATATATCTTTCGGCAGAGAGTGTTTAATATTTGGTATTGGCGAAATCAAACCACGCATGGTGGCACCTCTCAATTGCCAGCGCCTACATACGCTCACGACGATATACTATTACGAGTTGGCTTGTTAGATTATATATGTAGAGCACGTTAATTAGCCTATTGGTAGAGACATATCATTTATATATTTTGGAATTTATCGTTTAATAAAGATCCTGTTTCCCTGAGAATCCCAGTATATATATCACAAGAATCTAGGTGGTGTATTGTTTGACCGCGAGAATGCTGGTATACGAGAGTATGGCAATAGGGTGGTGTATGTTTACAACATGGCCTTGGTTATCAAACTAACTCCATCATTGAAATTATAGTGTATGTAATTCGACCCTTTCGTACACCGTCATAGATCGAAGCTTTTAAGGTAACGAGGTAATGTTGTTGTTGTGGCAGTCGAATAGTGAAAACGCCCATATCCAGGTAATCAGGACATTCTTTTTTTTGGGTGACTTTTTCTCCTTTTTTTTAGAAAAAAGAAAAATAAATCCTCTTGTGAGAAGAAAATTTTTCTCCAACATTTCTATATTTTCAAAAAAAAAAAAAAAAACTGGATGTCCAATAGATGAATCAAAGTGTGTTTAGGTGTGCGTGGTTTAACGAAAAGAATATGTTGATTATATTTATTCATTTTCGGTTAGTAGATTTTCAATTCACATTTTGTTTGCACTAGCTTCTGTTGATTTTTTCGCTCAACTTTGTACCATATTGTTTGTGGAAGCAATGGAGGGGAAAGTTGAGAGTTATAAATAAACCATTTCTCCTATTATGTAAATCATCCCAAAACTTGTATCTTCTTCTACATATTAATAGAAGCAAGTAATTCAGCAAGTGTTCGGAGATCAAGCTGTAGGATCTGCAAGGCACCACTAGAAGGGGGTTGAATAGATGGTGCGGAAAGTGTGCTTTTTAAAATTTCTTTAACCTTGAACAATTCAAGTTCTGAAAACAGATTCTGTTTTCAGGACCTGTTTTAAAACGTTTTTAAAACCAGGTTAGAGGTCTCCAAAAATTATGAAATTTTTAGAGAACTTAGCCTCAGATGTTATGAGGGTCCCCTAAAAATTTCAAATCAAAATTCAACCTTTAACCCCTTCAAAAACCGTTGGCACTCAAATTGTGCAAATCTGCCAGAAACGGTAGATGGTTTTGAAAAATTAATTCCTATTTGTGTGAATGTCCAAATGATCTGAAAATTTGACCAATAACTCCTCACACACTATATTGAAATGGGTTGAAAACAGTTTTTTGAAAATTCTTTTGGGAAGTAGGTTAAATACCACCAAAGTCTCAACCTTTGTAAGTCTGAAAATCAGACTGCACTAGTCTCAGAACTTTTGATGTTTGACTGACCTATACTTGTCCAAAAGGGTTGAAACTTGTGCTAAATTAACCCTAGAACGTTTATGTATGTTTCTGGAAATTTTTATAATTTTTAGAAAACGTTTACTATTTTTTGCGAACGTGAACAATATGAGTAAACAGCGCAGAAGCTGAAACGTAAATGCAGAAAGTAAATTGCACCAAGAATTTTATACTGGTTCGGTTATAAACAACCTACTCCAGTCTTCAAGGAACACCTTCCTTGGTTCACACTAATTTCACACACGCAGTACACCTTACCGCAGGGTTGATAGAGTTACACCTTAACTCCAACCCTTTACAAACCTTGTATTGCTAGTACAATTTGCACGAACACCACCACCTCGCTAGAATGAAGATTGATCACACCTTGATCAATCTTTTACAAAGATGAATGAATGGTGGTTTCTATGAAGCCTATTCAAGAATGAAAGAAGTAAAGTACAATAGGCTTTTTACAAGAGAAGAAAGAAAGAAAGTGTAGGAGAAGAAAGCTTTGGCACTTTGATCACTTTTGAATGCAAGTCTTGGTGTTCTTTTTGTTTGTTCTTCTCTTCCTTCCTTATAGGTCCAGCCGTCCCCTATGCAGCCTTCTCCCCTCTTGAAATTTCCTTTTAAGTGCTTGAGAGAGTGTGAGACATCATGATGACAATGTTTTGCTTACTTGGCATCACTCCATTGGACCATCATTTAGTCATTGCTTACTTGGCACCTTTTGATTGGCTCAATGTTGTCATCATTTGATGACATGGATATTCTGAAAAAAACACTAAATATTTGCCAAATAATCATCACATAATACATTCCATAAATTAAGAGATATTCACATAAATTGTGAGGCACAAAAATCCCTTCTTTCCATCTCATAAAAATCGGCCATTACCTATTTTCAATGCTGAAATTTTCAGCATTTACCACATGAAATAAATATGGATTTCTTCCATTTTCTTTGAATTTCTTCCATAAAAATACATCCATTATTTAAGGTAAGTCTTGCTACAGGATGGAGAATGAACTTGGACATCAAAAGAGAGTGAAATTCGGCCACAACATCTTCACACATGCTGAAAAATTTCAGCATGTGTGATATGAAGAATATCACACTTAATACAATTCAAATCATTTCCATAACTCCTTTGATTTATTCCTTAATGAAAAATTGACAATTTATCTTCCTTAATGATGAAGAAAACGTCCACTAGGTATGTGACATGCTGAAATTTTCAGCATGTGACATAAGAGAGGTATATGTTGAAAACTTATCTTTTGTAGCTTCTCTCTTTGATTCATCAACATTGTAAGATTGATCCTTGACCAATCAACATGCCAACAAGGCTCCACATGTGCTCCAAACCAGCTGTAGGTGGCGTTGAGTATGTATATACATGTGCTGAAATTTATTTTTGCTAACTTTGAAAATTAATGCACATTTAATAATACACACATGTAATATTCCAATCAGCCCTTAATTTAATTTTCTAGAACACTTTAAGATGTATATTATATGTAAAAAGTGTCTAGATACGTGTCACATGATGTTCAAGAAAAACGTTCCATGTCATGTGCGTAGAAAACCGAATTTTCGATGTTTATCGATTACCCGATTTTTCTCTAATTTAAATTCCAACTTTTGCACATGCTATATATATTATGTTATACATAATATATATATATAATATATACTTTAAATTTCAGTACTTGACTGATTTAAAGTGGTACCATAAACATGTGACAAAAATAAAATTGGAATCTTCACATTTTGGCCTAAATGTGGGGTGATTTGTGTGTGCCAACATGGAAAGTATTTTCGTCTCAATATACAGTGTGCACAAAAATATCATCAATTTTTGATGTATATGGGCTGGACATTTATTTATGGCAAGTACGTGACACGTTGACGAAGTTTCGGTATCGCCCGATACGACAAATTTCGGTTTAGAACCTTTTATCGTGTCGTATTTAATTTGTCATCACCATATCTTATATCATATGATATAAGACCTGGATATACTCATAAATATGAGTTAAGTATAGTGGTGTGATGTTAACGTACGTACGTAAGATATATAACGTGTCGGTAGTACGTTGGAATACATGTGTATGTGCCTTTTAAAAAAATCTGAAAATATAGTATATATATATATGTATAAAACGTGTGACATTGATGTGGGAGAGGAGGAGAGAACTTTCCTTCCATAGCCATGTTGCCTTTATGCCTTTTCCAATGCATCTTCCTTTAATGAACTACTTAGTTTATTAAACTAGTACTTCACTTAATGAACTATTTTAGTTCATTAATTGTGGCACCTGAAAATAGTATAAACTCAACAAATGTTCGCCATATGATGTAAGCTTTAAAGCTTCATAGCTCGTTAGTACGGCAACATAATATATAAGCTAAATAAGGCAAGTTATCATGCATACTTGTATATATATATATATCCAACGTTTATATATATATATATATATACGTATTCAAATTTCTTTATTTTGAAATCGCTCAAACCCTCATATTTCTACAATCTCCCCCTTTTGATGATTTTCAAAATAACTAGTGTACATGATTTAAGTGTTATCTCGCCCCCCTTGAATTATGCACAGATTTGAAATTGAATTTCGAATTTCAAATCCGGCTCCCCCTTGATTCATGCAATTAGGATCAATCAGTGATCTTCTCTCCCCCTTAAATCTCTCTCTCTCACCCTTAAATCATGCTTCTCTCCTCTCCCCTTTATTTTGGAAAGTTAATCAAAGATTCCTGTCAAAAAGGAAAGTAAATCAATAATATCGCATTAAATCACATCAACAGGAAGCATGCCTAATTTAGAACGGAGAGATTCAAATGTGGCTTGATTTAAGGCCTTTGTAAATATATCCGCTACTGCGATTCTGTGCGTACGTGATCTATGACAATATTACCATTGTTAACGTGGATTCACGAAGAAAATGGATAGCGGACTTCTATATGCTTAGCCTTAGAGTGTAATACGGGGTTCTTAAGACAAATTTATTGCACTCATACTATCACAATATATAGGAATTTTATCTACGGTAATTCCAAAGTCCGAAAGTTGTTGTTTTATCCACAACAACTGTGTGCAACAAAGGCTAAGAGCCATATACTCAGCCTCAGTAGTGGACAAAGCAACACTTGCTTGCTTTTTGGAAAACCATGAAATAAGGGAATTTCCTATAAATTGGCAAGTTCCGCTCGTGCTTTTTCTATCTATTTTGCAGCCACCATAATCTGCATCAGTATAAAGCATGTAAGTCGAATGTAGAATCCTTATCGTACCAAATACCTAAGGTGGGCGTGTGCTTAATATAACGGAATATTCTTTTACCGCATTTAAGTGTGACACCTTGGGTTGACTTTGAAAACGAGCACACATACATACGCTAAACATGATGTCAGGCCTACTAGCAGTTAAATATAGTAAAGAACCTATCATAGATCTATATAATCCATTATCAACATCTTTACCATGTTCATCTTTGTCTAATTTAGTAGTGACACTCATAGGCGTGGGGGATGGTTTCAAATTTTCAAATTGAACTTCTTGATCATGTCGTTTACGTACTTAGCTTGGCTTATATGAATTCCTTTACTCGTTTGCTTAATCTGCAAGCCAAGAAAGTAATTAAGTTCACCAACAATAGACATTTCAAATTCAGCTTTCATACAATTTTTAAAATCTTTAACGAGTCTATGTGAGGTAGAACCGAAAATAATGTCATCTACGTAAATTTGAATAATAAGTAAATTCTGATTTTTCTTGTTTCAAAAATAGTGTACTATCTATAGTACCATGTTTAAAAATTATTTGCTAAAAGAAAAGTAGCAAAATGATCATACCATGCTCTAGGCGCTTGCTTTAGTCCATATAGTGCCTTCTTTAGTTTGTACAACGTGATCAGGATGTTTCAAATCTTCAAAACCGGTGTGGTTGCTTCACGTATACTTCTTCTTGTATAAATCCATTTAGAAAAGCACTTTTGACGTCCATTTGATACGATTTAAAATCTTTCATGCAAGCAATAGCAAGTAAGAGTCGTATGGCTTCTAAGCGGTGCTACGGGTGCAAATGTTTTCATCGTAGTCTATTCCTTCTTCTTGATTATATCCTTAGCTACGAGTCTTGCTTTGTTTCTAACGACCTTTCCTTCTTCATTCATTTTGTTCCTAAACACCCCACTTTGTGGCCTATTATTGTCTTTATCTTGTGGTCGTGGTACTAAATCCCATACATCATTTCTAACGAATTGATTAAGTTCGTCATGCATAGCATCAATCCAAGATGAATCACTCAAAGCATCATGCACATTTTTAGGCTCAATTTCAGAAATCATAGCATGAAATTCATTTATTTCATCCGAAGTGATTCTTCTACGTGGTCGCACACCGTGAGTGATGTCGCCTATGATGAGATCATGTGGGTGATCTCTATGCCATCTTGGTTGATTATTTTCTAAGTTATCATGCATTTCTATATGATCATGCATTTCTAGTGTTCATTCATCTCATGCATATCAAAAGATCATTTTCTTCATCCAAAACGGGTTTAATTCAAAATCATCATCATATTCCTTTTCTTTATCAATCTCTCCAAATTCATTGAATTTAACATGAATAGATTCTATGATTTGTCTAGTGAGAGGATCATAACATCTATATGCTTTTGAATTTATGGAATACCCAATAAAAATGCACTCAATGATTTGGATTCAAATTTATCTAAGTTATCTTTTGTATTCAAGACAAAACATTTGCATCCAAACACACGAAAATAATCTATCTTAGGCATGCGATCATTCAAAATTTCGTAAGGCGTCTTGTTTATTTTCTTTCTTATAGATAGGCGATTTACAATATAGCATGCACAATTTACGGCTTCCGCCCACAGAAATCTAGGCAATTTATTTTCGCAAAGCATGGTTCTAGCGATTTCTTGTAGTGTGCGATTCTTTCTTTCTACTACTCTATTTAATTGTGGAGTTCTAGGTGGCGAAAACTCATGTTTAATTCCTTTTCTTCACAAAATGAAATCATCTTTTATTTTTAAACTCACCGCCTCTATCTCTTCTTATTCTTTTCACATTTACGCCGTATTGATTTTCAAGTTGTTTAATTAATTTAGCGATTTCTACGGCGCTATCATCCTTATGTGCAAGAAATAAAGTAGTATCGAGAAAAGTCACCAACATTACGCATACATAGTGACGCCCACCAAGGCTTGTAGTGCGACTAGGACCAAACAATCGATATGCAATAGTTCTAGTATTCTAGTCGTGCTTATCTCTTTTTAGGCTTAAGTGACTCATGTGTTTGTTTGCCTTTTATGCAAGATTCACACAACTGAAAGTTGTCTAAATCAAGCGTAGGCAATCCCCGTACTAGGTTCTTTCGTTGCAATTTTCTAGTGTAGAAATACCTATGTATCCTAAACGTCTATGCCACAAGTTCACATTGGGTTCATTTGACATAAAGCATTTAACTTTAGCGTCTACTACATCATCCATAGATGTGTGAATATGTTTCCTTCACGTTTTCCTTTTAAAACGGTTTTCATTTTTATTTTATCTATTTATTACAATAAGGGTGAGTAAAACACACATTGAAACCATTGTCAACTAATTGAGAGATACTAAGAAGATTGTAAGATAAGTTGCTTACCAAAAACACGTTGGAGATTTGAAGTGTATCCGGATTTCCAATCGTACCTTTACCAATGATCTTGCCTTCATTGTTGTCTCCAAAGGTCACGGATCCGCCTTTTGTGACCTTCTTTAATTTGGAGAATAGGCTCGGGTCACCCGTCATGTGCCTCGAGCAACCACTGTCAAGGAACCACTTTATTGATATGTCTTTTGATGAGTGGTCTCCCTGCAATGTAAAAAGGTGATTTAGGTACCCTTTTAATTTTGGGTCCTTTCGAGTTAGTTAATCACCTTTTAGTAAAGGTACCTTTCGGTACCCATACTTGGGTGATCCTTCTCGGTCTATCAATGGCAAGAAAGTAGATGAAGGTGCGATATAGTATACATGTGGTGCATGTACTTTGGGTCTTTGCCCAAGGACTCCTCTATACTCATTGTATGAAGGACGTTTGTGATATGTCCTTGTGTGTGTGCGTAGTGGGATGATATGTATTCCGTGTATGCATTGATCTCTTCTTCTCATATCTATATGGTACAACATTATATTTCACATATGAGGGAGTGGGGCGTGTGGAAGGGGGCGCTTTTTGCGTCATCTTAGACGCCACTTGATGCTTAGGGGTGTACTTTCTTAGACACAACAAACTTGGTTGGTTTGGTTGATACTTCGTTAGTATCAACGTACCCCAATCCAGTTTTGTCACTGTCATGCTTTTGTGATAATATGATGCGATGAGCATGTTTGACCCTGTATCGAATTGTTTCATCATTTTCTCTAAGTCTGTATTCCTTGATTTCAAATTTGAAATCTCGGATTTCATTTCATTATTTTGAGAAGTTAATGATGAGATCTCGGTTTTTAATGCAGTGATGACACATGAAGACTCTTTCTTTGAATCGCTTAATTGAGCGACAAGATTCTCGTTAGAAGATTCTAACAGTTTCTTGTCTTCAATTAAACGTTTCTTTTCTTTTGCGAGAGTCTTAGTAAATTTATGTAATTCAAGATACTGACTAAAAAGATCATCATAAGAAGGTTCAGAGTCAGAGTCAGAATCGGATGATACCTCATTAGACGCCTTTGAAGCGAAGCAAACTTGAGCGGTCTCCTCTTCGGTCTCAGTTTCAGAGTCTGATGAGTCACTCCATGTGGAGGCCTTTAGTGCACGTTTCCTTTGTTTAGGATCTGAGACGAGTCTATTTTTGTTCCGCTCCTTGTCAGGGTTTTATTAGTTTGCTTTTCTTTGTTTGGCAGTCATATGATAAGTGTCCGAGTTTGCCGCATTCATAACATTTAATGTCCTTATCATTTGACTTGTTTTTATTTCTCTTAGATGTAGTGCCCTTGTTTTTATTTCTAAATGACTTTCTCATGAATCTTCTTAGTCCTTTAGCCAATAGAATAATCATCATTATCGATTCGGAATCACTATATCTATGATCGGATCGGAGGGAGGGGAGACGTATTCATTTGATTTAAAAGCAATTGTCTTACCTTGTTTGGTTGATTCCGATTTCCGAATAATAAGTTTGTTTTCATAAACTTTGAGTGAACCAATGAGTTCTTCCATTTTTATTGACTTAGTCTCCTTGCTTTCTTCTATAGCAGTCACTTTAGGATCCCATTCCGAAGGAAGGCTCCGTAGGACTTTCTGTACCTTTTCCTGCGTTGTAAAAGCCTTACCAAGAGACTCAAGAGAGTTATAGATGTTAGTCAAACGAAGATCCATATCTACAATTGACTCATTAGGCAACAACTTAAAAGACTCAAGAGTAGACATGAGCATATTAATTTTAGACTCTTTTACTTGACTGTGCCTTCGTGTTTCATTTCTAAGATTCTCCACATTTCTTGTGCACTCGAACAATTGGACACATAACTAGACTCACTCTTACTTAAACCATTTAAGAGTAATTGCATGGCCTTAGCATTCATACTCAGTTTCTTTTTGTCTTCACTAGTATAGTCTTGTCTCGTTTTAATTACTTCTAGTGTGACTCCATCTACAATGGACAATTTAGATGGGACATATGGACCATCTTCAATTATTGACCAAAGGTCTATGTCTATAGCCATAAGAAAAAGTTTCATCCTAAGTTTCCATTGAATAAAAGACTCACCGTCAAAGAGTGGAGGCCTTTGGCTCGACATACCTTCTTGTTCGGTTTTGAGATTTGTGGATGCCATCTCACTGAATCGTTGGATTCCTTGTCGTGAGTATTCCTGCGCTCTGATACCACTTGTAGGATCTGCAAGGCACCACTAGAAGGGGGGGTTGAATAGATGGTGCGGAAAGTGTGCTTTTTAAAATTTCTTTAACCTTGAACAATTCAAGTTCTGAAAACAGATTCTGTTTTCAGGACCTGTTTTAAAACGTTTTTAAAACCAGGTTAGAGGTCTCCAAAAATTATGAAATTTTGAGAGAACTTAGCCTCAGATGTTATGAGGGTCCCCTAAAAATTTCAAATCAAAATTCAACCTTTAACCCCTTCAAAAACCGTTGGCACTCAGATTGTGCAAATCTGCCAGAAACGGTAGATGGTTTTGAAAAATTAATTCCTATTTGTGTGAATGTCCAAATGATCTGAAAATTTGACCAATAACTCCTCACACACTATATTGAAATGGGTTGAAACAGTTTTTGAAAATTCTTTTGGGAAGTAGGTCAAATACCACCAAAGTCTCAACCTTTGCAAGTCTGAAAATCAGACTGCACTAGTCTCAGAACTTTTGATGTTTGACTGACCTATACTTGTCCAAAAGGGTTGAAACTTGTGCCAAATTAACCCTAGAACGTTTATGTATGTTTCTGGAAATTTTTATAATTTTTAGAAAACGTTTACTATTTTTGCGAACGTGAACAATATGAGTAAACAGCGCAGAACTGAAACGTAAATGCAGAAAGTAAATTGCACCAAGAATTTTATACTGGTTCGGTTATAAACAACCTACTCCAGTCTTCAAGGAACACCTTCCTTGGTTCACACTAATTTCACACACGCAGTACACCTTACCGCAGGGTTGATAGAGTTACACCTTAACTCCAACCCTTTACAAACCTTGTATTGCTAGTACAATTTGCACGAACACCACCACCTCGCTAGAATGAAGATGATCACACCTTGATCAATCTTTTACAAAGATGAATGAATGGTGGTTTCTATGAAGCCTATTCAAGAATGAAAGAAGTAAAGTACAATAGGCTTTTTACAAGAGAAGAAAGAAAGAAAGTGTAGGAGAAGAAAGCTTTGCACTTTGATCACTTTTGAATGCAAGTCTTGGTGTTTTTTTGTTTGTTCTTCTCTTCCTTCCTTATAGGTCCAGCCGTCCCCTATGCAGCCTTCTCCCCTCTTGAAAATTTCCTTTTAAGTGCTTGAGAGAGTGTGAGACATCATGGTGACAATGTTTTGCTTACTTGGCATCACTCCATTGGACCATCATTTAGTCATTGCTTACTTGGCACCTTTTGATTGGCTCAATGTTGTCATCATTTGATGACATGGATATTCTGAAAAAAACACTAAATATTTGCCAAATAATCATAATACATTCCATAATTAAGAGATATTCACATAAATTGTGAGCACAAAAATCCCTTCTTTCCATCTCATAAAAATCGGCCATTACCTATTTTCAATGCTGAAATTTTCAGCATTTACCACATGAAATAAATATGGATTTCTTCCATTTTTCTTTGAATTTCTTCCATAAAAATACATCCATTATTTAAGGTAAGTCTTGCTACAGATGGAGATGAACTTGGACATCAAAAGAGAGTGAAATTCGGCCACAACATCTTCACACATGCTGAAAAATTTCAGCATGTGTGATATGAAGAATATCACACTTAATACAATTCAAATCATTTCCATAACTCCTTTGATTTATTCCTTAATGAAAAATTGACAATTTATCTTCCTTAATGATGAAGAAAACGTCCACTAGGTATGTGACATGCTGAAATTTTCAGCATGTGACATAAGAGAGGTATATGTTGAAAACTTACCTTTTGTAGCTTCTCTCTTTGATTCATCAACATTGTAAGATTGATCCTTGACCAATCAACATGCCAACAAGGCTCCACATGTGCTCCAAACCAGCTGTAGGTGGCGTTGAGTATGTATATACATGTGCTGAAATTTATTTTTGCTAACTTTGAAAAATAATGCACATTTAATAATACACATGTAATATTCCAATCAGCCCTTAATTTAATTTTCTAGAACACTTTAAGATGTATATTATATGTAAAAAGTGTCTAGATACGTGTCACATGATGTTCAAGAAAAACGTTCCATGTCATGTGCGTAGAAAACCGAATTTTCGATTTATCGATTACCCGATTTTTCTCTAATTTAAATTCCAACTTTTGCACATGCTATATATTATGTTATACATATATATATATAATATATACTTTAAATTTCAGTACTTGCTGATTTAAAGTGGTACCATAAACATGTGACAAAAATAAAATTGGAATCTTCACATTTTGGCCTAAATGTGGTGGGGTGATTGTGTGTGCCAACATGGAAAGTATTTTCGTCTCAATATACAGTCATGTGCACGAAAATATCATCAATTTTTGATGTATATGGGCTGGACATTTATTTATGGCAAGTACGTGACACGTTGGCGAAGTTTCGGTATCGCCCGATACGACAAATTTCGGTTTAGAACCTTTTATCGTGTCGTATTTAATTTTCATCACCATATCTTATATCATGATATAAGACCTGGATATACTCATAAATATGAGTTAAGTATAGTGGTGTGATGTTAACGTACGTACGTAAGATATATAACGTGTCGGTAGTACGTTAGAATACATGTGTATGTGCCTTTTAAAAAAATCTGAAAATATAGTATATATATATGTAAAAAACGTGTGACATTGATGTGGAGAGGAGGAGAGAACTTTCCTTCCATAGCCATGTTGCCTTTATGCCTTTTCCAAATGCATCTTCCTTTAATGAACTACTTAGTTTATTAAACTAAGTACTTCACTTAATGAACTACTTTAGTTCATTAATTGTGGCACCTGAAAATAGTATAAACTCAACAAATGTTCGCCATATGATGTAAGCTTTAAAGCTTCATGGCTCGTTAGTACGGCAACATAATATATAAGCTAAATAAGGCAAGTTATCATGCATACTTGTATATATATATATATATATATATATAATATAATATATAATATATCCAACGTTTATATATATATACGTATTCAAATTTCTTTATTTTGAAATCACTCAAACCCTCATATTTCTACACAAGCTATCTTGGCTGAACTCCATTGGCAAAGCTTTCGGGTGTGTTTCTCCTTTTATCTCTTTTATTGTTCTGTTTATTTATTGTTGTTTACTGCTTTCTTTTCTATTGTAGTATAGTATTCAATATTATTTGTCGGGTAGTTTAGTTAGTGTTCTGTCCAGTTCACTAGTTCTGAACTGGTGCATTTTACTAGTTGTGTTGTCGTAGTGGAAAAATACCCGATTTTCCCAACAAGTGGTATCCGAGCCGAAGGTTCGCCTTTGGGCTATCTGAAATTTGTTGTAATATTGAATAATATATTGAGTCTGTAATAGCAACGAGAGATCAAGAAGCAAAGGATGTTATCTCAAATATTCCGTCGGGGGTATCGGCCTCCTCGTCATCATTGTCGAGGTTCCCGGTGTCTAGTTTGAAATTGGCCGTGGAAATATTTGATGGTACTGACCATTTCGGCATGTGGCAAGGAGAGGTCTTGGACTCTCTTTTCCAACAGGGTCTTGGTATTGCTATTGAAGGAAAGAAACCAGAAAAGATAGAGGATAAAGACTAGAGTATCATCAATCGGTTGGCATGCGGAACTATTCGGTCACGCATGTCTAGAGAGCAGAAGTATGCCTTTAAGAGTGAAACTTCTGCACACAAACTGTGGAAGGCATTGGAGGACAAGTTTCTGAAAAAGAGTGGTCAGAACAAGCTCCTCATGAAGAAAAGACTGTTCCGATTTGATTACCGACCAGGTACTACTATGAATAAACACATCACTATGTTTAATCAATTAGTAGCAGACCTGCTGAATTTAGATGTAAAATTTGAGGATGAAGATCTGACTTTGATGTTGTTATCGTCTCTTCCCGATGAATTTGAACATTTGGAAACTACATTACTTCATGGGAAAGAGAATGTGTTGTTAGATGCTGTTTGTTCTGCTTTGTATAGTCATGAATTGAGAAAGCAGGACAAGATGAAAAAACAAATCAATGATATCAGAAGAAGCATTGGTGGCAAGAGGTCGTCAGCAAAGCCATACAAAAGGGAGAAAAGAAAGGTCTAAGTCCAAAGGCTGAGCAGTTGCCAAAGACGAGTGTGCTTTTTGTCATGAGAAAGGGCATTGGAAGAAAGACTGTCCAAAGCTGAAAAAGAAAGGGAAGACTCCGCAAGACTCCATCTATTGGAGGTAGACATTATTTTGTCACCTTTGTTGATGATTTCTCAAGAAGAGTTTGGGTGTATGCAATGAAGAACAAAGATGATGTGTTTGACATTTTCCTTAAGTGGAAAGCTCAAGTTGAAAGCTAGACAGGAAGGAAGATTAAGGTTATCCGAACAGATAATGGAGGAGAATACAAGAGTGATCCATTCCTGAAGGTATGTCAAGACTGTGGCATAATTCGACACTTCATTGTTAGAAAGACATGACAGCAGAATGGCGTGTCAGAGCGTAAGAACGAGACACTTGTGGAGAAAGTTCATTGTATGCTGTCTAATGATGGGTTAGATAGAAAATTTTGGGCTGAGGCTGGGACGTACGCTCAACATCTCGTTAATCGTTTGCCATCATCTGCTATAGATGGCAAAACTATGTAAGAAATATGGTCTGGAAAACCTGCGACTGATTATGATTCTTTGCATGTTATGTTTTGATTCTATTGCATATTATCATGTGATTGAATCAAAGTTGGATCCACGGGCAAAGAAGGCTCTTTGCATGGGTTTCAATCCTGGAGTGATGGGATACCGTTTATGGTGTCTGGAGGCAAAGAAGACGATTATCAGCAGAGATGTTACCTTTGATGAATCTGCCACGTTGAACAAGGTAAATCAAGGAGCTGATAGTACTCTGCAGCAGGTGGAGGTACTCTGACAGCTGAGGTGAAGTTTTGAGCAAACAGTGGTGATTCCAGCACGAAGCACCACCAGTGACTCTCGACAGAAGAAGAGTTAGATGATGAAGAGGTTTCTACTCAAGAACCTCATCAACAATCGATGTCAATTGCAGTTAGAAGGCAGAGACGAAAAATTCAAAAGCCTGCTCGTTCTGCTGACATGGTAGCATATGCACTTCCAGTTGTTGATGACATTCCATCCACCTACTCAGAAGATATTCTAAGTTTAGAAAGTGGAAGATGGGCAGGTGCAATGGAAGAAGAAATGCAATCTCTCAAGAAGAACAATACGTGGAAGCTGGCATAACTACCAAAAGATAAGAAGGCAATTGGATGCAAATGGGTATTTGCAAAGAAAGAAAGATTTCCTCATAAAGAAAATGTTCGCTACAAGGCAAGGTTGGTGGCTAAAGGCTTTGCTCAGAGGGAGGGAATTGATTACAATGAGGTATTTTCTCCAGTTGTTAAACATTCCTCCATTAGGATTTTGTTGGCATTGGTAGCACAGTAGAATTTGGAGCTAGCTCAACTCGATATGAAAACCGCGTTCCTACACGGTGATTTGAAGGAGGAAATGTACATGACTCAGCCAGAAGGATACAAGGTTGCTGGTAAAGAAGACTGGGTGTGTAAACTTACCAAATCGTTATACGGACTGAAACAATCTCCGAGACAGTGGTACAAACGATTTGATAAGTTCATGAAGGGTCAGTCGTACAAGAGGAGCAAATACGATCGTTGTATGCATTTGCGCAGACTTCAAGATGGTTACTACATCTACTTACTCTTATATATTGATAATATGCTGATTGCACCAAAGAGCCAAGCAGATATTGACAATCTGAAGGCTCAGTTGAGTAAAGAGTTTGAGATAAAGGATTTGGGGGAAGCCAAGAAGATTCTCGGTATGGAGATAAGCAGGGACAGAGAGAGGGGCAAACTTTGGCTTTCACAGAAGCAATATTTGCAAAAGGTACTACAACGGCTTTGTGCATGAAGATACAAAAACTATAAGTACTCCACTAGCTCCTCATTTGAAATTGACTAGCCGTTTGTCTCCAACGACTGATGAAGAATGAGAATACATGGCGAAAGTCTCGTATGCAAATGCAGTTTGGAAGCTTGATGTATGCAATGGTGTGTACGAGATCAGATATTTCACAGTCTATTAGTGTTTTAGTAGATACATGCATGATCCGGGAAAGGGTCATTGGCAAGCTGTGAAATGGATTCTATGGTACCTTCAAAATATCGTAGATGTTGGATTGGCATTCGAGCGAGATAAATCACTTGGTCAATGCATAATTGATATTGTGATTCTGATTATGCAGGAGATTTGAATAAGCGACGATCTACAACTGGCCATTTGTTCATTTTAGCAAAAGCGCCAGTTATTTGGAAGTCTACCTTGCAATCAACGGTGGCTTTGTCTACAACAGAGGCAGAGTATATAGCGATTACATAGGTTGTGAAGGAAGCAATTTGGCTTTATGGATTGCTTAAAGACTTGGGAGTTGGTCAGAAACAATTTGAAGTATATTCTGACAGTCAGAGTACTATTCATTTAGCAAAGAATCAAGTCTTTCATGCACGGATGAAGCATATTGGGATTAATTCGAGATACGTGTGATGCGCAAGACGTTGATAAAGTTTATACGAATTAATCATAAGGTGGACATTATGTATGATAATATTATATATCACATATGTCACGTAATAATATTAATTATTGCGTAAAACATCCATACGTTAAATGATCACCGGGTATGTTCGTGGATATATAGCGTGGTCTAAAATGGGAACCCCAAATATGTAGACGGTCATATGGTCAGAGACCGCGATGGATGGGCTCAAAGTGCTACGACCATAAAATGTACGACGTCTGGTCTCTAAGGGACGACAACCCACGTGTAGCTAGTAGATAATTGTTGGTACAATAATTAAATATTTAATAATATTTAATAATATTTATTATTAATATTAGATAATATTTGATAATGGATAAAGATAAACTTGATGTTAGCATCAAGTATATTCCAGGTATCTGGGATAAAGGAATCTATATCCATAAATGAAAATGCCCATCAGGATTCCTATTGGATAATATTTGATAATGGATAAAGATAACTTGATTATAGTATCAAGTATATTCCAGGTATCTGGGATAAAGGAATCTCTATACATAAAGGAATATGCCAATCAGGATTCCCCTATTCTCCCTCTATATAAAGGAGGAGGCCTTCACCTCCTCATAACAACATCAAGAAATCGGCCATAGAGAGGAAAAGTGGGAGGGTGTGCCAACCTTGTTCTATAAAGCCCATACTGTCTAGCCTCTCCATCGGGTAAAGCATGAATTGTTGATTCCGGTCAAGGGGTGTATCAGCAATTAGTGGGAGGTCGTGAATCCTTGGATCATGCCAGATTCATCACCAGCCGGAGCAGTTGCAGCGTACGTGTTCAGATTAACAACAGCAATGAAGCAAGGATATTTTCCGCATTTTGTTACTTTGTCCATTGATTTCGATTAAACGGTCCTATTCAGGGATTTATTAAATTAAATCCAACATTAGAAGGAAGAACCCGGTATTTAATTTGGACGGGCGGTACTGACCGGACCCGACCCAGTCTTTTTTTTATTTTTTTATTTGCAGTGTTGTTATTTGTTTGTATATTATTATTTTGGATAAAGTAAATAACAATAATATTTATATATTATTATTATTATTATTTAAAGTCTCCTTTTAAAGAAAATAGTAACAATAACAAATTTTTGTGTTATTATTATTTTAAAGTCTCCTTTTAAAGAAATAATAGTGATGATAATTTAATTATTATTGTTATTATTATTAAAGGATAATAGTAATAATAATAAGTAATTATTATTATTATTATTTTAAATTTTTGTAAAGGCAAATAAAGTAAATAATAATGATAATAATTATATTAATATTTTTATTATTTAAAATTTATTAAGAAAATAGTATAATAATAAAATAAATTCTTGTTATTATTATTGTTATTTTTAAAAAATCCAAAACAATAATAATCAAGTGTTAGTTTATTTCTGGTTATTATTGCAGTATTTCTTATATGCATGCAATTATTATTTATTTAGTTTATCTATGTCTTATGTTTATGCATGTTAATAAATAAATAAAATAAAGTTAAGGAACTTAATCCAATAAGGATTCGAATCTTGTTTGACCTGGTTTGACCGAGTTCAACCAAGTTAATTTGGGGCTAAGTTGACGGAATTAACCAACACTTATCAATCAATACGGTTTATACTCGTGATAGATGACTCATTGAGTTGTGACAAAAACACGTACACATAGTTTTGTCTAAGAAAGCCGGTACTTAAGCGAGACATTGTGACTCCACCGGTGGCCTGGAATTATGTGGAATGGTAATACACCCTTATAAGTGGATATTACTGAATCGGTTCATCACACTCAATATGACCCATCATAAGGTCATATCACTTGTTAAATTGATTGATAAAGATATTGTTTTCTTAAACCGTAAGGAGAACCGAGCTTGGTTCAAGGTGGTTCTTATTTGAGCTAAAGGGAATCAAGCTGGTTCGAATTGGTTTAAGTAAAAAAACGGATGTTGGGGTTAAGTATGCACGGTACGTGCAAAAGTTCAGTCAAAACTGTGGATCATTTAGAACCATAAAGTTACGCGACTTAGCAAATGTAGGGCTTTAATATGATCCCCTTAAAGTGCGGCAATCATATCATCGCCACTATATTTGTTATGATCGTGAAGGGCATGTATGTGTTGGAGGCGATCATTGACCGGCCCAAAGGAAGGTGTGATTGTCGAAAACATATATGTGCATGGTAGTGGACCCAATTGGGCCCGACGAAGCTTTAAATGCATAGGTTAACTCATCGGCCCAAAGGAGGTGGTTAACACGTGCTTGGAGAGCCGTCATATTGACCACTACACCCAATTGTTGGAAGATATTGGGATGACTCTAAAGAGCCATAATATTGGAAAGACAATTGGTAGATGGAATCGGGTTCTATTTTGATATTTGGTTTTTATGCAGTTAAAGATTACACATGTTGTGTATTTAAGTCCGTTTCTTGTTTGCTTTTCAGCAATAATGTCTAACATTAAGGATATTCCTACAATGAACGGTTCAAATATAAGCAATGGAAAGATCAATTTGAGATCTTTCTGGGGATTGCTGATCTAGACAATGCGTTACAATAGATCGTCCAGCTGTGCTAACAGACGAAAGTACCAGTGAGGAAAAATCTCACATGCACGCTGGCTACGATCAAATCGCATGTCTTATGATCATGCAAAAGACTATCCCCAATGCTTCAGGGGACACGTTTCTGAGTCCACGACGGCTAAAGAATTTTTAGCCGATCTCGAGCAAAATGTAAAGAATGAGAAAGCCGAGGTAGGCAATCTCTTAAAGAAACTTTGCTCGAAACAGTACCGTGGAATCGACAGCATAAGGGTGCATAAAGTTATGAATGCTGTCGCCACCAAGTTCGGTGGTAAAAGCAAAGCTGCGGAAATGTTACTGTGCAAAAGGCAAGTCAAAAGGAAAAGGGGCGCCTACTGACGCACCCAAAGCATGACTTGTTTCTTTTGCAATAAGGAAGGACATTTAAGAAGAATTGTACCGTTATATATCTTGTCTCAGAAAAAGGGTACATTCTTAGTTTGTTCTGAAGTTAATTTTGTTTCGGATATAGCCACTTGGTGGGTCGATACGGGAGCCACGACTCACCTATCTGTGACTATGCAAGGTTGCCTAAGCCATAGAAAACCAAGAGACGATGAAAGATACGTCTATTGGGGAAATGGCAGCGGCATAAAGGTTGAAGCCATCGGGCATTTCAGATTGCTGTTGACATCTTTCTATCTAGATTTGCATGACACTTTTGTGTACCATCGTTTAAACGAAATCTTATTTTTTTATCGATTGGATAAAAGTGGATATTACGGTTATTTTGGAAATGGAAATTTCCAACTTTATCATGCTTCTAGATTGATTGGTCACGGTATAATGTCCGAAATTGATAAACTTTATTCAATAAATGTTGCTTCAAATCAGGAAACCTTGCATGTTGTAACGCGAAACGTTAAAGCAAAATTAACTCATGAGAATTCAGGATCACTTTGGCATCGACGTTTAGGACACGTGTCCAAAACAGAATAGAACGTCTTGTCAAAACAGAAATTCTCAATCCTTTAGACTTAACCGACTTAGAGTCGTGTGTATTTTGTGCTAAAGGAAAACAAACTAAAGTCCGAAGATATGAAGCAAATCGTGCAAATAGTCCATTAGAGTTGATTCATACCGATATTAGTGGCCCATTTCATCCGGTTACTCGAAATGGCCACTCTTATTTTATCACTTTTATTGACGACTATTCGCAATATGGCTACATATTCTTAATTAAAAAAAGCGCAAGCAATAGACATGTTCAAATCCTTTAAATGAAGTTGAGTTACAACTCAAAAGGATTAAAGCCGTCAGATCGGACCGTGGGGTGAATACTACGGTCGATATGATGGATCAGGAGAACAGTGTCCAGGACCATTTGCTAAATACCTAGAGGAAAACAATCGTCCCTCAGTACACCATGCCTGGGTCACCAAGCATGAATGGTGTAGCTGAAAGACGAAACCGTACACTTATGGACATGGTGCGTAGTATGATGAGTCAAACTACGCTACCATTATTCCTCTGGGGAGAAGCGCTTAAAGCCGCATTCATCCTCAACCGAGTACCAACTAAAGCAACAATAAGGACCCCTTATGAGTTATGGACTAAGCGTAAGCCTAGCCTTAACCACATAAGGGTTTGGGGTGTCCAGCAGAGGCGAAGCCTTACAGACCAAATGAAAGAAAGCTGGACACCAAAAAGTTAGTTGTATTTCGTTGGTTACTCGAAAGGTCACGAGGGTATAAATTCTAATCCCACAAGTAAAGTGTTTTCGAGACAAATTCGGTAAAGTTCTTTGAGGATACTTTGGTTCCGGGGGGAATGATTTGCATCAGCAGATCATCGAGTTAGATGAGGCACACTCAGATGCGACAGAAATGCGAATCGAACCATCTTTTGGGGAGATAGCATCAGCGATACCCGCACCTGAGGTACCTCATCCCAGTAGTGACGCTCCACAGGAACAAGTTCATGTTCCTGAGGAAGTTACTGAAGAACCGATGAATTGCCGGCTGATGCAGTTCAGGAACCTACAGTATCCAAGAACAAGTGCCCCTAAGGAGATCCACTCGTGAACGGAGAAACCCCATACCTAGCGACTATGTGGTGTATCTCCAAGAACACGAATTCGATATTGGTATGTTGGACGATGACCCGAAAACGTCCAACAAGCATTGCAATGTCGAAATAAAAAGTGGATAAAGCCATGGAAGAAGAGATAAAGTCTATGCACGACAACAAGTATGGTCGTCTCGTTGCCTAAAGGTTCGAAACCCGTTGGTTGCAAATGGATATTTAAAACCAAACGGGATTCAAAAGGCAACGTAGAACGATATAAGGCTCGACTTGTTGCTAAAGGGTTTACCCAAAAGGAGGGCATAGACTATACGGAAACCTTCTCTCCAGTATCCGAAGGATTCCTTCCGGATAATCATGGCTTTAGTGGCACACTTAGATCTTGAGCTACATCAGATGGATGTTAAGACTGCGTTTTAAACGGAGAACTCGACGAAACCATTTACATGGTTCAACCCCTCGATTCGAGGTGGGAGATCCAAAAGGCATGGTTTGTCGACTAAAGAAATCCATCTATGGGCTCAAGCAAGCGTCTCGACAGTGGTACTTCAAATTCGCCAAAGTGGTTGCCTTCGGTTTTGAGGCAAACCAAATTGACGAATGTGTATCACAAGTTTAGTGGGAGCAAGTTCATATTCATGATCTTGTATAGATGATATACTGCTTGCAACAAACGATGTAAACATGTTGAGCGACACCAAAGCCTTTCTGAGAAAACATTTCGAGATGAAAGACCTTGGTGAAGCCTCATATGTGTTGGGACTTGAGATACGGAGGAATCACCCAAGGTATCTTAGGTCTCTCACAACAGGCATACATCGAAAAGGTGTTGAAGCGGTATAGCATGGATAAGTGTAAACCACTTAATACCCCTGTGGCAAGAGGAGACAAGTTTAGTTGAAACAATGTCCCCAAACAAGTTTGAACGTTCGAGATGAGAATACTCCCTATGCTTCGGTAGTAGGGAGTATAATGTATGCCCAAGTATGTACACGACCAGACTTGGCATTCATTACGGAATGTTAGGCAGATACCTCTCTGATCCGGGTAAGGATCACTGGACCGCAACAGAGGGTGCTAAGATATTTACAAAAACGAAGCAACACGTACTGACGTATCGGAGATCTGATGTTAGAGATCACTGATATACAGATTTCGATTTTCTGGATGCCAGGATAGCATGAAATCGACCTCGGTTATGTGTTTACTTTAGTCGGAGGTGCGATCTCATGGAAAAGCGCGAAACAGACCTTATTGGCGTCTTCCACTATGGAGGCGAATTCGTAGCATCATTCCACATCCAATCAGCGATATGGCTTCGACAATTTTGTCACAGGGCTGCGGGTATTGAGACTATCTCGTCTCCAATGAGGATTTACTGTGACAGTAAAGCTGCGGTGCTATATTCAAATAACAACCAGTTCATCTAAAGCGAAATACATAGAGATGAAGTATCTGGTGTTAAAGAAAGAATTCAGTGGTCTGATCAGTATTGAGCATATCAGTACAGACTCTATGGTGGCCGCCCTTTGACTAAGGCCGTGGAACCGGTTGTGTTTCACAAGCATGTTAGCCGTATGGGTCTTAGTCCAGTTGAGGATGTTTTATCCTAGTGGGAGTCTGTGTTTTTCTTGTGTTCAATAAAGTTGTTTATTTCAGACAAAGTATAATGTACATTCCGGTTATATTAAAGTTTTTCTGCAGAAGTAATGTACATTAAGCAGTTACGGCATACATTCTGAATTCTATTGATCTCGCTAAAGAGGGCCAAGTTGGAATTATATGTAATCACCTAGCATATTAATTCCACACTACATATCCATTTCAGTATCCATGTCATTCAGTGAATGTTAGTATCATGATTTAAGAGGGACTAGTCACTAATTCAATGTGGCGACGTGCGGCTTAAGTCTTTTGCTAACATTTGCTGATGGACCGGAAAAGGAAAGACACACTAAAGGACATACGGTATATGAGCTCAAAGAGTGACATATAATCTTTAAGATACATACATAGTCCAAGTGGGAGATTGTTGGGATTAATTCGAGATACGTGTGATGCGCACGTTGATAAAGTTTATACGAATTACATAAGGTGGACGTTATGTATGATAATATTATATGTCATATATGTCACGTAATAATATTAATTACGTAAAACATCCACACGTTAAGTGATCATCGGGTATGTTCGTGGATATAGTGTGGTCTAAATGGGAACCCCAATATGTAGACGGTCATATGGTCAGAGACCGCGATGGATGGGCTCAAAGTGCTACGACCATAAAATGTACGACGTCTGGTCTCCAAGGGACGACAACCCACGTGTGGCTAGTAGATAATTGTTGGTACAATAATTAAATATTAAATAGTATTTAATAATATTTATTATTAAATATTAGATAATATTTGATAATGGATAAAGATAAACTTGATGTTAGCATCAAGTATATTCCAGGTATCTGGGATAAAGGAATCTCTATCCTTAAAGGAATATGCCCATCAAAATTCCTATTGAATAATATTTGATAATGGATAAAGATAACTTGATTATAGTATCAAGTATATTCCAGGTATCTGGGATAAAGGAATCTCTATCCATAAAAGAATATGCTAATTAGGATTCCCTATTCTCCCTCCATATAAAGGAGGAGACCTTCACCTCCTCATAACAGCATCAAGAAATCGGCCATAGATAGGAAAAGTGGGAGGGTGTGCCAACCTTGTTCTATAAAGCACACACTGCCTAGCCTCTCCATCGGCTAAAGCAGTGAATTGTTGATTCCAGTCAAGGGGTGTATCAGCAATTGGTGCCCACACTGCCTAGCCTCTCCATCGGCTAAAGCAGTGAATTGTTGATTCCGGCCAAGGGGTGTATCAGCAATTGGTGGGAGGTCGTGAATCATTGGATCACGCCAGATTCATCACCAGCCAGAGCAGTTGCAGCGTACGTGTTCAGATTAACAACAGCAATGGAGCAAGGTATATTTTCCGCATTTTGTTACTTTGTCTATTGATTCGATTAAACGGTCCTATTCAGGGATTTATTAAATCAAATCCAACATTAGAAGGCAAAGATGGAGGGGAGGGGGGGGGGAATTTATAGGGATGGGGAGAAAAATTCCTTATTGCAGTAGGGCAAGAAAATGTAATCAAATCCATCATCAAGAGGATCCTCAAATATATTATAAAATGTTTCTTTTCTGTGTATAAAATTTTAACCACTCTTACTAGGAAATTTTGGCGTTAAAAATGACCAGGAAAGAGACCCCATTACATGAAGAAAGGGACTCTCTTTGCTTAGAGATTTACAAACTTTTGATCATATCTCCTTTCCAGACATGCCTTGTGAAAGAGTATAAAAACTTATCACATATGACACAAAGCAATGGAAAAGTGACTTCATTAAACACATGTTTATGTAACAGATGAAATCAAGGCTATTCATAAATTTCCTCTGAGCTTCTCAAGACCAAGGTGTACCTTCGTTTGGCACCACACAAAAAATGGTGCACTGTTTGTCCGGATATCATGTTTTTTAGACTATATTTCAGCTACTAGATGGAAAAAACATAGTACTATCAATCAAGAGAAACTCGCATAGAAGATATGATTAGATATGGTGACCTAAAATATATAGATTTGATTTTAGAAGAATCATATATTAACCGTAATTGCATCAATCAAATATTTTCATATTTATTGTATGTCGATAAGAGTAATATATGTAGGACCTTTCTACTTAATATGACAGCTTAATATGATATCAGAAGAGAGATTTGATCCATAGGACTTATAATCAAAATTCATTATGGTCCGAAAAGAGATATAATCTCACAACAACCAAGAACAACATATAAACCACCCGTAATTGAAACCAACAACGTAACCAAAACAAGCCGTGGAACTCAGAAAAATCATTACAACCCCAAACAAATTACCTTCCTCTCAGCCAAATTGACCAATTCAAGCAAACACCAGCCATGATCAACTCTCCTCACACACAACCACAAGAAGGCCCTTACCAACCAACCTACAACCAACACAGAAACCATGTCAAATACTACATAGTTCCGGAAAGGCAACCTAAAACATAGACATAAATGCCGAAAACTTGTCACTGGGGTTTAAGCTCAGCAACAATAATTATTTCTTCTGGGTCAGGCTCATGCGAAAAGTATTTGGAAGAAGGGGAGGGGCTCCCATATCATCAGGTGCCATCACCCTTGCTACCAACAGAGCTAGCATTTAAGCAAAGGAACATGACGATCAATGTGTATTTACGTGGTTCATTTAGAATATTGAGACATGGGAAATGACACCAAAGGCAATGGACTTTTGGATGTGGAAACGACTACTATGAATCAGGGATACACCCAATTTATTAAAAGACTCATAGGTAATGGTAACTCTACCTCCTTCTAGTTTGACCCTTAGCATCTATAGGGGTGCTAGCTGATGTAGCCCCATAGCTGAAATGAAATCTAAGACCTGAAGACAAGGTATCGAAGTGATAAGAAATGGTCAGTGGGATCTGCCATATGGCAGAGGAAGAGAGGATCAAGTTCCAAATTTTATATGGTCTGTAATATCATTCAAATTTCTATGGCACCTGACGCTGGCAGTGGCTCCACAGCCCCTGCCATTTTTTTTGGGTCAAAAGTGCAACTCATGCCAAAACACCAACTCTATCACAATTTAGTTGGGCAAAAGTTGTTTGGAGTAGACATCATCTTCTTAAATATGCAGTTATCCTTTGGCTTGCATTTTGGGAGAGGATGTCTACTCTCGGTTCACTTTTGCTCTTGGGCCTTACTGATACTAATACTTGCTTATTTTGTGGCAGGTTTCATGAAGATAAAAACCATCTATCCTTCCAGTGCTGCTACTCAAATCTGATATGGAAAGATGTCTTGCATCATCTCAATTGTAGCAGCAATACTCTAAATTGGAACTCAACGTTTAACTGGCTACTCTCTAACCGATGAAGCTCATCCTTATAGAAAGACCTAGTCATGTTTGCCTTCTAGACCACTGTGTACGAAATTTGGAGAGATCAGAACCAAAGACTACACCATCAAAACCCAAGAGATAGCTTTCAAGTCCTCAAGGAAACCCTACAAAACATTAGAATCTTTGCATCTTCTTGGTCGGCTTACAGAAAAAAAAAAGCTAGGAATTATCAGTCAATCTAAGTCCATCTATGAAGATCTTCAAGCCTCAAGTTGCAGCTCCAACTCCTATTCGCAGTTGACATGGTCACAAGGGCTCTCTTGAGCATCTGGGGGAAATTTGGAACAAACAACTATGTACTTTTTCTTTGTTTATGAATCGGGATATAGTTCTTAGTGTTAAACATGGTAAAGTTCATCGATAGTATGATTGGACTCACAATGTAACGGACTTTTCTTTTAGTATTTTGAGCAACACTAGGATACTAGCTAGATTGCGAACATACTCATTCGGGTGAACCTACTATACGTTGACCTTTTATGTCCTTATGAAAATTGTACTTACAAAAAAACTAATAGTGAACTTTAGTTTGTAAATCTCCAAAATGTGTGATCATTACCCATTTTGGTGCCTGTGACCGAGTATTTTTACTGTGCTCAAAGTCTTGATTATCAAAGATTTTAGAATGCCAAACATTTGAATGCGTGTAAATATTACCATTTGTTGGTGGTGTCTTATGTTTCCATCTATATGATCAATGGACTATGCCTTTTATAACTATATAGAAACACCTTATTCCTTCTATCCATGGTTCTCTTTTTCGGAGTATGAGGTGTGACATTCTTCTAGGTGCTTAAAAGTTGTAGCATCTCTGCATAGACGGATTATTTTACTGGCACACCGGATATCATCACTTTGCTTTGAAGTATATTTGGAGGCCACCTACACTAAACTAACACCTGTTGTGCTGAAATTAAGCTCCCTGTTTGATACTTGTAGTTTCGGAATCTATACAAGGGTAATAATAAATCAATCAAATAATATTTCCTATTCTATGGTAATAATTACACAATCTCGTATTCCTAATTCTGGTTTCTTATTTCTGATTTTCTGGGATTGACTATAATTATGCTGGGATTGACTGTAATTATGCTGATTTTGTTTACACTTTCTCTCAAGTTGATCGGCGTCGACGACGACGTTCAACTTGCCCAAGATAGTCTCGAATGATCTTCCGTCCACTGCTTTTGTCAAAATATCTGCCAACTGGTCCTCGGATCTGACGAATGGTAACTCAATAGTCCCTTCTTCTAACTTGTCTTTGATAAAGTGTCGATCAATTTCAATGTGCTTGGTTCAGTCATGTTGTACTGGATTTTCAGGTATGCTAATTGATGCCTTGTTGTCACACAGTAGTTGTGTAGGAAGATTAACTCGTACACCAATGTCTCTGAGCAGCTTCTGTACCCATAACACTTCAGTCACGCCTTTTGCTATTCTTCGGAACTCAGCTTCAGCACTTGAAAGAGCAACGACTTTTTGCTTCTTACTCCACCAGGTCACGAGATTACCTCCAACAAGTGTAAAATATCCTGAAGTAGACTTTCGGTTCACCAAACTCCTGGCCCAATCAGCATATGTATACGCCTGAACATCCAAATGTCCATTGTTTCTGAACACAATGCCTCTTCCTGGGGTAGACTTCAGATACCGGAGAATTTTTCTAACTGCACTCATATGATGTTTCTGAGGACTGTGTATAAACTGACTGACCATACTTACCGCAAATGCGATGTCAGGCCGTGTGGTGATAAGTAGTTCAGCTTCTCAACCAGTCGCTGGTACCGTCCCTTATCTGCCGGTGCTACTCCATCGACCACCTGTAACTTATGATTTACTGCCATCGGAGTATTCCAGGGTTTACAGTCTAGCATCCCCACTTCTGGTAAAAGATTGAGAACATACTTCCATTGCGAGAGATATATACCGGTCTTTGATCTTAGTACTTCGATTGCTAGGAAATACTTTAGTCCTCTGAGGTCCTTCATCTCGAACTTGGTAAACAAGTGTTCTCAGAGACGGGCAATTTCTTCGGTGTCACTTCCTGTTATGATCAATCATCAACATAAATAATTAAACATGTCACTAACCTGACATTCAGCTTGATGAATAAGGTGTGGTCTGTATTGCTCTGACGGTATCCATCCTGCTTCATGGCTTCTGTGAACCTGCCAAACCACGCTCGAGGGGACTGTTTCAATCCATACAAAGCCTTTTTCAGTCTGCATACTTCATCTGTCTTAAAGTCGGATAAGAAGCCTGGAGGAGGTTCCACGTAGACTTCTTCTTTTAGGACTCCGTGTAGGAATGCATTTTTAACATCAAATTGGTGAAGAGGCCAATCTTTATTAGTTGCTACTGAAATAGTATTCTGATGGTATTAATACGGGCCACTGGTGAGAAGGTTTTTGAGTAATCCACGTCGTAGGTTTGAGTGTATCCTTTTGCAACTAGCCAAGCTTTATACCTTTCAATACTCCCATCAGCCTTGTATTTGACCGTGAACACCACCTGCATCCAACCGGTTTCTTTCCAACGGGAAGAAGGCACTTCTCCCATGTGTGGTTTTCTCCAGGCTTTCATCTCTGTAACCATCGCCTCTTTCCATGTTTGTTGGGCCTGAGCTTCATCAGTTGTCCTCGGTAGTTGCTCTGAGCATAAAAACACAAAGAACCCTTGTGCTAGATCAAACATTCCTGTTTCAGATATATTTACTGGATACCTAGATGTTTTGGATATATGTTCAGGCGAGTATCGTCGGAGGTACTCCTCTCTTAGTCCTGTGAGGTAAAACCCGTACCTGCTGCTGTTCAATGAAAGAGTTAGCTGTGTTTCTGGTATGGACAATACTGAGTCTGACCTGTCATAATTGGGGTATTATGTGTGGAAATGGGAGTATGAGGATCTGGATCAGTTTCAATATGAGTATGAGGTTCTGGGTCAGTTTCAATAATATGAAATGATTGTAAAGTATTAGTATCTAAATTTGTTACCTCTGCCATTTCACTTTAAAAAAAGAGAGAATCATGCGGTGGTACTGGTCCTGGGGATGGTCCTTCGTTGGGTGCCATTACACAGTCGGCGTCATCTACTTACCGTGTTGGACCTGTCGTCGAGTAGGTGTGGTATGGTACCAACCAGTCAAGAGTTCCGTCAGATGGAGTTTCCCCCTGGGACCGAGACTGAGGTTGGTAATAGTAATCGGTTTCAAGAAAGGTGCAGTTTATGGTAATGTGTATGCGTTTGGTAAGAGGATTGTAGCATCGATATCCCTTTTGTGTTGTGGCATAGCCAACGAAGACACATTTTTCGGCACATGGGTATAATTTAGTTCTTTCATGTTTTGGCGTATGGATGAAGACCGTGCACCCGAACACTTTGGGAGGAAGGTTGTAGACATAAGGAATCTCATGTTTGGATGCTAGAGTTTGAATAAGTGTTTTGTAAGCGAGGATTTTTGTAGGGAAGCTATTGATGAGATATGTAGCAGTAGTTACGGCCTCGGGCCAAAAACTCATAGGAACATGTGAATCATACATCATTGCCCAGGTCATTTCTAGGATGATATGATTTTTCCTTTCTGCTACCCCATTTTGTTCACGAGTGTTGGACAGGAAGTTTGATGTGTGATGCTGTGGTCAAGGAAGAATTTTTGTAAATTTGTATCTAGGTATTCACCCTATTATCGGACCGGAGAATCTGTATTTTTGTGTCAAACTGGGTCCATATCATGTTATAGAAGAGAATGAATTTTTGTTGCACTTCAGATTATGCTTAAGAACATAGAGCCAGGTCATGCGTGAGAAGTCATCAACAAAAATTACATAATAACGAAAACCAAGGGGGGTATTATAGGGTGAGGGTCCCTATACATCAGAGTGAACCAAGGAAAACATGCGATCAACTCGGGTATTATTTGCAAAATATGAAGCTCGTGTCTGTATGGCCCGAAGGCAAGTGTCACATGACAAAGTATTTATTGGAAAAGAAAATAAGGATGGAAACAAACGTTGGAGATAACCAAAAGACAGGTGTCCTAACCGGCGATGCCATAACTACAACTGTCGGTTGGCTGTTCCGGTGACAAGATTAGACTGTCCCTATTGTGCTACAACGTCAACGAAGTACAGCCCATGGCGTTCAATACCACGCCCAATGATCTTTTCCGTATGAATGTCCTGCACAAGACAAAAATTTGGATACATTAGTACGACACGGTCTAATGTTTTTGTAAGTTGGCTTATCGACAGAAGTTTAGTTGATAAGGTGGGTAAATAAAGACATTTATGTAATGTTAGGGTATGTGTGATGGAGATAGTATCCCCCACCAATACAGGTACAGAGGTGCCATTGGCAGTTTCAACGGCAGTCTTTGTGGATCGGGGTATGTGAGTAAGTCTGATTTATCATAGGTCATTGTATTAGTAGCACCACAGTCAGATATCCACTGAGGTTTGGGCTGGGTTAAGTAACTATGGGACAGTGTGGATGATTGGTTGATTCACGGGTTTTTTGCGAATTTTTGTCGTTAGGAGGTAAATCTGTAATTTTGGGGATTTTTAGGGGTAGGTTCATAATTTGGGAAATCTTTAGGGCCGCAGGAGTAGAGTTAGGGTTTTCTGGGGGTGTAGCCGCAGTTTGTAACAAATCAGAGGTTTATATAGCCATATCAGAAACTCCAGGGACCGGACTAACATTTTCATAAAACGTAGGGGCATAAGGGTTATTACTTAGGCTATTTAAAGGGGCAGGGTTAGGGAAATCCCTAACCCTGGTACCTTCGGCCGCCATGGCTGCGTAGTGTTCCTCCTTCTCCCCGCTTTCCTGTTATCTGTCTCTTTCGCGCCTGAGATTTCCTCACTGGTGCCTTGACATGCTGCGGACTGTGCCCTTTTTGTTTTATAGTTCTCCCACCAATCTGGGAATCATGGATTTGAAACATGATTCCCGATTGTGCCCTTGTTTTTTGCAGTAGGTGCACTCTTGGTTGCTTTTTCCTTCTCCACGCTGTGAGAGGTGTCCTGAGCGTGAGTTTCCAGCTCCTTTTCTCTGCTTACCACGGTCTCTTGAAGGTTTGGCCACCAAACCATGCCCTATCCCCGCTGATGATCTCTGATCTGAGGGGTGTAAGACTTATTTTGAACCCCTGCTCTGCGAAGCTCGTTGTATGCTGCTTCCACAGTGGGTCTGGGTACCTGCTTCAGTAACTCTTTCTTCGTATCTCCAAAACTGTCATCAACTGCCAAGAGCAGTTGATAGAGTCTTTGTTCTTGCACCTTTTGTGATATGTGGTTATATCTTTAGAGCATTCCATGGGATTTGGGTCCATGGTGTCGATTGACATTCATAGCCCCTGGAATTGGTCCCATAAGGCCTCCAGCGAACGGTCCTTGCTTGATAGAATATCATTGCTTGTGTAAATCAAATATCTGTAATGGATCTCCCCCAGATCCGTAGTGACTACAAGTCCATCCCATAATGCCTTAGCAGTGGAGTATTTTGATACATTGTTTACCAGGCTGTCATCCAGATTGTCAATAAGCCAAGTAAACACCATCTGATCACTCTGCTCCCACGCTGGTAGGCAGAGTCTGTTGGCATGGGGTGGAGGATTCCTTGATATGTGGGAGCTCCCCTTGCCACCAAGCGCCATTTTCATCAATCTGCACCAAAGAGCATAATTGGTGCCATTGAGCTTAACCTTTAATGTCAAATTCGCAGATGAGGCTGGGAGTGGAGACACCATCAAACTCTGCTGGAGAAAGCAGGCAAATTGTTCTGAAAAATCAAGATGTGCAGGGAAGTTGGATTTGTTCTCTATTGATTCATGACTTGTGCTTGAACCTGGAGTTTGTGACATTTTGGGTGTGTAATATTTTGCAGGTGATAAGAATGGACGTTGTCACTTGGTCAGTTTCGGTCAAGAGAGGTATAGGCAATGATGAGAGTAAATCTGAGCCACCAACGTGCCCAGATACGAATAGATATGATACTTGATTCAAGGTAAGAGTTGGCTGTGATGTGAGAAAAACTGAGCCAGATCGAAATTTTTCTGGCAATGATGTGAATGAGATACTGAGCCAAACAATGCCTCAGGCACACTTTAAGTGGGATTAAGAGGTCAAGCCTGCTCTGATACCATGTTTACAATTAGTAACAGAAGAGACTTGGAAAAATTTCAGTATATTTCTCAATGACTCGTATGCTGGTACATTCTTGAGTTTATAGTACGTTTCGGAATCTATACAAGGTAATAAATCAATCAAATAATATTTCCTATTCTATGGTAATAATTACACAATCTCTTATTTCCTAATTCTGGTTTTCTTATTTCTGATTTTCTGGGATTGACTGTAATTATGCTAGGATTGACTGTAATTATGCTGATTTTGTTTACACTTTTTCAAGTGATTCTTTTGTTCTTAGCAGAATATAGAACACTGGCCAGCATTTATATTTTCATTTTTCACCTGAATATTGTAGCTGCTAACTGTTCCGTGGGTTCAAAAGGTAGCAAGATAGACACTTTACAAGCTAGATAAGCCCAGATCATTATCTTCATCTTTTACCTGGTATTGTTTCGCAGAGTTCTATAGGGCTTTAACTGAAGCTAGAGTCACGATTAAGCTAGTGGAGAATCAAACTTTTCTTTTTCTCTAACTCAAAATGTGGGTCACAAATGTATATGAAATTGTGTGCTTTGACTCCCTCCTGCATTCTGGACCGTGGCTTGAAGACTCTCGAACGTGTTTCTAATCACCAAGAGTCAAATTTGAGTACTGGGAGCCAAAAAATTAAGCAGACAAGTAAGTTAATAAGGACCTGATAGCCCACAGCATGGAAGTATACCACCTATGCAGTATTTGGGGAAGGGTTGAGCAATTTAGGCATATAATAATGTACACATCATTATCTTAAGGATTTTTTTGGTGACTGTTTCTGCGATTTGAATATGTGATTGTCGTTCACAAGGTTACAGAAAAGATGATAATGATCTTATAATTTTATTGAAGCCTTATGCAGCATACAAGTCCTGCTTTCTAAAGTTGTAGAATCTTATTTTCTATTTGAGCAACTTGCAAGTTGCAAAAACAAAACAAGGCCGTTACAGGAGTTATTTTGAGATACTCATTCTTGTTCACTGGCTATAATGTAAATAGGGGGTCTACTTTTTTGATTTTTCTCATTTTACCTATTTGATGTATCTGTTATGAAGAATTCCTGCATTTCTGCAGTTCACGGGCCTGTTTGAGTCCAAGTGGAGGAGACTAAGGTGTGTATGTAGGATCTACAAGGCACCACTAGAAGGGGGGGGGGTTGAATAGGTGGTGCGGAAAGTGTGGTTTTTAAAATTTGTTTGAACCTAAACAATATAACTTCTGAAAACAGATTCTGTTTTCAGGACCAGTTTTAAAACGTTTTTAAAACTACGTTAGAGGTCTCCAAAAATTATGAAATTTTGAGAGAACTTAGCCTCAGATGTTATGAGGGTCCCCTAAAAATTTCAAATTAAAATTCAACCTTTAACCCCTTCAAAAACCGTTGGTATTCAGATTGCTCGAATCTGCCAGAAACGGTAAATGGTTTTGAAAAATTTATTCCTAATTGTGTGAACGTCCAAATGCTCTGAAAATTTGACCACTAACTCCTTATACACTATATGTAAGTGGGTTGAAACATTTTTGCAAAATTCTTTTGGAAAGTAGGTCAACTACAATCAAAGTCTCAACCTTTGCAAGTCTGAAAATCAAACTGCACTAGTCTTAGAACTTTTGATATTTGATTGACTTATACTTATCCAAAAGGGTTGAAACTTGTGCCAAATTAACCCTAGAACGTGTGAGTATATTTAGGGAAATTTTTGTGATTTTTGAAAATCGTTAACTATTTTTACGAATGCGAACAAGAAGGATAATCAGTGCAGTAACTGAAAAGTAAATGCAGAAAGTAAATGGCACCAAGAATTTTATACTGGTTCGGTTAAAACAACCTACTCCAGTCTTCAAGGAACACCTTCCTTGGTTCACACTAATCACACACACACAATACACCTTACCACAGGGTTGATAGAGTTACACCTAACTCCAACCCTTTACAAACCTTGTACGCTGAATACAATTTGCATGAACACCACCACCTCGCAAGAATGAAGATTGATCACACCTTGATCAATCTTTTAAAAAGATATAAATGAGTGGTGGTCTATGTCAAGCCTATTCAAGATTGAAGAATTTGAATACAATAGGCTTACAAGAAGAAAGAAAGAAAGAGAATGTAGAAGAAGAAGAGATAGGCTTTTTGATCACTTTGATTTGCAATTGCTTGTTGCTTGTTTTGTTTGCTCTCTTCTCTTTTTTTAATGATGCATGCCGTCCCCTTGTGTAGCCTCCCCCTCTTGAAAATTATCTTTTAAGTCCTTGAGAGAGTGTAAGATATCATTGTGACAAGGTCTTGCTTACTTGGCATCTTCTTATTGGATGATCATTTAGTCTTCGCTTACTTGGCACCTTCTCATTGGATGAATGTTGTCATCATTGATGACTTGGAAAAAAATCTGAGAATTACACTTAAACATGTGCCAAAATCATCACAAAATAACTTCCATAAACCATAAGATATATCTCATAAATTGCAAGACAAAAATTCCTTTCTTGCTAGGATAAAAATCGCCCATTTAGTGACATTGCCATGCTGAATTTTCAGCATGTGCATCATTCCCTTTCATTCAAAATAATGCCAAATTTGATTTGATTTTTCTTTAAAAAATGAATCACCAATTAAATGGTAAATATTCCTATCACATGAGAAATGAATAGGGACACTCTTTAGCTTAATAATTCGGCCACACAAGTCTTCACACATGCTGAAAAAAAATTTCAGCATGTGTGATATGTAGAATATCACACTTTATTAACTTAAACAATATTCAAATCATTTCTATAACATCCTCAATTAATTCTCATGATACAAGACAAAATGTAGCTCATTTAAAGTGAGAAAATCGCCCATGTTAATGCACACATGCTGAAATTTTCAGCATGTGCTACAAATGTGACATTGTTTGAAATGTTACCTTTTGTAGCTCCTTCCTTTATGTCATCAACATTGTATGATTGATTCTTGACCAATCGATATGCCAAAAAGTCTCCAAATAAGCTCCATCTCAGCTGTAGGTGGCGTTTCATAGGGTATGTGTATGTGCAGAAATTTATTTTTGCTAACATTTTAAAATAATGCACATTTAATAATACACACATGTTATATTCCAATCAGCCCTTAATTTAATTTTCTAGAACACTTTAAGATGTATAACATATGTAAAAAGTGTCTAGATACGTGTCACATGATGCACCAAAAACGTTCCATGAGTTGTGTGCGTAGAAAACCGAATTTTCGATATTTATCGATAACCCGATTTTTCTCTAATTTAA
>AP025063.1:24426652-24557195 GCA_036186865.1 Eustoma russellianum
AATTGAACCTCAGCAATCTGATCTGCAGGTTTGCTCAGCTCGGCATGACCAACGTCACTTTGCTCAAAATACTTGGGCTTTACAGGATGCTTCTTCTTCTTTACTCTGTCCTTGTAAAGCACGTTTTCATTGAAAACTACGTCCTTGCTTCTGATCACCTTCTTTTCTATATGATCCCACATTATATAACCAAAACTGTCACCACCATAGCCAATTAAAGAGTATACCTTGGACTGGGGTCAAGCTTTGATCTCTCATCCGGCTTTAGCAATGCATAGCCAGTGCAGCCAAATACTTTCACATGGGCAAGTGAGATTTCCTTGCCAGTCCATTCTTCTTCAGGAAGTTTACAGTCAGTTGCGGTAGATAGACCCCTATTAATCACATAAACAGCGGTGTTCATCGCCTCGGCCCAAAAGGATTTCGGCAGATCTGCATGTATCCTTATACTTCTTGCTCTTTCACAGATTGTTCTGTTCATCCTTTCAGCAACATCATTATGTTGAGGTGTCTTTGGTACAGTCTTTTCTCTTCTGATCCCGTTTTGGTACAATAATCCTTAAACTCTCCACCATTGTTTGACCTCAAGCACTTCAGCTTCAGCCCTGTTTTGTTCTCAATAAGACTCTTCCATCTTTTAAAGACTTCGAATACGTCAGACTTGTGTTTAACAAAATATACCCACAACTTCCTAGTTGAGTCATCAATGAAGGTAACATAGTAACGGGAGCCATTCAGTGAAGGCACATCTGAAGGCCCCCAAACATCTCTGTGTACAAGCTCCAACTTTTCAGCTCTGAGGCTTCTTTTGTGCTTAGAAAAACTTATAGCTTTATGTTTTCCAAGCACACATGATTCACACAGTGGCATGTCAATGTTTGACATACCCTGCAGCTTCCCTTTAGACGCTATTACCCTCATCCTCTTGACACTCATGTGTTCGAGTCTTTGGTGCCACAGCTCGGCGTCACTTGCCGAGGTGACTACATTCACCGAACTATTATTCGTGAATTTGTAAAGAGTCCCAGCTCTCAATCCATGTGCCACAATTAAGGATCCATTGACTAACTTCCAGTGAGTTTTGCTGATCTTCCTTCCAGGTTGGTATCATCAGCTATTTGCCTTATTGAAATCAAGTTCTTGGTCAGCCGAGGTACGTGTCTTGCATGCAGCAACTTTAGTTGCCTTCCATCTGGCAGAGTCAATATGATATCCCGCTTGCTAATGATATCACATGAATCATCATCCCCGAGATATATCTTTCCAAAATTTCCACTTTTATAATTTGTGAAATATTCTCGGTTGGACGTAGCATGCAAAGAGGCCCCAGTGTTAAAGATCCAAAAAGCGTCAGCTTGACTTTCACAACTCAAGATCAGGCCATCACTGTCAGACCCGGACGCTTGAGAGATATGAATTTCACTTCCATTCTTGTCCGTCTGATCAACCTTCTTCTTGACTCTGCAATCGCGCTTAAAGTGACCATTTTTCTTGCAATTCCAGCAGGTCATATTTGAGCCTTTTGATCTGCTCTTCTTTGACTGAGATCTTCCACTTCCTCTGTCAATGCCCCTATTGGAAGGCTTGCCGCACTCCTCTGTGTTCAGCGCGACTCCTGAACTTTCAGCGCTGCCACTGTTTCTCCTCCTTGAATCTTCATCAAGCAGCAGATCTACCACATTCTCAAGTTTCAACATACCTTCTCCAGATGAGTTGCTCACAGCCATGACAACTCCGTCCCAACTATCAGGCAGACTTGACAGTATCACCAAGACCAGAACTTTATTGTCGAAGACAATTCTAACCGACTCAAGTTGGCTAGTGATCATGTTGAACTCACCTAAATGTTCCTGCATCGTTTTGGTATCTGTTTTCTTCATGTTGAAAAGTCTCTTCATGAGATGCACCTTGTTAGAGGCTGATAGCTTTTCATACATCTTTGTTAGATCATTCATTACGTCCTTTGTGGTCTTCTCTTTTGAGATATTGAATGCTATGGTCTGCGTTAGGGACAGCCTAATGGCACCAAGTGCTTTACGATCTAGAATTTCTAATTCTCGATCCGTCATGTCTGTAGGCTTCACCTAATTCCCTTCACGAGACAGATATAGATCTCTCTGATATAGATAGTCTTCGACATGCATCTTTCAGAAACCGAAGCTTGATCCATCAAATCTCTCAATCTTTGATTTACCATCGTCGGCCATTGCTCTCGTTCGAACAGATAACCCTACGGCTCTGATACCAATTGTTGGGGATGCGGAACAACAGAAACAACTATGACGATTCTTGGCAAGAATACACGAGCGTAATGAATAATGATCAAAGAACACAATAAATGAAGAACACAAAATTTTACGTGGAAAAGCCTTCAAGGGAAAGAAAAACCCATGGCGAAGGCAAGCCAAAAAAATTCACTATAGACCAATTGAGATTTTTGGTTACATCAAAACTGCGTCTAACATGAGATTTTATAGGGAGTAAAGGATCAACATTATTTATGGAGTTTTCCTTTACATCGCTACATCACCATGAATAGGACTCTATTAGATATTCCTTATAAAAAGATAAGTATGGAAAGTTCCATTCAGAACAGGATTCTCTTCAATCAAATCTCAAATCAAAGAATATTACATCCCGTAAACTTCTGATGTGATGCCGAACTGAGGTCAATACTTTGCTTTTTGGTTCTGTTCAGCATTATTGTTGTCCCGCTCGGCACTGTTCATCTCTGCTCGGCAATAGTTCACATCTCCAAGTTCTATCCATGTTTCACTTGAGCTCGACCTTACTTCAGTTCGGCTGACTTCAGTTCCACCAATCTTAACATCATTTATGTTCTAAAGTCATTTTTCCAATTTCATGTTATAAAACATTACTCATAATGATTAATATTTCCTCTTCCTCGTACTCGTAACTAAAGTAAAATGAAAAAATTGCAGAGTTCATAGACCTCATATGCATCTTTAGAGGGCTATTTAGGGGATGCGGTGGAGCGAGGGGGGGGGGGGGGGGTTGGGGAATCTCCTTCAACATGGTATATTGCTATTTCAAGCGCTCCCATAGCGTAGTTGATATATTGCTCCAGAAATATGCAGGTTTGAACTAGAAGACGCGTATCATGGAAGTAATACTGCTATTTAAGTGTGAAGGCTGAAGGTCTGAATCCGACCCAATTGAATGCTGGGTTACAGAGCGTGTCTATAGTATGCTCCTTGTATATTGCCTAGTAACGCCTTACCAATCTAAAAGGTCGTTAGATTTTTGATATACATTATTCACGCAACTCTATAGAATTAAGACAGTAAGAACTGCCAAAGCTTAAGATTTGACCTTTTGCTCTAGAATATTGCTAGTGCAAGCAAAAGGCAAAAGATCCAGGAGTCAAGTGGAAAATAGTGGTCTGCTAGGTACTCTAAGACGGGGTGAGATCACCTCATTCCATTTTTCCTCACTTCTTTCTCATCACCTGATACGTGACAGCAGAAGGGTGATGATACTAGATAATGAGTGACCCAAGAAGAGGTGTATAAGGAAAGATGGAGGACACGTATCGTGCGGTGGGGAAGAGAGGGATGAGAGAAAATGAGGTGAGGTGATCCCACCCCTCTACGACTAGAAAGTCTGACTAACTTTATATGTCACTTTTTTTTTTCAGTATCCCATAAACAGAGATTTAACTAAATTTTTAGTTATGGTCAACACTCAAGAGTAACACTCTCATATATATTTTTTTTTCAATTAAATCTTCCACCCTCCCTCTAGGCTCAAATTCACTGGATCAATTACGCCCAGGATCCATAAACTTTTATGTTTCAGCATTGATGGCAAACAATATTCACACACCACTTTTTTTCTTTACACACATTGTGTCCCTATGTTTTTCTGGCAAAAGTTTGAGCCCCAATCCAAAGGGCTCCCACTGCCACAGCCTCAAAAAGTTACGTAGAGGATGTAAATCAGGAGTCTAACGGCTTCTTAGATTGGGTGAGATCTTACGCAGTTACAAACACAAGGTGTCCCTCCACAGACCAGGTCTTTGGCCTAACAGCAGAGGAACACCCACACTGTGTGCGTCCCTAAATTCAAACTCATGATCTCTTTCTGGTAATCTCCAATCCGAATACCGACTAAATATGCCCTAGGGGCATTGTGTCTCTATGTTACATATACAGTGTGAAAGGCGTACATTCCTAGCGGCCTTGTGGATACATAGTTTTTGGGTCAATCTGATCGGGTGAGATCTGAGGAGGTTGGAAAGGAGGCAAAATATGAGGCTTCTAATCACGTCCTGTCACGTGTAAAAAACATTGTCAGTGGTCCCACCACATTCATTTTTTTTAAAAAAAAAGACAATTTTTTTACACGTGGCGGGACGTGATTGAAGGCCTCATATTTTGCCTTCTTTCCAACCTCCTCTCATCTCACCCGCAATCCGATACTGAGTGTTAGTATATATTTTTTTGGTGTCGAAAATATTGTCATGTTTGTTTTTTTAACGTAGTATAGAATCATATTATATTTTTTTTGAGGAATAAAATCATATTATATTGAATAATCAACTCAAACAATATTTTTGACAGGAGAGAATATTATTGATTTTAATTTTTTGGATTGAATCTACTTATCTTCTCTCTAATCAAAAAGGAGAAAAGAAAAGATTTATTGATCTTCCTGATTTTCTTCTACTTGGAGAAACACGATATTGAATAAAAAAGCAGAAGCAGACAAGAAGCTCTCAGTTATATCCACCTAGCAATAGGTTTGGTGTTTGTCCTCTGTTTTTTCCCTCCGCTGAACCAATTACCTCAATATCTCCGAGTTCTTATTGATTTTCTCTCAAGTTCGTCAGTTTGACATAAATTTTCCAGATGGGCTTCAGCTTAATCAACTTAATTCGAGTGGGTTATGTGTGATTTCTACAAAGGTACGATCTTTTCAGCTGACCGAGTGATTGCAGTGTTTCATCTGAGGAAAAAGGAATGACAAGCAAAATCCCCTGTTCGTTTTCCTATCATTGCATCTCCCCTCCGTTTCCCTTTCAGTGCCAAAGAACTTCTCCTGAGGTATGATAATTTCTTGCACATTGTTTGACTTCATTTCTTTTGCTAGCTTCTGTATTTGCATTGTTTCTGATGTCTTTCTTGTTTGTGTGTGCGCGCGCGCCGATATGTGTGTGTTTATGTTTACGTATATGTATATGTATTGTTTTGTGAGTGGAGTATGAGTTTGATGAGGTGTTGCTGAGAACCTGAAACGTTAACGCGCTTGAGTGCCTTAATTTGTGCAACTGACTAGTACTATTAATGTTGCTATTTGCCGAATTTGAATTAATGGGGTCCTTAAACCTTGAGATCAAATAACATTATTTATACTTTTCTAATGACTTTTTCCCTGTCACAAGTAATAAATTTCCGGCATTTGGGATCCCTACAAGTTCTTTGGTGCCTGATTTTTCGGAATTTTGGGTGTGGGAGTGGGGGTTATAGCTGCAACAGTAGTCAACCAATTCAGGGAGTGGGTGTTCTCCCCACGTTGTTGTGGGGCAGGGGCCCGGGGAGGTGGTGTGGTGATTATTGAGGTTCCAGCTGCATTGACCATCTCTTTGTTCCGGTGTTATGGTATCTAGCTAGGAAAACATTTTGGCTTGCTCTCTGTGCCACTTTAATTTGAGCTTCAGATGCGTCGATGAACATAGTGAAGCTTACTGCCTCTTTTATTGTCAACATGAATGCTCAAATAGCATGTTTGAACAACATATTTAGTTGTTGAAGCTTGTCATTTGAGGACGCCTGGAAATTAAGCATGTGGCATTTTTCACATAATCCTCACAAAAATGTACATGGGCTTCGTGTGACTGGCTTCTCAACTTAGCTTGTTGCATCAGCAATAGACTTGACACAACCAGACTTGGGATGTAAGCGCACATCATTTCTTATCATTAGTCTCTGAAGTTGGTGTATTCTTTATATTATGGAGTTTGAGGCTCAAATCTAGACTCAGAATGACGGAAATGTAATGATTTACTTCGTTTCATCTTAGGCCATTCTATCTTGTGGATGCTTAGATGTTGATATATGGGTGTTCAATATGCTCCTGATTAGTCACCTCTTATTTATTTATTTTATATTGTTCAAAACTCACCACTATTAGTCATGAGGGTTCCTTCTACATTACGTGCCATATTTTTCTTGAACCTATTTTGGCTTTTAGGATATCCTAGAGCCTGATCTGAGATTTATAGTCCAAAGTATTCTCTTTAATAAACTGTCGGTAAGATTACTTATATTATTCAACTGTATTAAATTTTGTTAATATGGACACTAACGCACTCAGTCATTTCCATGTTGTTGATGGCTCCTTCTCACCTTTACTTTTGTGCATGTCACTTCTTTTTTAATCTTTCCAGCCTTGGTAAACCTTCAATCGGAAGAAACCTCATTCATGTCACTGTTTGTTTTTCGATAACAGATGGTCCAGATCAGCTCAGTAAAAGGGTTGTTCAACTTGCAGCAGTGTTATACAACACATCTGAAGTATGTTCCAGGTGTTAGATTCAAGCTTTGTAAGCCTTTTCAACCTGAGCTCTTATTTCATAGTTCACTTCTTCACATTAGGTGCTATCTTCTAATGCAGTGTTTTGTTTGCTTAACACCTGCTTTGGTCAGTACAAGTTGGAAAGTTATGCTGGTCAATGAATGGGAAACTGAAGCGGAAGAGGTTTCCGAACACAAAGCTTATGTGCTTTGCTCTATCAGACGGCCCAGTATTTGAACAGGAGCTTCCAGTAGATGCTTCAGAGTTAGAAGCACCTGACCTTGTTGATGACGACGTCTCCTCTCTGCCTGATTTACATATCCAGACTGGAGAATCTGGAGGAAAACCTGGATTCATCTCATTTTATAATCGCCCTTTTAGAATAGAGGAAAAAATACTTGTTGCCAGCCCAACAAGCAATGGAAGGAACCTATTGTGGTTGATTGGTCCTGCTGTCCTGGTGGCTTCCTTCATCTTCCCCTCCCTTTACTTGAGGAAGATTCTGTCAACTGTATTTGAGGACTCTTTATTAACAGGTAAAATTTCTGGTTCCATAATAATTGACATCACAATATCCTGTTTCTTGACTAATTTAGAAGCCATGTATGTGAAATTTAAAAGTTTATGAATGTTGGCTTGAAAATGGTATACATTTTATCTTTTCCTCTCTTCCGCTTATTGTTTCTTTCGTAGGTGTCATGTTGTGATTCAGATCACATACTTACAGGAAAAAAAATGTTTTATATCAAAATAAGGTTGTGCCTGTTGGTTGAAAAGCTGGAGCATATATATTTGTTTGACATTCTAAATCGGTAGTCAATTTGCTGACTTCACTTCCTTGCACAAGTGATTTCTTGACTGACTCTTAATTTTATATCAAAATAAGGAGGAAAGTGAAGTTAGATTGGGACCATGGCTTTTCTTGAACACGTTATTGTAAGGCTGTTTTTACGGTTTGAGAAGTGATACTACTGGGTATTTGCTATACTATATGAACCATATGTATATGTAAAGTGGATGACCTTGTTTCTTTTATTTCGTTTTCAGTGTGAAACCTGTTTCTCAACCATCATTTTTTTCTCGATTGCAACAGTAAGTTACATTCTCAGGGTCATTTGTGTTTGTGACTTATATATTTGGTTCTTGATCTACAGATTTCCTTATATTGTTCTTCACGGAGGCTATTTTTTATGGCGGAGTCGCCATATTTCTTCTCCTAATTGATCATTTGCGAAGACCTACTGAGCAACTTTATTCTGCAAATATCAGGAACATCAACCCTCAGTTTGGACACAGAATTTCGTCAGTCACAGTCTTGGTTCTCAGTCTCATAATCCCGATGGTGACAATGGGCTTCGTCTGGCCATGGACTGGCCCTGCAGCTTCTGCTACTCTTGCTCCCTATCTTGTCGGTATTGTTGTTCAGTTTGCGTTCGAGCAGTATGCCAGATATACCAAGTCACCTTCTTGGCCAGTCATTCCCATTGTCTTTCAAGTATGTCATTCATGACTTAATTTACTTCACTTATTCTTGCTTACTAATGATTGTAAAAATAACTGTTTTAGATAAAAGCATAAGATGTTAGGAAGAAGCATAAATTATACATTTAAACACTGACACAGCCTATATTACGTGTGGGCGTACGGCAAATGTGCATGAGTCTGATTCCCTAAGACCTCATGTCATGACACCATGAAGCCTTCTCCTCAGAAGTTCAGGCTATTTGGAAGAATCATAATCTATACATTTGGTAACCCTACCCACAGAGGAAGGAGAAAAAATGACATGGGTATCGTCAAATGTATAAATTACTTTTCGTTAATAGCTTAAGCTTTTAAATGAGTTGGTAATTTAACATGGTGCCAGGCAAGAGGTTTCTAGGTTCGTTTCCTGCCGCCCCACCTTATGAAAATTAATACTACTGCCGCCTCACCTTATTAAGAGGTTACTGTCTACTACTGCTGCTACTATCGTGCGCATATGGTAACTGTACGCGTTAAGGGGCGTGTTATTATAATAATTAGTCTTTCCCTTCAGTAACCTTAGCTTTAGGCGAGGTGGTGATAATAGGCATCTCTTCCTTTCTTTTTCATCTTGTTGTAAATATAGCAAGATAGTTGCTGCTCCAGCTAATGAAATCCAATGGCACATCAAAGGTTTGCTTAGCTGGTCATAGAGATATACCACGTTAACTCAAGTATATATATATATATATGTCTAAATTTTCGATGGCAACTGATCTTCGGCCATCAAAATGGCCATCAAATAGAAAATACTGGAAAGAATGGAAGTTGATAATGACTTATCCAATTAACTCATTCTATTGCTTTTTCACTGTTCTTCTTGTTGATAAAACAACTTTTTTTCAGGTTTACCGGTTGCACCAACTGAATAGGGCCGCACAACTGGTAACAGCTCTTTCTTACACTATCAAAGGAGCGGAGATGACTTCGCACAACATGGCTATAAGCGGTTCGCTAGGCACGCTTTTGAATGTCCTGCAGTTTCTTGGGGTTATATGTATATGGTCCCTTTCAAGCTTCATCATGAGATTACTTCCTTCTGCCACCATTGCTGGTGACTAAGCGCAGCACTCTATGAATTTTATGCTGCATAAAGACTGACCATGTAAATAGAGTTGGTGGCTCTTTTCTGCCAATATGCTAGTCTTGCTTGCCCTGAAAAGGCATTCCATGTTGCGATTTATCGGTTCCTGGTGCTGAGGAAAGGAACACAATCAGCTATGCAAGCCGTTGGCACACTTGACATCCTGAGGTCTAGTGGCTCAAGTAGGTGATGGAATTATTTTTACTTTTATTTACAGAATTATGAAACATCAATGTAATTCATTGGGTGAGAATCTTGCCTGATGTTTTTGTATAGATCCTTTATTGTGTATAATTTTGCTTAAATGCGGATATATGCAATTTTGAGCTCTTTAAGGACGTCGATTGCATCTCATTCATTTGAATGGTTTCATTTTTGTCAAATGAAAGGACCTTCTTTCTATCAGTCATGGATGCTGTTCTGCAGTGCAAATAAGTAGTAGAGCCCTGGAGCTGTGTTAGGGTAGCCAAAAATTCTATCTTTTGCAGTATTTTCTGTTGGAATATGACCTTACAATTTCTTATAGTTGAATGATTCTGTCAAGTCTTGATTATTTTTCAGGAGTTGTATGTTAAGTATTGTTGGTGGAAAATATGGCTACAGAGATTCTATCACTGCATATCTGTACATATCCTCTATAACAACAACACATAACGAGAATACTGAACCAATTTGATGTAAATTTTACCACCTTTGTTATATATGGTAACTTGGGTTAACCTATTTTACGTAAAAGAAAACAAAATAACATATTGATATTTTATGCCAAAGGTTTACAATAGCATCAAACATATATAGTTTCACTGGCGTTACAAAACGGTATTAGAATTAATTACTAAGGCCGTGTTTGGGTGGTGAATCAAGGAATAGGTAAAAAGGAATATACCCATTCTTTGTGTTTGTTTGAAAAATATGAATCAATATATGGATATCAAAACCTCTAAATTCATACATTAATATTCGAGTGAAATTGGTTGCAAAACACATTCTTTCATTTTGGTGTGCCACAACGTGCCGCCATTGCGCCATCACCACGCCACCACCGCACTACCACATGCTACCACTGGGCCACCACTGTGTGTGCAACGCCCTTTAATTCCCATTCCCTTTCAAATGTGTTCCAAACAGTATGTATGATAATGATACCCATTCCAACTTATGTACCAAACATATATAAGTTTACTGCTCAAACCTATTCTTGTTCTAGCATCTATCATTTTGATTCCGATAGTGATACCTAAATTCAAACCAAACATTCCTAAATAAAACTATGTGCCCGATTGTGTATTTCTTAAACTTATGGGACACATGATGAGGGTCATCTCTCAACCTATTTAAAGGTGTGAACGGTGAAATCCATGTTTCATATTGACAAAATCATTAGAAACTAACATGTTATATAAATATGAACATAAGTGTATAAACTTAAATTAAACTAATCATTTTTATGTAAACAATGGAGTATGCGTCAAAAGTTGATATGAAATGATGTAGAAGTATAATAGGGTCATTGGAACTGAATTCTTAGATGTAATAGAATGATATAAGATTCAATTGATAGAGAACTTAAATGTTACAGCACGAGAGCTACCTTTTGACATATAGATGAAGTGCTGAGACGGGATTTTTTCACCTCTCTTCTCCTCACCCCACCGCTCACCGTTTGGTACGTGGCAGTAGGAAAGGGTGGTGAGACTAGATGTGGGTGACACTCATCTAGGATGATGGCCAATTTACAAGGATGAAATTTACCAGTTTGTGCCTTGTTGGAATTTTTTTTTTTGGGTTGAGAAAGTTAGTCTCAAAGGGACATTTAAATTATCAAGAACCAGCATCAAAAACATTTAATAGGTAGACTTTGCTAAATCAAGTTGCAGATATCACTAACTTACTGTCTCTTTTTCAAATTTATATATATTTTTTTTTACGTCTGATCGAATCTGCGTATTATATGTTCATATAATCACTGTGTTACAAAGAAAAATGATTCTCACTAAAAGAAACAAGCAGTTCCTTCCGGACGCCGGCAATCCAAAATACTCTGTTGTTTCAGCTCATTGATTGGATTTTCTCAAATACTCTCAAGAACCCTTCATAAACCTCAGCATTTGTTTTTTATTTTTAACCTAAAAACTTGATGCAAAGAAATGCTGAGAAGAAAGTTACTGTCAGCAATATGCACTCCAGTCACAATTTCTCACTCAGCAGAGTTGAGTACCATTTCAAGAACTTTGCAAAAACAGCCTCCTTTCTTGACTGGAACCATCAAATTCACCCAAAATCCGCATCTGGGCTGCTATTATTACTCACATTGTCATCAAAATAGGGGTGAAACGAGGAGGTTCTCAAGTCTTTTGGCACTGAATGACCTGAGGGATAATGATGGATCCAGGAAGCAGAATACCAGGAAAGGCCGTGGTATCGGGTCGGGTAAAGGGAAGACTGCTGGAAGAGGTCATAAAGGGCAGAAAGCTAGAGGGACCATGAAATTTGGGTTTGAAGGCGGCCAAACTCCTCTTCGCCGCCGCCTTCCTAAAAGGGGATTCAAGAATCCTTTTGGCCTTTCTTTTCAGGTACCTTCAGTTTATATATGCCGGTTGAATTCCTTGTTTTTATGCTGCTTGTTTCGTTATGTTCTTAAAGTAGTCATTTTGGCCTTAGGGAACTGTGATTTTCAGTTCTGATATTTCCTTGTTCTTTATTCCTTTGGAAAATATTCTACCCCGGACATGGTGTTCCATGAAATTTTCTTCTTGTTTCCTTAACCTAGTTGGCTATCGGCGAATTTGGTTATGGTGATCATCTCATATTACTGTCTTAGGAAGAGGCTAATGACTGCATGCTCTTTTACTCCTTTGACGAAGTCCTTCGTCGGAAAACTTTTTCATGATAGCCTCCAACCATCACTATGTGGAGGCTGGTGAAATATGTTAAGTCAAGCATGAATGGTTGTGGATTGGCTCAGGCACATTTTGTTTTGTCAGTATTTTACCTGGGAATGTCTTCTAGAAGTGCTTTTGCATAACATTTTGATGGGTTTGAAAGAAATTGGAGGTCATTTGCTTTAGTTGAAAAATTGATGCTGTTTGCCTCTTAACGTGAATTGTAATATTCAAATGGTAGAAAATTGTGGTATTGAAAGTGCTAGACTGATTAGCCAAATGCAAGAGGAGATGATGTTGAAAAGTTGATTGAATGGAAATTTGGAAGAGGATTCTGACTGGAAAAAGGACTTGAAGGTGAATGTAGTGTTAGGTCCGTGAAGAACACTCTAGAGGGGGATGAATAGAGTGTTATGCAGTTTTTCAGGTTTTTCTCGATTTAGCTCGCTTCAACTCAAAATATTCACTAAAATAAGGAGGAAGATGAGTGATAGTGAATGGAAACACACTATTTATAGTGATTCGAATCTCTTCGATTTTACTCTACTACCACTTTTTTTTCTCCCTTTCAAAGTGGATTTTCAACAACAAATTTTTTTCGTTACCTTCAACAAGGAACATGAACTACAACAACTATTGCAACACCACTTTCTGCAACAACAATTTCTGCAGCAACTATTTTAATAACACTTTGTGCAATGACAACTCCTAAAATAACTACAAGCAGGCCTTAGAGGTTTTTTTTTTTACTTGCCTCTTCACAACTTCGTCAAAGTCCTTCCTAAGAATTTTGTTCATTAAACAAGTTTTGGGAGAAGAATTGAAGTTACACTTTCAAGACAAGTCTAAATCACAAGCAAGAGATAAATATGTTTAGCTTGTGTTAGATTTCAATACTCTCACAATACGACAATTGAAAACAAGCAATAAGAGCTTAAAATGAGAATTAAACACTTTTGCAATTGAGAGCTTTTGAGATGAAGGGATGATAGAGGTTGAAAAGGTTGAAAGTGTGTAATTACCTCTTCTTTGCTTTTTTAATATATAGAGGGGACGACTTCTGTTTTTCAACCTTTCTTAATGTCTCACACTTCATTTATTGCTTTTGGAGAAGTCCAACTTGTCTTCAACCACCTTACACTTCAATTTGTTGAATCATAGCCACCTAGGAAGCTTAGATAGATGTATAACACTCAAAATAGCATTAGAGACATTGGTGATAAATGCACAATCAATTTGTAGCAGATTGGAAAGAGAAAGCACTTTAAATTCACAATGAATATGTTTGCAACAGTTATAAAAATTTGAATTAAGCACAACGTGGATCGATTGATTCCTATCAATGTTGAGATGGATGCATATGCCGATCGATCGATGTACTATGTTTAAAGGTCGATGTCACTTTTCTTATTTTGTAGCATTTTTGTTTTGACAACTCCGATCGATCGATATCAGAGATCAACGTTGGATCATGTATTCTTAGTTTTGGACAAAACAGATAGAGATAGATCGATGTCTCTTTGTTTAAATATCGATGTGCACAGCGCTCGATCTATTTGCGTGTTTATAGATCAACATTTGATTTTTTACTTGAAATATAGATTGATCGATGCAGATATCGATGTCAGGCAATGTGCTCCCAATTTTAGACAAAACACACATAGATCGATTTAGAGATGATTGATATGTAGATCGATCTATGCAGAGATCGATATATACATTGATCTTTGTTTAAAGATCTATGTCCTATTTTTCAAGCCTTTGTCATTTCTATAGATCAATCTTTTCTATTCTTTTCTCAAACATCTTTTGAATTCATCAAAGTACTCATATTCCCACATGTAGACCTTGGTTGTAGAAGACTAGACATTGATGTCACACTCCTCTCTCGCTCGTCTACTTTCATATTCCCACATGTAGACCTTGGTTGTAGAAGACTAGACATTGATGTCACACTCCTCTCTCGCTCGTCTACTTTCTGTTTTTCTTTCTTTTTTTAATTTAAGTTTACACACGCACACGGGCTAGGGGATAGGGAGTAGACATAGAAGATGGTTGACTGATGATGTCTGGAGGCTCCTGGCTGAAAGTATAGCCACTTAAAGGTTCTTTGACCTTCGTAACATCAGTTGTAGTAGACTGGAAATTCATGATAATAAGATTGTAATTTTTTGCTTGGTGATCAGACAAAGTGAACTACGGATCTTTTGGCGAGCGTGTATAAAGGAGCTTAGAGTGATGCATCATTAGATATTTGGAGTTTTTGCTACTTCCCTAGATCTTTGCACCAGCGGAGGACAAAAGTCCTAATTCCCACACCAGTTGCCAAAAGTCCTAAGTCCCACACCAAAAGTAAGGCTGTGTAGTCCAGTCCTCTGATGATTCTGAAATGGAGGCCGAGGAAATGGGTCAGAAATACCATAGGACGCTTGCTGAACACATAAAAAACATAAGTGTCAAACTTCACAAGAGACACAAAGACTCTAGTTGGTATAACTCTTCTAGTGCAGAGGATGATGATGAAAATGGTCCTGATCTAGGTAAAGGACCTCAACCAGTTAGGATAAAATCAGTAGTAACAAAAGGAAGTTACTCTAAAGATGGTACTTCCGAGGGGGAGAATTCGGACGAAACCCAACACACACACCCAAGAGCAAGATTCATCGGTCCTTCACCAACCAAGAAAAGCAAGAGGCGAAGTAGAGGTAGACCTAGGAGGGTTAGGTCTAAGAGATGATTAAGTTAGCATGTTGGAATATAAGTGGTTTAAATTCCCCTTTAAAACAAAAAGAAGTAAGCGGTTACATTCAAACTAAGGAGTTAAATTTAATTGGTCTAGTGGAAGTGAAAGTCAGACAATAAAACTTCTAAGATTTTTCCAAAAGAGGTTTTAGGCATTGGGATGTGATATATAACACGCTCCCAAACTCAGTGGCTAGAATTTGGGTAGGTTGGGACCCTAACCTATTTCAAGCTCAAAAACTTCTGGAGGAAGAGCAAAGTATTACTTTTCAAGTTACAACAAAGGCTCAAGTACCTGAAACCTTTATACTATCGATTGTCTATGGCTTCAATGAAAGAAGCCGTAGAAAAGACCTCTGGAAATCCCTAAGGTACCAACAAGCCATCCATGGCAACCAACCTTGGCTCATCATAGGTGATTTTAACATCATCCTTGATAGCAGAGGAAAAAAGAAAATATAAGAATTCATAGATATGCCATCAAAGAATTCAATGATTGGATTGATGACGTGGATGTCCTCCACATCCCTCTAGGGGATTTGAATTCTCATGGTCAAATAGAAGGGATATAAATAACAGAACCTACACAAAGATCGATCACATGTTTTGCAATGAAGAATGGAATAATAAATTCCCAAATTACCAATTGGATTATGAATCACCTTCTATATCTGACTACTCTCCTGGCATCTTCTCCATCAAAGTCTCAAAAAATTTTGGATCTAAACGTTTCAAGTTTATCAAGGGTTGGATGAAATATCCCTCCTTCAGAGGAACCCTTGAAGGGAGCTGGACCATTCCAATCCAAGGTAATCCCCGAATTCGTTTAGCCAAGAAACTCAAAAGAGTAAAGGAACCCTTGAAAAAGCTCAACACAAAGCACTTTGCAAACGTTTCTGCTAGGGTCCAAAATGCTATGCAGGAGCTGGAGCAAGCTCAGTCGGATGCAATGCAAGATAGTACAAACCCCCTGGCTCTTCAAAGGGAGGAAAATGCCTTTGAAGAATACACCAAACTCTCCTCTTTTAAAGAGACTTTCTTCAGGAAGAAGGCTTGAATTAAGTGGATGAAAGAAGGAGATAGAAATACTCAATTCTTCCATAGAACTGTCAAAGCCCACACAGGTAGGAACAAAATCTTAAGGCTTCAAACTGAACAGGGCACATGGACTAAGGATTACAAAGAAGTAAAGGTCCTAGCTGTTGAATTCTTTGAAGCTCTATTTAAAGAACCAAGTCCCCAACTAGATCATTCTCACTCTTGGCCTGGTAGAACACTGAATGAGAGCCAAGCTAACTCGGTGACTCAAATCATCCACCAGGAAATAAAGGATGTACTATTCTCTATGAAGAATGATAGTGCTCCAGGCCCGGATGGATTCACCGTAGAGTTATACAAATCCAACTGGGATCTGGTGGGGAATGAATTTCTTGAGGCAATAAACTATTTCTTCTCAAATGATTACCTCTACTACCCAATGAATTCCACAGCCATATCACTTATCCCCAAAATGGATAGTCCAGTCAGAATGAAAGAATTCAGACCTATTTCATATTGTAATGTTTCCTACAAAGTCATCTCAAAGATCTTGACAAATAGGCTTAAGCCCATGCTGCCCCTACTGATTGATGAGAATCAATCAGCTTTCATCGGTGGTAGGAACATTCAGGACAACATTCTTCTTATGCACAACCTCGTTAGGAGTTACTAGAAAAAGGGAGGCTCAAGTGCTTGTGCAATAAAAGTGGATATCATGAAGGCCTTTGATACCGTCAAATGGGAATATCTAATGCGCATCCTATCCCAAATGAACTTCCCACAAAAGTTCATAAATTGGATATACCTATGCATATCAACTGCCTCCTTCGCAATGAACCTCAATGGTTCCCTAACAGGTAACTTTCACAGTTCAAGAGGGCTGCGTCAAGGTGACCTCCTCTCTCCAGGCCTTTTTATACTTATCATGGAAGGTTTCACCCAACTCCTGAAAGCAAACACCCAAGAACTCCCATTTAGGTTCCACCCTAAATGTGAATCCACAAACCTCTCTTCTCTGCCTTTGCAGATGACTTGTTCATCTTATCTTGCGCTGATGTACAATCTATCAGTACCGTTCAACTCATGCTAGATAACTTCAGCAACTTATCTTGTCTATATCCCAACCTTAACAAGTGTGAGGTTTTTGTCTCTGGGGTTTCAGAAGCGAGTCAAAACACTCTGGCCAGTATCCTAGGGATTCCCCTAGGATCTTTACCAATCAAATACCTAGGATTACCACTATTGAATAGGAAGCTTTCATTCATTGACTGCCTTCCCCTACTGAACAAACTTAAGGAAGAATTGGTAGTTGGATTTCCTCCAAATTATCATACGGGGGAAGGCTCGAGTTAATAAACTCAGTGCTAGTGGCAATAGTTAGGTATTGGACAACGACATATTTCCTACCCAGGAAAGTACTTAGAGAAATTGACAAAATTCTAAAAACCTTCCTTTGGGGTGGAGCTAGGAAAGCTAGGGTTAAATGGATGGGCCTTTGCAAGACCAAAGAAGGAGGTCTTGGACTCCCAAACTTGGTCCAAGTCAACAATGTACATTTAATGAAACAAGTATGACACATATACGAGAATAAGGAGGCTCTCTGGGTAAAGTGGGTGCATATTGTTATACTCAAGGGAAAATCACTATGGGAGATCACACCTAGGCCACAAGACATATGGTTATGGAAAAGGCTCCTATGGGTGAGGGACCAGTACGAGCAATTCACCAACCGTATTATAGGAAATGGTTCCACAACCTCCTTTTGATTTGACCCATGATATCCATGGGGAAGATTAATGAAGCACTTCCCTGAACTTAAGCACAAGCTAAACATATGTGTAGAAGCTAAGGTATCTGATGTAATCAGTAGAGGTCACTGGAATCTCCTCTATGGTCGTGGTTGGGACTCCCAAGTCATTAACTTCCGGAATGCTTGCCTAGAAATACGCCCCACGGATAGTGAGGACTACTGGAAATGGATCCCTTCACAATAATTTTCCATCATCAGTGCAACCAAAGCGAATATCCCACCCATCCCTCTCTCTCCTTGGTCCAAAATTGTCTGGAGTAGGTTCCATCTTCCTAGGTTTGCTCTCATCCTCTGGATGGCATTCTGAGAGAGGCTACCCGCTCTGGATAAACTTGCTCAATGGGGCATGGTTGACTCCAGCACATGCCTACTATGTGGAATTCACCAAGAGGATCATAACCATCTATTCTCCAATCGTCCCTATTCTACAGCTGTATGGTTAAATACCCTATCTAAACTCAATTTCCAAACTCACACGTTAACCTGGAGCCACATCTCGAACTGGCTACTCTCAAATAACTAGAAATCAAAGTTTCAAAAAGACTTGGTTTTCCATGGGTTAACTATAGTGGTTTACACAATCTTGCATGAAAGAAACCAAAGGTTGCACAAAGGAATAAAGAAGCACATCCGAACCATTTGTATGAAGATCCTGCAAAATATCCCGTTTAGTGCCTTTGCTTAGAATAGGATTAGGAAATCTTATAGAAATTGGGAATTAGCAGTTTCCCTAGGTTTTCCAATGCGAATTTTCTCTCCTAATTAGTCCTGTTGCATAGCGGGTTACTTACCTTTTATCTGCAAATTGTTCCAAAACTACTGCTTTTCCTTTTACTCTCCTTGCAGGTCTTTCTCAGGTTGCCGCAAACATCCCCATAAAGCTTCAGCAAGATGTCCTCAGGTGGACCAAAACCCACGTCCTTAAATTCTGGAAAGCCAAGAGAATCACTCACAGGGAGCCTGGACTCCTTCGGACTTAACGAACTCAGCGGATGCAGCTGGCTTTTTGATGGAACTTCACTGCCTCTTTACTGATGAACACCTCGGACATCAAAGGAGGGCAGATTTTGAAATCTGAATACTATATGACTATGCACTTGCCTAGATTCTCATCCGCTGTGGATTGCTGCCCTTTGATTTTGGATGGCTGTGTATTTTGAGTTGTTAATAGTTCATATTTCCATTAGTCATTCCGTATATGCTTGACTCGTATTGTCCTTGAAGGCAAATTTTGTAAAGGTTGGCGCTATCTATAGGTTACCATCTTGTAAGCCACCTATTTTCTGGATTTTGGTTTTGGCTCTAGTTAAGCAACTGTTGCCATTGAAAGCAACACGATTTGTACATTGTACAGCAGCCATTTCGGCCTTTCAGTGAAATTTTACTTACAAGAAAAAGGATTAGTAGGAAGATGCTGAAAAGAGATCTTACGAAATGCAAGAAGCGTGAATTATGTGCATATTTGAATAAGACAGAAACGAAAAGGCAGATAAATAGCTTAAATATCTTCCTCACTAATCTCACTTGCTGAAAGGATCTCATGACTAATTATCACACTGCTTCCTGTGGAATGTCAAAATAATGTACCGATGACATTGATTGATGAGGATGCTTTTTTGCTTCTTTAGTTAAGCAGGATCACAAGAGATCATTTTTTCTTTCTTTGTATTTTACGTAAATTATCCCAAAATTTAATTTTTCACCATGCCCCTTTCTCTGCTATGAACTTTTTCGTTCAGTTTCTGTAGTTAGCTTATAATGGTGCTTTTCTTATAAATTAAAAGGCACCATATAGCTTAATGGTTTTGATATTTTATCCATGAATTTTTGTTTGTGACAGCCAGTTGGATTGGGAAAAATTGCAAAGCTTATAAATGCTGGGAAGATAGACTCCTCAGAGTTGATCACGATGAAAACTTTAAAGGTCCAAAGGAATTACTTTCCAGTGCTTCACATCCTGTGTTTCTCATAATTTTCGCTCCACGTTAACTAAATTTGCAGTTACTGTGACAGGAAGCTGGAGCAATAGGGAAGCAGATAGAAGATGGAGTTCGATTGATGGGACGTGGAGCTAATGATATTCAGTGGCCCCTTCATTTTGAGGTAGTCTCACATACAACTGTTCCTCACTAAAAGTTAACAACAACAACAATCGTACCCAGTATATCCCAATGACATCAAAAGTTGTTGCTAGGGTCTGGGGAGGTTAAGAGACAGACAAACAATACTCCATCCCAAGGGATAGAGAGTTTGCTGAGACCCCCAGCTCTATATGTACCTAGATAGTACAATAATAGAATTATGTACTATTGATCAGTTAGCTTATAGGCTACTATAATGCATGTGGCACAAGGCTTGAGTTGACTGAATTGCATACGCTCAAAAAATTCTATATTCATGGGACAAATCACACGTTAACCTCTCCTTGTGAGTTTATCCGAAGTTTACATGGAATGCCATATGCACTTGGCATGCAGAACGAAATCAGGAGGAATGGTAGGTTGGAATACTACTACAACAACATTATCCAATTGCCATAGAGGCTCCCGCCTATAGCGGGATATGAAGGAGTTGAATGTACGCAACCACACCCATGTGTTAGAAGCACAAAGAAGTTGTTTCCTGATGAGTCATAATAATGCGTCAAGCTATGTTGATCAACTACTACTTCACAATATAAGAAGCGCAGCTAATTTAGTAAGTCATTTTGCTTTGTTCCAGCATATATAAATAATAATTTCCGGTATGTTGAAAGAATTTGGAAATTGTTTACTTGGAACGGGGGATGCTGGTAGGGGATGTGCAGGTGAATATAGTATGAAACCGTGTTCTTAATTGATCGTTCATGTTCATTTTATTTTCTCCATCACTAGTTTGGAGCATATCATTTGGAAAAAAAAAAAAATATAAAGTACAAAAAAGTTTAATTGTAGATCATACATCCAATAATGTTAGTATGTGAATCAGCTGTGAGTTCCTTTTCATTTGATGCGTGGTTGTCACGCCTCACCTTCGTTGCTGCCTGGCACTTGTACCTCATCATCGTTTCTCCGGAAACAGTCAAGTCACATATCTAGTTGGCTATCGACCTCTGATCTAGTATGACCCAACCAAGTTGAAAATTGGAGGAATGTGAGCGATATCTGGCAACCCTAGTTTGTCCCGCGCTTTATTGGGGCTGGAAAGTATTGTATTTGTATCATAGTTGAGTTCTTATAGTATACAACAGTATCACTTTCTTCTTTTCTGTCTCTTATTCCTCACTTATTACATATTTCTATTTCGAATGGAGTTAACAACACACTCTTTTTTGACTTTGAAATATGATAGAATGAAACAAAATGACTCGCTAAATTGGCTGCGCTCCTTATATTGTGAAGTAGCAGTTGATCGACACAGCTTGATGCGATTTTCATTATGTGTCATCAGAAAATAACATCTGTGTGTTTCTAGTACATAAATATGGTTACATCCGATCCCCCATAGACTCCTGCCTCTAAGGCAATGAGTAATATTATTGTTGTATTACTCACCTGCTACATGCTCCAAATTGACTTGGGACGAGCAGATAAGACACGACTTACTAGATTTGCACCTCTCTGAGGACATGGTCCAGGATATGAGTTCATGGAGACATAAGATTAAGGTTAACTGATGTATATGTCATATATAGGGACACTTTAGAGTATATTTAGGGACATAGATAGGCGTAGACACTATCTACGCTTTAGATTAACTTTTCACTTGGTTGCGTATGTTATACCGTTGTTTTCTATTACATGTATATATATAAGTGCTGTGTATTTTAATATCGAAAGGCCTTTTTTTGTATTTCTTGAATCTACTCACTAACACACTAGCACTATTATCATGTCATTTATGCAGGTAGAGCCGGAGGTCTCACTGGAAGCATACTCTCCATCCCTTGGGATAGAGGTATTGTCTGCCTACCACTTACCCTCCCCAGACCCTAACGATAGTTTTTGCTGTCGTTGGGATATACTGGGTTCGGATGATGATGATGACGACTCACCTGCTACATGCTGAAGTTTTTTAATTCTAGTATTTGTTATCTATACTTTGGCTAGACATGATAAGAAATGAGGTATACAGAGAAAGGTTATGAGTGGCTAGTATAACAGATAAGATAAGGGAGGAAAGACTGAGATGACTTGAGCATGTCAAGAGGAGACAAAATGACGTCTGTCAGAGCAATTGAAAACCTCACTGTAGTAGGGACGAGGAGTAAAGGTAGGCCCAAACTGACGTGGGATGAGCAGATTAGACATGACTTACTAGAGTTGTACATCTCTAAGGACATGGTCCAGGATAGGAGTTCATGGAGGCAGATGATTAAGGTTAAAGAAGGGTAGACATGATATAGGGACACTTTAGAGCATACTTAGAGGATTAAATAGTCTCTACACTCTAGGTTGACTTGGACTTTTTTGTTTTGGTCTTTGTCTTTCAACTAATTGTGCATATCCACAGTTGACTATTTTAATATCGGAAGCTTTTGATTTATATTTAATATAATTCATTCACTAGTACATATTCCTATTATTGTACTATCTATGCAGGTACGTATAGAGCCGGGGGTCTCACTGGAAGCAAACTCTTTATTCCCTTGGGATGGAGGTATTGTTTGCCTGCCTCTTACCCTCTCCAGACCCTAGCGATAGATTTTGCTGTCGTTGGGATATACTGGGTATGATTGTTGTTGTTGTTTCGGCGGATTGTTCTTTGTATAAGGTTCTTGCCACCTTGGTCTATATGCTACAATAGGTTAGAGAATCTGAATTGCAGTTCCATTAATATTGTGAAATAGCAGTTGATCGACACAACTTGACGCATCATTAGGGGTCATTGAGAAACAACCTCTCTGTGTGTCTTAACACATGTGTATAGTTGCGTACATCCGACCTTCCCTACCCTGTCATAGGCGGGAGCTTCTAAGACAATGAGTTAATGTTGTTGTTGCAATTGCAGTTCCATTAATTGATTGCAAATGCTCCTTGAGAACACTATCTTTACAGGTCTCGAGGGTGACCGTCAGAGCAAAAGCAGCCGTGGAAGCTGCAGGTGGAACCGTGAGGAGAGTTCACTACAACAAGCTAGGATTGAAGGCGCTGCTGAAACCAGAATGGTTTGAGAAGAAGGGCAGGTTATTGCCCAAGGCTGCGAGGCCTCCACCGAAACTGAAAGATAAAGTCGATAGCATCGGCCGCCTGCCTGCTCCAACTAAACCCATCCTCTTTGAAGCTGAGGCAGTTTATGTTTCCCCTGCTTGAGGTTTTCTTGTTTCTTGGAATTCCCTTGTGATGTCTATTTAGGTTATCATGCTTACACCTTTTAATTGGGGATCAGATCTCTTCACTCCCACACCATCACTCCTTTGCTCACCTTCCGCCACGTGGCAGTAAGGGGTGGTGAGGTTAGATGCAGGTGACAGTCTCACAACCCCCTGCTGCCACGTGGCGAGCGGTGGACAAGGAGGTAATGGTGCGGAGGGTGAGGAGATCCCATCTCTTTTAACTGCATCTTTGGAGTTCAACACTGTCTTTTGGTTTTGGCAAAAATTTGAACCATAAAAATTGATGACGATGATACAGTCATATAAGACCACAAGAACAATAACATTATCCCATTGCCTTTGAGGCTTCCGCCTATAGCGAGGTACGAGGGAGTCGGATGTACGCAACCTTACTCATGTGTTATAAACATACAGAGGTTGTTTTCCGATGACGCATAATGATGTGTCAAGCTATGTCGATCAACTTTTACTTCACAATATAAGAAGCGCATCAAATTTAGTGAGTCATTTGACTTTATTTTATCATATTCCAAAGTCAAGAAAGAGTGTGTCCTTCACTGTATTGGAATTGGAAACAAATACAGTCATATAAAAACAAGGTCCAAATCCACTGGTCCAATCAAGTCATATAGGAACAAGGTTCAAGTCTGACGGTCTGTTCGAATGCGCCAGATGATGAAGTACATTTTCAGTGTCTTCAGAAATTAGGAGTTTCTGTTGCAACATAAAAATGTCTGATTTGTGACATTGGTGCATTTGAAGCTCAAATTATGTTGCTAAACCAAGTTTTTCCTTCTGAAAGACGAGGTTATAATTTCAGCCTGACAAAATCACGTTTCTTTTTGTTTTTTGGTTTAACATATGCACACAGGGAGACAAGGTTGGATCTGAACTTTGATTCTCATCACGAAATGCTATGTTCTTTTAGACTAAACCTTGAGAAATTTTATGTTTTCTAATGGTCAGAACTTAATTGTTGAATTATTCATATACACATACACACATATATAAAAAAGACATGTAAGCACGCATACACACTGACACATACACGTGTATATATACATACATATGTACATACAAATCTATACAAACATATGCGTGCACGCACGCACACAAACATATGGTCGGCCGTAATAAAAAAAAACCACCAATGAAAGTAGCGATGGAAGCGAGGTACCTCCTTAAGAACTTATTTTTTCTCATTCAGTGAACTAGGTTTTTGTGTTCCTTCTCGAACTTCTATTTTTTTTGTTAAAGGAGATTCAAGAAAAGATGGAATAAGAAGATGTGTATTTAGAACGAACAAAAGATAGGAGTTGAGATGGGGAGTTAGCAAAGTTAGACAATCTCTCACACACACAAACATACACACACAAGCACATGCTTGTGTGTGTGTATATATACACACACATGCTTGTGTGTGTATGTGTGTACACAGGCAGATACATGTTCATATGTATGCATATATATATATATGTGTGTGTGTGTTTGTATGTATATGTGTGTATATATTTGTGTATAGAATAAACACAGCTCCATGTTTTTGTCATGATTGAGTGACTTCTTGCGCGACACAAAATATACCTCCATTGGGGGAGAGAATACGGAGTAAAGGGTCTTTGAACTGCAACATACAAAGTTAGAAGATGCTTTATTTAATCACATGATTATAAAAGAAAGTGCGTTGCATCAGAATTATGGACATACTTTTTTGTTTTGTTTTGAATAGTATATACAGATACAAACATACACATATAGACCCTCATGTGTATATGTGTGTATGTGTATGAAAAAAAATCTGCTGCAACATTTTAATTGGCAATGGCTCAAATCAAAACCACCATTATTAGCAAAAGTCAACTAGGTACCCACTTGTTGCTATTAATTAATTAAGCAATTTATTCCCCAAATCAGTATGACATATGGAGAATACAAAGTCAATTTAATCTCCCAACATAAATCAAGTTGATTGATACCTAGGATTATGCTTCGACGACGACAACAACGCATACCCAGCATATTCTAACTACATCAAAAGCTCTCGTTAGGATCTGAGGAGGGTAAGAGGAAGACAAACAATAATTCTATCTAAAAGGATAGAGAGTTTAATTTCAGTGAAACCTGTTGAATTCTGCTAGAGTTATTGTACTTAAATATTGTAAAGTTTGACTTCACGTCCATGATCCATTCCATGGATTCCTTTCGCAAAAAATACCAAACATATGTTACTATATTTTTTCCCCTGTTTTTTCTTTCTACCAGAAGACATATGGTCTTTTTTTTTTTCTTTGGGCTATTTTAGTTTTGATTTCATCCTTTCAGGTAAAATACTAGACATCATATTCATTCGTCATTCAACAAGAGATAAATAAATTAGGTCGACACTTGTGCATTTTAAGCTCAACCACTCTACTGATATGAAAATTTTCTTACTTGTCTACATCTCGCTGGTTTGATAAAAACTCTTGTATTTTATTCGCTGTATTGAAGGACATATATATAAGTACGTATATGATGGTTACAGAAGATTACAATCATAAATGAAACAAAATTTGCATCAAAGATCACATGAGAAAGTTGTTGAGATGGTTGATAAAGCTTATACAAGATCACATAAGATACACCCTTAACAGCTCCCTCAAGCCGTTGGCCGTGGTCGGAGGTGAAGAAGAAATTGAAGAAGAAAAAACCAAGTCATGGACAAGGGTTTGATGAACCTGATCAGTAAAATCAAAAACCCGCACTTGCAACGCCCCTCGAGCAACCTGTTTTCTAACAAAATGATAATCAAATTCAGCATGTTTAGTACAAGCATGAAGAACATGATTTGCAGTCATGTAGATGGCTCCAATATTATCACCCCAAAGGACCACTTGTTTAGTTATAGGAAACCCAATTTCGCTAAAGAAAGAAAGAATGTAAAGAACTTCAGAAGTAGCATTTGCAATGCCTTTATACTCACTTTCAGTTATGCCCCGCACCCTCCGTAGGTTAATCAAAAGGCCAAGAAGGAATTAAACGGAGCTTAATGATAGTCAACGGAAATAAATTAGACATTAAGTATGAGGATTAATTAGAAATTAATGAGAGGATTAAATAGTATTTAATTTTAGAATTAAATAATAAAGGTTTATCCCTTAAGATAAATAAGATAAAAGATATAATTTAGAAACATCAAATTTTACCCTAAATCCTTATTTAACTGACAACGTCAGTTTTCTCTCCTCCCCATTCTCAGACGACGCAATTTTCTTCCCCCTAGGCGATTTTAAGGCCCCTCTGCAACCCTAGGGAAAACTCTCTCCGGGAATCAATCAAATCCTCGTCCGTTCTTCAATCCGTCTTCAAGTAATCAAAGGCAAGTAATCATCTTATAAGTTCCTACGTTTTGTGAAAGAAAACTGGCCTATTTTGATATCAAATTAGATCACCATGCAGTAGTTTCGTTTTGTGATTATTTGTATATGATCTAGGTGTTTTGGTTTCGAGATTTGGCCGATGTATATGAAAAAGCATTCGTTGTTGTTGTTGATTATGTGAAATCCTACAAATCCCTACCCCTTGAACCCTTTCTTGTTGTGATTTCGTGGCTGCGTGGGTTTGAGGGAAAAAGGTAGGATTTTTGGGGTTGATGAGGTTGGAAAAAGTGCGTACCAGGCTTGGATTTCGTTTGCGATGTGCGTAGCGTTGAATCTTCAGTATTAAGCGTGAATGATAGCAGGATTGGCTTGAATGAAATGGGTGGATGGAGATTGGAAACGTTGGCTGAGATCTGCAGAAAATTGCAGAAGAATTTCTGGAAAAACGCTGACATCGATCGATCGATGTCAGAGATCGATGTCCTCTGTTGGACATCGATCGATCGATGTAGGTGAGATTGAGAGATCGACGTCCACTGACGGACATCGATCGATCGATGTATAGGAGGGTTGAGAGATCGATGTCCACTGACGGACATCGATCGATCGATGTATAGGAGGGCTGAGAGATCGATGTGTTCTATTGGACATCGATCGATCGATGTGAGGGTATGATGTCACATCGATCGATCGAAGTGAGGGGATGATGTCCATCAGTTTTGTGGGAAAATAGAGGAAGGAAGAGGGAAGCTCGGGGAATCTTCGGGTGACCTTAGAGACGTTTTAAGACCTGATTAAAGGTAGTCTAAGTCTTGGGAACATGACTTAGGATGGTGAATCTAATGGGTGATTTTAAAGGGGTCTCGAATCGAGTTTCAATGTGGATGACTTAGAAGGGTTAGGTAATGAACGTACGAGGTGTCTAAGAGTTTAATGATGGGAGTGCTCACGTTCGTGTATGAAGTTTGGTAGCAAGATTAAGTGATGACGATCTAGTTAAAGTCTAAGCGTTGATGTGTAAGCTAGAGAAATTGTGTGTGTGTTACTTGTACTTGCGCATGTGATTATGAACTGCATATGTGAACGAGAAATGTGATTGAAACGAGGAGTCTCGCATCATGGCACGTGCATTGCATATGGTTTTGAAAAAGAGATGTGCTTCGGTACATATTTGCGAAGGTAACATGTAATGTAAACCGGGATGGAAATATAAGCTGGGGCGCATTGCAGGGCACAAAAGGCTGTAAAGTAAACCGGGATGGAAATATAAGCCGGGGCGCGTTACAGGGTATAAAGTCCTCTGCAATGTTAATCGGGATGGAAATATAAGCCGAGGTGCATTGCAGAGTTTTACGAGATCTGTGATGTAAATCGGGATGGAAATATAAGCCGAGGCGCATCACAGAGCATACGAGCCTGTAACGTAAACTGGGATGGAAATATAAGCCGGGGCGCGTTACAGGGTAACGAGTTACGAGACCGGATATTGTGACATGCATTGCACTGATTTGAAAAGAAATGGCTCATGCATTTGTGATTGTGTAGTGTAGTACATATTTTGACATGCATCACAAGAGTCGTTGTGGTATGGATGTGCGTGGTAATTGATTGTCAGTGAGTGGTTAGTTGCGTTCGAATTGCTGTACTTGCTGTTACGTGATTCGTTTACTTATTTGGAAGTTTTACAAGACATATGCCCCACAATCCCCTTGAAATATCTATTACTCATGTCTTGCCATGTGTTGATCCCGTATGTCTTATAAGCGGGTTACTTGCTAGCGTTTTCGCTAAGGGTACTGCCTTTGTCTTTGCAGATGAACCTAGTTACGACATGATTTTCATTGAGGACGACGACGAGTGGACAGAATGGGATGTTTAGACCGTGTGGAGTGGATTGATTAGATAGTTTTCCGTCATTTCTGTTTCTTAATTCATTTGGGATTTTAGATGGCTGCGACCATACACAGTTCCTTTGGTATTCACATTGTCTTTTGACGTTCTGCATTAAAGGTTTAGATTGACGAGATATGTTTCCGCGCTTATTTCTCTTACGTCAATGATGATGTGTGTTCGAAAGATGAGACGTCTTGTAGTCTTCTCAGTAAGCTACGACGGGTGTACCGGTTCGGATTCCGCTGTCCGGGTCGGGGCGCTACACTTTCCGTAGAAGAACATGTTGGAGAAATTGGAAGTTTGGACCTTGGTCCATTAAGAAAAGTTGCAAAACTTGGTTTAGCAACATAATTTGAGCTTAATTATGATTAGTTTCCATTAATGAAAATCGAAAACTAATGGGTCCTTAATAATCTACGTAACTAGCAGTTAATTTTAGGCCTGGGAATCACTCAATTACGATACCGGGTGAATGAGAAATTAATGCTCAAAGTAGATGGAAAACATGAGTTAGAGGCTGATGTGTCCTATTCTTAGGAGGCCACATCACCCTTATGGAGGAATACCACATTGGACATTTGAAATTATTTAGCCACCTTATAAATGGCTAGAATGGACACTTTAGATGTGCCCTTGGGGCATGAGAAGTTTTTGACCGGAGGGAAGACCTGAAAGTGCCACACGCGCGCGCATCGCTTGTCCCGCTGGCTCGGGCTCGTGGGCCGGACCGGTTCTTATCTTTTTGGAGAAAATTTATTTGGGCTTTTGGATTAATTATTTTTTGTAAATAGTTAAAGGCTTCAAGCCTAGCTGCACAGCGGCCCAAACGTCTCCAGGACCAGTCCATTATCGTAAACGGTTTTTCAAATGAAATGTTATCGTAAACGCGTTTTCAAACAAAACGTCTCCAGGTCCCGGTTTAGGATCAAACGGTTTTTTCAAACGGGTTGATCTAATAGCTTCCTATATGCGATAAGATCAAACGTTTTTGATCTAACGGTGGCAGAAAAGACAGCTTTGATTCAACGGCTGAACTTCAAACTGACCTAACCGCCAACCAAATGTGGTTTTCATACGACGCTCCAAGATGAACCGTGTGGTTCTGTTTTCCATCTAAAGGCTAAGATTTGGATGGTTCAAACCGTCCAACAGATGACGCGTCAGTTTTCATCCGACGGCTCTAGCTCATCTACGGTTTTGATCCGACGGTCACAAATCCATCTGCATAACCAATTCTCCAACTGACTCCCCCATATAAACAGAGGCAGGGTATGCGATCAGAACACACTCCTCCTCTGCATTCGTTGCTTTCTGCATTCGTAGCTTTATACTTTCTGCATCACGTCCAACAGAAGTCAGGACACTCGAAGGTTCGCTGCAGTTCAAGTTAAGCAGTGCCGCTCAACTGCAAGTACCCGTTGTATCCTGGGAGACGGTTGCTAACGCCGGTTAGGCACAATATACCGGAGCAATACGTCTTAAGGACAGAGTTCTCGACTCGTCCCGAGTTTGGTTTACTATTTACTGTTTTCATACGCACACACCGAACGATTGCGTCTTGGTACAGTATTGATTTTTTCCAACAATCTTAAGACGTATTTGATTCAATTAATTGCTGTACTATTTTTCAAATTCTGTACGCAAAGTAGTATTCATACTGATTTGCAGTCTCTTTCTACCCATTTCTTATATCCAACTCTGTTCTGATCTATACGTTTTAATCGAACTGAACAGGAATGGAAAACGAAAGCTCGAATCTGTTCAAGGCTTTAACGGTGCACACTCCGTGTCTACACCTGACGGGACCAATAATGTTGCTGCTGGTGTGCCATATAACACAGTTCTCCTGGCCCCAAGAGGAGGGCCTCAGATGAATCCGGCGGCTACAGCTGCACACGTAGAGAAGCCGAAAAAATTTGCTGGCAGTTTCTTCAAGAGATGACAGCAAAAGATGCTGTTTTATCTCATAGCACTGGGCTTGGCCAAAATGCTGAGCGAAGATCCACCAGTGGTAGAACCTGTGGAGGATCAAAATCAGAACATGCAGAATGCCTTGGGTGCTGAAGCATGGGAGTACACAAATTTCTGTTATTTGAATCTCATTTTGAGTTGACTGGATAATACTATCTGTGGCGTGTTTTGTGCTTATAAAACTGCAAAAGCGTTGTGGTTGGCTTTAGATAAAAAATATGGCACAGAAGATGCTGGCATGAAAAAGTTAATAGTTGGAAAATTTCTCGATTATAAAATGCTAGATTGCAAAACTGTCATTTCGCAGGTTGAAGAAATACAGATGTTGGTATCTGAAATGGAAGAGGAGAGCATGACGCTCAGTGAATCTTTCCAAGTTGCGGCTGTGATTGAGAAGCTACCTCATTCGTGGAGGGAATTTAAGAGCTATCTCAAGCACAAACGAAAGGAAATGAAGATGGAAGATCTGATTGTCCGGCTTCGGATAGAGAAGGACAATCGTCGTGCTGATAGAAAGCTAACCACTCTGTTTGGTCAAGCCAAGGCTCATGTTGCTGAGGCAAGAAACAAGAAGAAGAATAACACTTTGGGCGTAAACGTCAAGGGCAAAGAGATTGCAAAGAAGTTCACGGGTGAGTGTTATAACTGTGAGAAACCAGGACATCGTAGCAGTGACTGCCGAAAGCCCAAAAAAATCAAGGTCAAACCAACGCAAAGGCAAATCTGGTCGGCGCAATGGAAGATCTGCATCTCTGCGCAGTGGTGACTGAGTGCAACGCAGTGGGGAATCCGCATGAATGATGGGTGGACACAGGGGCCACTCGACATGTATGTGCCAACAGGGCAATGTTCAATGACTATGTACCCACAACAAATAATGAACAACTCTTCATGGGAAACTCCGACAGCTCGAAGATCGGGCAAGGTAGTTCTGAAACTGACCTCAGGAAAGGAGCTGGCCCTGCAGAATTGTTGCATGTTCCTGACATCCGAAAGAACATGGTATCTGGTGCTCTACTAGTCAGTCATGGTTTCAGACTAGTTTTTGAGGCAAACAAATTTACTCTTTCTAAGAATGACTTGTATTTGGGAAAGGGGTACCTTACTGATAACATGTTTAAATTGAATGTTATGACGATTGTACCCAAGAAAGTTGCGCCCAATGAGGCTAATAAAATTATTTCCTCTTCTGCTTACATGCTTGAGTCTTCCTGTTTATGTCATTTTCGTTTGGGACATGTTAATTATAAGTCAATATAACGAATGATTAATCTTGACTTATTACCCAAACTGGACTTTACTAATAATGAAAAATGCCAAATATGTGTTGAAGCAAAAATGACAAAAGCACCATTTCCTTCAACGGAACAAAACACTGAACCCTTGTATTTAATTCGTACAGACTTGTGTGATTTAAATATTGTGCAAACAAGAGGAGGTAAAAAGTATTTTACAAATTTTATGGACGATTGCACTAGATACTGTTATGTTTATTTGCTAAGTAGCAAAGATGAGGCCATTGATGCTGTTAAAGATTATAAGAATGAAGTAAAGAATCAACTTAGCAAACGAATTAAAACAATTCGAAGTGATAGAGGCGGAGAATATGACACACGTTTTAATGATTTCTGGTCAGAAAATGGCATTATTCATCAAACGACTGCACCATATTCACCTCAAACGAATGGTATTGCAGAACGCAAAAACTATACTCTAAAGGAAATGATGAATGCTATGTTGATAAGTTCGGGTTTACTCAAAACTTGTGGGGGGAAGCAATTCTATCTGCCAACGTTATTTTAAATAGGATTCCGTCTAAGAAGATGGATAAAACCCCATATGAACTTTGGAAAGGCTATAAGCCTAGTTACAAATACTTGAAAGTGTGGGGGTGTCTGGCAAAGGTTGTTGTACCTAAACCAAAACAAGTGAGAATCATGCCTAAAACGATTCATTGCATATTCATAGGTTATGCAACGAACAGTAGTGCATATCGTTTCTTAGTGCACAAATTGGACATTCCCGAAATACATGAAAATGTTGTCATGGAGTCGAGGAATGTAGTGTTCTTTGAAAATGTCTTTCCGAAGAAAGACAAAAACAGTGAAGAAGCTAGCATTAGTAAGCGAGTGCGTGAGACGACCCCCTAAGAGACTGTGGAATCTCGTCAAAGCAAACGAGCCCAAATACCGACATCTTTTGGACCAGATTTTCTAACCTACATGGTAGAAAACGAGTCAAGATCTTTCTCTAAGTCAATGAAAACTCCAGAAGCTCCTTTCTGGAAAGAAGCAGTAAATAGTGAGATAGATTCCATTCTTCAAAATCACACTTAGGAGTTGGTAGATCTTCCACCAGAAAGTAAACCACTCGGATGCAAGTGGATTTTTAGGAAAAAACTGAAAGAAGATGGATCTATTGACAAGTACAAGGCCAGATTGGTAGCCAAGGACTACAGGCAGAAAGAAGGATTTGACTTCTTTGACACCTACTCACCAGTGACTAGGATCACTTCCATAAGGATGCTAGTGGCTATTGCTGCAGTCTATGATTTAGAAATCCATCGAATGGATGTGAAGACTGCCTTTCTGAATGGTGAGTTAGAGGAAGAAATTTATATGGAACAACCCGAAGGGTTTGTCGTCCCAGGACAAGAAAGGAAAGTGTGTAGGCTTGTTAAGTCTCTGTGCGGACTTCAACAAGCACCCAAGCAATGGAATTTAAAGTTTGATAAGGTAATGATGTCAAATGGCTTCCAGATGAGTGAGTGTGACAAGTGTGTATACATCAAGAGCACACCAAACGCCTATGTGATAGTATGTCTCCATGTAGACGACATGCTAATCATGGGCAGTACTCATGACATTATCTTGAATACAAAGATGTCAACACGGAATTTCGATATGAAGGACATGGGGGTTGCCAATGTTATTCTATGAATTAAAATTTCTCGGATAGCTGATGGTCTTGTTATGTCGCCAACCCATTATATTGAATCTGTTATCAAACGATTCAATATGTTTGAAACAAAACCAATAAAAACCCTACTTGACTTAAGTATACACTTAAGGAAAAATCGAGGCGAACCTGTAGCTCAATTGAAGTACTCGCAGGTAATAGGGAGTCTAATGTACATAACTAATTGTACAAGACCAGACTTAGCTTGTTCAGTAAACAAATTAAGCAGGTTTACTAGTAATCCAAGTGATGATCATTGGAAAGCTCTAAATAGAGTGATGAGGTATCTGAAATACACAATGAACCTTGGATTACATTATACAAGATATCCAGCAGTATTAGATGCAAATTGGATATCAGACAGTAAGGACTCGAAGTCCACCAATGGATACTTATTCACTGTTGATGGTGCTACTGTGTCGTGGAAATCCACAAAAAAAAGTGCATAGCTCGGTCCACTATGGAAGCTGAGTTTATAGCACTGGATAAAGCTGGGGAAGAGGCTGAATGGCTTTGAAATTTCCTAGAAGATGTTCCATGCTGGCCTAAGACAATCGTTCCTATTAGCATACACTGTGATAGTCAGTCAGCTATAGGACGTGCTCAAAGCAGCATCTACAATGGTAAGTCACGACACATACGTCGGAGGTATAACACCATTAAAAAGTTGATCTCTAATAGCGTGATTTCTATTGATTACATAAAATCAATGGAGAATCTTGCGGATCACCTTACAAAAGGCTTACCTAGAGACCAGATATCAAAATTGACAAACAGAATGGGACTAAAGCCTATAATGCAAGAATCTTTGTAATGGTAACCCAACCTTGTTGACTGGAGATCCCAGAATCTTGGTTCAATGGGACAACTAAGTTATGAAGTTTCAGTTTGTCACTTACTCATTCCGTTACATGAGAGTGCTGTCAGCAGAGAATATTTAGAGTAAGCTAAAGCTTTCAATGATTTTCTATATCTTGATACATCAAGTGGGGTATGGCAGAATGCTCCTGATAGGAATCACCTATGTAAGTGTGAAGTGGGTCCGCTTCTATGAGAACTCTGTGAGGCAAGATTTCTCTAAAATACTTTCTGAAACCAAGTTGTTCACGGCCAAAACGAATACAACCATGAGAACCAAAAGAGTATTAAAGGAAATGTTGTGTGAGTATTGTTGTCTAAGTTCACAGCAAAGGCTGACTGGTTCAAGACATCAAGTCACTAATTAGCCGAGTGAATCCGATGGTACATTACTATGAAAGGTTCAAAGCCAGAAGCTATCTCTTCTGATGCAACGTTTTCTTGTCTGGCTTTTCCTTAGAGTCTGCATCTGTATTTGCATTAATTTTCATTCATGTGGGGGATTGTTGGAGAAATTGGAAGTTTGGGCCTTGGCCCATTAAGGAAAGTTGCAAAACTTGGTTTAACAACATACTTTGAGCTTAATTATGATTAGTTTCCGTTAATAAAAATCAAAAACTAACGGGTCCTTAATTATCTACGTAACGAGTAGTTAATTTTAGGCCTTGGAATCACTCAATTACGATACCGGGTGAATGAGAAATTAATGCTCAAAATAGATGGAAAACATGAGTAGAGGGTGATGTGTCCTATTCTTAGGAGGCCACATCACCGTTATGGAGGAATACCACATTGGAAATTTGAACTTATTTAGCCACCTTATAATTGGCTAGAACAGACACTTTAGATGTGCCCTTGGGACATGAGAAGTTTTTGACCGGAGGGAAGACCTAGAAAGTGCCACACGCACGCGCATTGCCGCCCGTCCGGCCGGCTCGGCTCGGGCTCGTGGCTCGTGGGCTCGTGGGCCGGACTGGTTCCTATCTTTTTGGAGAAAATTTATTTGGGCTTTTGGATTAATTATTTTTTGTAAATAGCTAAAGGCTTCAGGCCTAGCTGCGTAGTGGCCCAAACGTCTCCAGAACCAGTCCATTATCGTAAACGGTTTTTCAAACGAAACGTTATCGTAAACGCGCTTTCAAACATAACGTCTCCAGGTCCCGGTTTAGGATCAAATAGTTTTTCAAACGGGTTGATCTAACAACTTCCTATATGCGATAAGATCAAACGGTTTTGATCTAACAGTGGCGGAAAAGGCAGCTTTGATCCAACGGTTAAAGTTCAAACTGACCTAATCGCCAACCGAATGTGGTTTTCATCCGATGCTCCAAGATGAATCGTGTGGTTCTGTTTTCCATCTAAAGGCTAAGATTTGAACGGTTCAAACCGTCCAACAGATGACGCGTTGGTTTTCATCCGACGGTTCTCGCTCATCTACGGTTTTGATCCAACGGTCACAAATCCATCTGCATAACCGATTCTCCAACCGATTCCCCTATATAAACAGAGGCAGGGTGTGCGATCAGAACACACTCCTCCTCTGCATTCGTTGCTTTCTGCATTCGTAGATTTATACTTTCTGCATCACATCCAACAGAAGTCAGGACACACGAAGGTTCGCCGCAGTTCAAGTTAAGCATTGCCGCACAACTGCACAGATACCCGTTGTATCCTGGGAGACGGTTGCTAACGCCGGTTAGGCACAGTATACTGGAGTAATATGTTTTAAGGACAGAGTCCTCGACTCGCCCCGGGGTTGGTTTACTATTTACTGTTTTCATACGCACACACCGAACGATTGCGTCTTGGTACAGGATCGATTGTTTCCAATAGAACAAACAATATGGGCTGCTTCTTAGCTGGCCAAAATATTAGAGAAGACTCAATGCTTCTAAGGCATAGCTCACTTGGTAATTGAGTTGGGAAATTGCTCTTAAAGGTGTCAGGTTCGAATCGGAACATGCGCAGAGTGGGAGTAACAATGCTATTCGGCCTTGAATGGCCAAATGCTTAAATCCGCCCCAATTGGGTGCAGGATTACAGACACGGTATGTAGTGGTCTCCTTATGTTGGTTCTGGCAACACTTTATTAATCTAGAAGATCGCTTAGCTTGTGATTTACATCCTCCATAAATCTCTATAGGGATAGGCAGTGATCTCTGAGATCAGGGATTTGGCCTTTTTTCTCCCCGAAAGAATCAAGGTAAACACCATAACAACTTGTAGAACGTCTATCATGTGGGCAGCCCCCCAGTCGGTATCACTATAACAGTGTAATTGAAAATCAGTATTATAAGAGAGAAATAAGCCATAGGAACTGGTTCCTTTGAGGTAATAAAGCAAGTGTTTAATTGCCTTCCAGTGAACATCAGTGGGGCTACGCATAAATTGACAAAGTTTGTTAACAGAAACAACAATATCTGGTTTAGTCGTAGTGAGACATTGTAGAGCTCCGAAAATTTTGCGATACTCCTCACCATTTTCAAGTGGGTTTCCTGTAAATTTTGATTAAAAGAAAAACTGAAGAGTCTATAGGAGCAGAGCATGGTTTGGCATGAGTCAGACCCGCTCGTTGAAGAATGTCATGCACATATTTTGACTGGTGAAGCAAATACACCAGGAGCTTGGTAATCCATTTGAATTCCAAGAAAGTAGGAAAGAGAACCTAACCACATGGGAATCTCAACTTTAAGCTTAGAAAGTACATGTCCAATAGCCTTCGACAAAAATTTGTCAAGATAATATTGTTATATTAGTTTGTAAAGGTAATAGAAAGAAGAATCAATGTTGATTGAAATTTAAGTAAAGCAAGAATAGCTTGGCACACGACTTGGATCGATCTATGTATCAATTGGATCGATCTAAGTGACTGAAAAAGTGTTCTGTTTGACTTCGATCGATCACATCGCTTCGATCGATCACATCGATCGATCAAAGTGACTTGTATCGATCATGTCTCAGTTGGATCAATCCAAGTGGATGAAAAATGAAACTGAGTATTCTAAGTGACTAGGATCGATCACTTCGATCAATCGAAGTCCCCTGGGTGCAAAGTTAGAACACACTGTCTGACTTAGATCGATTTGGATCGACCACTTCGATCAATCGAAGTCCCCTGGGTGCGAAGTTAGAACATACTGTTTGACTTTGATTGATCGATGTGGCCAACATGTGTAACTTTTCATTAAAGTAGTAACTTATGCACCAAGAGACATATCCAATCACTCATGAACAGTTTTGGGCATCTGATATGATGTTCAAGGGCCTATATAAAGGCTCTTTTAACTCATTTCTAAGACACCTTTATCAAAAGATTAACCTTGCATTCAAATTCTTCTTCCTTTCTCAATACATTCTCACTTGAAAATTCATTTGAGTTTCTTTCTTTATTGCTGAGTTAAGAAACCGTTGGCTTGTTGTATTCTAGAAGAAAACTTGACTATAACCCTACAACAACTAGTGAGGGCAAACATTCCGTACAGAAAGTGTGTCAACACGCCTCAAGCCATCTCTTTTTGACTACTTCTTCTATTCTCGTCGCTCACATCCATTCTCTAACAAATATCATCAACATAACACACAATAAAAGCTCTGGCACTGCCATGATTATAAATAAACAATGAGGGGTCTGCCTTGGAAGCCATAAAACCAACGGAGAGAAGAAATGCATATAGTCCTTAAAAACATCTTTGAGGTGTTTGTTTGAGAACAAAAAGAGAGCGTAGAAGCTTACATACATAATCGGAATGAGATCTGTCAACAAAGCCGATTGGTTGCTCCATATAAACATCATTTTTTAAGTAACATCAGAGACATCAATTTGTTTCATAGACCATTTCTTTGCAACTCCCAAGGACAAGATAGAGCGAATGGTGGTAGCCTTGATGACAGGACTAAAAGTCTCTCCAAAATCATAACCTGGTTGCTGAGTGAAACCTTTCGCAACAAGACAAGCTTTAAACCGTTCAACCCTCCCATCCTGTTTTCTTTTGATACGATAAACTCACTTGTTACCAACAATGTTTTTGTTATTATGACGAGGAACGTTTACCCATGTTTGATTATCCATTAAGGCAGTGTATTGGTCAATCATTGCAGTACGCCATTCATCATGCTTATGTGCTTGGGTAAAGGTGGAGGGCTTATGGATAAGGTAATCTGTGGAAGTAGATTTAGTAGCAAGATGGGCAGCGCATTTTTTCATAGTGGAGGGATGGAGGTGTTATAAAACTGAATCGAGTAAAGAGAGTAGAGGAAGTAGTAGAGAGATAGCTGAGACGTGTAGACACACTTTTCATAAGGAATATTTGCATTCACTAGTTGCTGCAGGGTTATAGGCAAGTTTCTTCCTAGGATACAACAAGCTAACAATTTTTAATATTATCAATAAGAAAATAAACCAAATGAACTTTGAATTGAGAATGCAACGACAAAGAAAAAGAATTTGAATGTGTTGAAGGAGTCTGCAGAAATAGACAGTGACTAGTCGAGCTATGGTGCCTAGTTGAAGTGAACAAAAGACTAGTGACCAGCTGAGCTGAGGTGCCTAGCTGAGCTAAAGGAAGAAGTAAAGGAGTACCGAGCCGAGGTGCCATACTGAGGTGAGGATCAAAGATGAACAGGGAAAGATTAAGGAGTGTCGAGCTGATGAGCTAAGTTGAAGTAAGACAGTAGAAGAAGTACCGAACCGAGGTGCCTAACTAAGATGAGGTCAGAAGTACTCGAGCTGAGAAGAAGTGCTGAGCTAAAACATACAGTGTCGAGATGACAGAAAGCAGTGCTGAAGAGAAACAATGCAATGCTGAGGTGATGAGATAAAACGCCAAGGTGAAAAATGTTGGAATCTAGATGGAGTACCAAGCCAAAAGAAAAAGTGCTGAGGTAAGCTAAAATGAGGAAAGACCAAGGTAATAAAGTATCTGAGCTAAAGGAAAGAATGTTGAAGCCGAGGTGACGAAGTAAAGGCACTAAAGGAAAACAACAATGAAGAATGCCAAGCTGAGGAGACTAGGTGAAGGCATAAACAAATGGACCAAGCTGCGCTGAGCAAAACAACAACATCAGAACAAAGATTAACAGCAGTAACAGAGACAACACTGCTGAGATGAAATACTTAGACAAATAAGAAACCTCGGAGGCAGCAGTGAAAAGATAAACAGAGGCACAGTGCAACAAAAGTATTTATACGAATATACTATACATACATCCACTAGATCAATGGACCAATAAACAATTGTAAATAAAAATATTGCCGTTAGAAATAGCCATTGGTGGCTTGAGGTGTCTTACCTCTTCCAAGCCTTGTAAAAGGCAAACACTTGTACATTTCCACAACAAGTTCTGCGAATGAAGAACTCAAAGCCTGAATAAAATTTTCATAATATTCAGCCTCCAAATTCTATCCTTCCATTTTATAATTGTTCTTATAAATTCTACAATATATGCTCTTCCAAATACTTTAAAACACTTGCTTCCCCTCCATACTCTACGCTTCTGAAAATCTAACAGAATGCAAGATAGAACAAGAGATTAAGGTATCTTGAAATGTGTCAAAAGAGCCTTTTTATAGACTCTTGAACATCATATCAGATGCCCAAAACCGTTCATGGATGATTGGATATGTCCCGTGGTGCATAAGTTACAACTTTAGATGAAAAGTCACACCTATTGGCCACATCGATCGAAGCTTCATAGCGTGTTCCAACTTTTCATCCAAGTCACTTCGATCAGTCAAAGTATCGATCGAAGTCACATCGATCGATCTATGTGATCAATCTACATTGGACAGTATACTCCGAATTTGCACTCAGGATACATCGATCGATTGAAGTGATCGATCCATGTCATTTTGATCGATCGAAGTCATGCAAAATACTCAGCTTCATTTTTCCATCCACATGGATCGATCCAACTGATACATGGATTGGTACATATCATGTGCCATGCTATTCTTGCTTTTAAACTCTAATTAACCCTCATTCTTCTTTCCATTGCCTTTACAAACTAATATAATAAGAGGTGCATGTGGAGAGTTCGAGGAGGGGAAGTTGATGGCTACATACATAGAAGGAGAGCATTTTTGAGGTTGATGCTTGAGTCTGGAACATTGGAGATTTTATTTCCATCAAGAGAGGAGGAAATAGAAGGGTAGACGGGTCAGAAGTAGGAGGAGCAGGGTGATGAATAGACTGCTCATATCGGATGGCTTCAGGAGTAGTTGGGGAATAAGAGATTGGCGGCCGAGACTTGTGTGTTCACCAAGTATGGATATTTTTCGGATATTTTTTGATGGTGAGAACAAATTTATACTTGAGTGTGTTCTTTGAAAATAAATAAACTTGCGGAAGCATAAAGAACACGAGATGTATAGAGGTTCAAGTCAAAGACTCTACTCCTCTACCTTCTTGGTTTTCACAAGAAGGATTTTTGAAATAAGGATTGTTATTTTTTTGGGGAAAACAATAATCAAAGAAAAACTTACAAAGTAAGAAACTAGGCCACAAGCCTAGACCACAACCAAGAAATACCAACCCCTTGAAGTCTAGCCTCTAAAAAACTTCCTTGCTCCTCAAAAAATTCTTGTTGGGAGTATGATGCACCACTACACCATCAACTAACCCTCCAAGATTTGGATTTCTTCAAACAAGAAGCACCCTTGCTTCTTGACCAACGATATACACTTAGCTCCTCACAATATTCACTCAAGAAGAAGACTCTTCTTCTTTACAAATCACAGCTCTCACAAATCAAGTAAAATATACAATGATACAACTACTTTGAGAGCAAAATCTTGAGAGAAACTTGAGAGCTCGTAGGCAAAAATTTGAAGAATGAAAAGTGATGAAAACCCTTGTTTTATCACTTCACTAGCCATTGTCAACCTTGCAGGAGAGAAAGAGAAGTTTTGTCTCTTGCGATGACAAGTCTTCTTCCACGGAGATCTTCTCTTGGATGAATACAAGCTTCTTGAGGAAGCTTCTTCTTGAAAGCTCAAAGAAGAAAGAGGGCATTCTCCAAAGTGGGAGTGGAATCTGTGACGTTTCACTAAAAAGGAGGACACAAATGTCAAGTAATCATAAGAAAGTGCAGCATAAAACATTTGCAACGTTGAGTCACATGAAGCACCTGATGCGATTTATGAACATGCATTCAATGTGACATGGAGCGCCTAATGTGTGTTTGAACTGGCGTTCAATGTGACATAAAGCGTCTTAAGTGAATTAGCGACACTTGTTCAATGTCACATGAATCGCCTGTTGTGGACAACAGAACTTGTTTGAAGTCATATAAAGCGACTGATCTCAACCTTCATACTTGTTCGAAGTAATTCTGAGTTTTGTCAAAAGTAACTTGATATTCGTGTCCATTTTGGGGGGAAACGGTCTATTTGACTTTTGTACCACACATGAAGCACTTGTTAAGGCGTTCAAAGTGTGCTGTTACACAGCTTGATACATGAGGCACCTTATTTAGGCGTTCGAAGTGTCTTGGTTTCCAAACACTTCACATGAAGCGCCTTATCTAGGCATTCGAAGTGTTTTGGTCTCCAACCACTTCACATGAAGCGCCTCATGCAGGCGTTCGAAGTATACTGGTCTCTAGACACTTCACATAAAGCACCTTATGTAGGAGTGTACTGGTCTCCAAACACTTCACATGAGGCGCCTTATCTAGCGTTCCAAGTGTCAATTATGCAAATCATCAAAACTTAACATATTCTAACATTCTTCCTCTTTTTGATGATTTCACAATTTGCATAAAGATTTGCTCCCCTTAACTTATGCTCTCCCTCACATTGTGCCTAAACTTTTCGTAAGTAGAAATGTTGAATCAAATTTTCATGATGCATATAACACTAAAGAAAAATCATCATCATCAATTCAAAACGAAAGCAAAGGAAATCCATTTCATTTCTATTCACATCATAGAACACAAGAATTTTGTTCTAAATTCCTCATGACACCAAAAAGAAACAGATCATCACTATCATCTATGCATCTTCCGCTCTGTTTGCACCATCATCTCTGCCTCTAGGCGTAAATCCCCCAAAACCAAATCCTCCACTGGTCGTAAAGTCAGCAAATCCGCCTATCGACCCGCCGGCACCACTTTCACCAGCTTCACTTCCACTAGCTCCACTAGTTCCAGCACCATCTCCACCAACTCTAGCACCAGTGTCCCCTAAATCATCAAAATCAGAGGAAAACTGCAAAAATGGCATCATTTGCGTAAAAGCTGTCTTGAACATTGCTACACGATATTCATTGCGTGCATGACGAGCCTCGTGCTCCGCATCACGATGCTCTAACTGTTGAACCATTTCTTCTAGCAGCTGAATTCGGGATAGCAATGCAGGATCAGTGCTACTGCCCTCGCCGTCTTAAGGTCCTTCATCGACCTCATCTGCTATATCAGAAATTGTAGTAACATTCCTCCTTTGTGAGTCGACTTCCTGGGCAATATTGAAATTGTCCTACTAGTCCGTCTTTGCCACCTTTGTGATTGATCCGTTAGATATCTCAATATCCTTGGATTTTATCAAAATAGTAACCACATTGGCAAAGGGCAGGGCCTTTGAGCCCTTTTCGAAGAGCAGCCATCATCACTTCCACCATTATCTAGCCCAAATTTAACTTTGTCTCGTGCTTTATACGGTAGATGACGTAGACATCCATGTTGCTTGGATTCCTAGTCGCCTTTCCGTTGACATGGTAAGTCACCACAGCCGACAAGATTCTATTTACCAATCGCATATTTTGATTCTTTTTGGGAGGAAAGTACTCCAAATCAAACTTAGCGTCCTGCTCACTTACTGCGTATTTATCACCCCAGTCAAATACAGAGAAGTCACTCAGTCCCTCATTTCTTACTTTTAGTGCATTGCAAATTTCCTGCATTGAGAAACTAAGGGGAGTACCATTGATAACAGTGTGCAAAGAAAATTCCTGTGACTCGGTTTATGGAGTGATCCACATGTCGGCATAAAATATCCTGGTGTAGCTTTTTGAAAAAGACTGCATGTTACGTCTAGACCAAAGAAGGGTCCATCCCTGCCGACCTAAGAGTGCAATGACTTGATTCGCGTTGCGAGCTTCGATGAAGTCACTAACTTGAATCAACTTCAAAGGCACCACTGGCATGTTATTGCTTTTCCATTCTTCATATAACATGTGAGAATGGAGGGAAAGGTGGATAACTCTGGAAGCATGCTGTGAGCTTTGGTGAAGTCACTAACTTGCTGCAACTTCTGATGGGTTAATTTTAACCTATGTTGAGTAATCCTAACCTGCCTCTTATAGATGCAAATACATCACTAGGCAAGGGTTTTGTAAAGATATCAGCTAATTGGCCATGTGTTGGAACAAATTCAATACTAACCAAATCCTTTTGTATACAATCACGAATGAGATGATATCCCACTTCAATGTGCTTAATGCGACTATGTTGAACCAGCTTTTGCACAATATTGATAGCAGAAGTATTATCGCACAAAATAGGCACTTTAGAGAAGTGAATGTTATAATCATTCAATGTGTTGGTCATCCATAGCAATTGTGCACAACAAGAGGCGGCCGACACATATTCGGATTCTGCCGTAGAAAGAGCTACACTATTTTGTTTCTTGGAGAACCAAGAGACAAAACAATCATCGAGAAATTGACAAGTCCCAGATGTGCTCTTTCTATCAACAAGACTCCCCGCATAATCGGAGTCACAATAGCCTCTTAAATCAAAACATGCATTCTTAAGATAAAATAATCAAAATTTCAAAGTACACATAAGGTATCTAAAGATACGTTTTACCACAACTAGATGCATTTCCCTAGGATCACTTTGAAATCTAGCACATAAGCACACTGCATATAATATATCCGGTCTACTTGCATCAAGTAAAGTAGACTCCCTATAATGCCACGATACAAGGTTACCTCGATTCTTTTCTCATCTTTGTCAAGCTTCACACTTGTGCTCATTGGAGTATTTACTTGTCTTCCTTCACCAAAGTTGTACTTTTTGAGCAAATCCTTTGTCTATTTGGTTTGAGAAATATACACACCTTCTTGAGTTTGCTTGATTTAAAGTCCGAGAAAGTAAGTAAGCTCGCCCATCATGCTCATTTCATATTCACCTTGCATTAAACTAGCAAATTGCTTGCAAAGACGATTGTTAGTAGCACCAAAAATAATATCATCAACGGATACTTGTACAATCAATTGATTTTTTTGCTTTGTTCTTTAATAAACAAAGTGATGCCAATTTTACCCCTTGAAAATCCATTATTTAGAAGAAAGGTACTTAACCTCTCATACCAAGCTCTTGGAGCTTGTTTAAGGCCATAAAGTGCCTTTTTAAGTTTGAATACATGATGTGATAAGTCATGGCATTCAAATCCGGGAGACGTACTCCTCTTCTTGGATAAGGCCATTCAAAAAGGCGGATTTAACATCCATTTAGTAAAGTTTAAAATCTTTATAACAAGCATATGTCAATAACATTCTAATGGCTTCAAGCCGTGCTACGCTTGCAAATGTCTCATCAAAATCAATACCTTCGTCTTGCATCCTTGAGCAATTAGTCTAGCTTTATTTCCAGTGACATTTCCTTGATCATCCATTTTGTTGCGAATTACCCATTTCGTACCTATAATGGGATGATCAAGTGGTTCGGGAACTAACTCCCAAACATCAGTTCTTTCAATTTGGTTTAATTCTTCTTGCATTGCCCAGATCCAATTTTCATCAAGAAGTGCATCTTTAATATTCTTAGGCTCTATAAGAGAAACAAATGCATTCTCTCGATATTGCCTTCGTGTGGTGATACCTCTATTTAAATCACATATGACCAACTCGTGTAGGTAAAAACTTTGTGCTTAAGCGATCTAGGAAGATTGGAGACATCTCCTCCAACTTCTTCATGATCACTTTCCGGAAGAGACAAATCATCACAATTCAAATGGTCATCATTTTCTAGAACATGAGATGCATCCTCAACTTTTTGTGTATCAACAAGATGAGTATGTGAAATATTTCTATTTGACTCACTAAGTTCATGAATACTTGGTGGAGGAGTGCCTTCAGCAGGCTTTACTCTCAAATCAATGAAGATATTTCTATTAGGAGACTTAACAACAATTTCTTATTGATGAGAAACCGTTGGAATGTCATCAAGAATTTCTTCTTAAGGAGCATCAACTTCATTTTCTTCATAATCCTCATTAAGTTTAGGTTTCTCATTAAGTGACTCATTAAACTTAACATGGATTGATTCTTCCACCTTTTGACTCCTTTTGTTGAAAACACAAAATTCTTTATTATTTGAGGCATAACCTAAGAAGATACCTTCATCCGCTTTGAAGTCAAGCTTGTCCAAAGTGTCTTTAGTATTAAGTATGAAACACTTACACCCAAACATTTTGAAATACCCAATATTGGGAACTTTACCATTCCAAAGCTCATAAGGTGTCACATTTAGGTAAGGTCTCAAATATATACGATTGATCACATGACAAGCAGCTTTTTCTGGTTCGGCCCAAAAGTACTTAGGCAAGCCGAATTCATTTAACATTGCCCTACACATTTCTTGTAGGGTTTTATTCTTTTGTTCGGCTACACCATTATTGTGGAGTTCTAAGAGCCAAAAGGTTATGAGTATATCCTTTGGGTTCACAAAACCTTTCAAAATCTCCATCAAACTCACCACCATGATCACTTCGTATGGTTTTAATGGTGTCACTCATGTGATTTTCCAATCGCCTACTCAAATTAATGAACTCACCACATGCATCATTTTTCGTTGCAAGAAACATCACCCATATATAATGAGTATAGTCATCTACTACCATGAAAATATAATGTTTACCATCCAAACTTTTTGTTCCAACATCCCCATACAAATCCATATGTAGTAATTGTACGGGCTTGGAGGTGGATATGTTTGTTTTTGGTTTAAAGCTTGTTTTCACAAGCTTTACATTTTGACAAGTGTCACATAAGTCTTGGTTTTCGAAATTTATTTTTGGAAGGCCTCGGACCTTTTTATTTTCACAAATAAATTTAAAGGTTTTGAAACATACGTGTCCGAGACGTTTATGCCATAGTTGTGTCAAGTCATTCTTGGCAACTAGGCAAGATATATTTTGTGAAACCAAATCATTGATGCTATGTTTGTAAATGTTTTTGAATCTAAAAGCTTTAAACAAAATAACGTTATCCCTTTTTACAATGCACTTGGTTTTCAAAAACGTAACCTCATAATTAGCATCACATAATTGACTGACACTTATCAAGTTAAACTTTAGTCCATTAACATATACAACATCACTAAGAGAGAAGGAATTTACCCACAATACCATGTCCTTTGATTTGACCTTTGCTACCTCCAAAGTGGACAACTCCTCCATCTTGCATAATGAGTATATGAAATAATCTCTTATCTCCCGTCATATGGTTGGAACACCCACTGTCCACGACCCATTTGACCTCTTGTCCTCGCTTTCTCTATTTAATGCTAGGGCCTACAAAAAAACCATATGATATTGGTACCATTTTTATTTTGGGTCCTTGAGGGTTAGTTACCTTTACTACACCCTTTGGTACCCATACAAGATTTTTGTTATTCTTAGCTCTACAAACTCTTTCTACATGACCCTTTTTATTACAATACAAACATGTAGGAATGTGTTTGTGTGGATAAGAATGTTTATTATGCTTATGCAATGACACATTCTGTGGCTCCCATTTTGGAATGACATTCCTTGGAATCAAGGAAGAAGCATTTTTCACGGATTCAACAAGGGGTTTAGACACCTTTATTGAGTTTGCCTTACCCTTGGGCATGTGCCTTTGTTTTTTCAAGGAGGTTTTTGACTCCTTGATAAATGATGCCTTCTCACTCGATTTACCCTTCTTAGATGCATGCATGAGACTATGTTTGATTTTAGACTTTATGTGTAATGTAGATTGCATCTTCCAATATCTCAATTTTATTTACACTCTCCCTTTGAGAATTTTTCTTTTTCTCAAGGGTTTTACGAGGAATGTTTGATTTTATCAAATCATGCTTCTCCTCTAGTGGGATCACATGCATAGTAAGAAAAATGTCATGCTCAAGTTACAATGCAACGTGACTCTCAAGTGTGTCATTATATTCATTTATGCATGATTTGAAATCCTTTTTGACACGTTTAGATTTCATTTCTAATAAATCATTTTCTTGCACTAAATCATCCATTTCATCTTGCAATCTATAGTGTGAGATTTAGTGCATACCTCCATGTCTTCTTCAATGGCCATGAGAGAATAAAACTCCTTGTCGAGATCATCGTTGAAGACTCCCGTAAGAGCTAGATTGTCATTGTCGTTGTTGTCGCTCTCGGACCCGGATAAGAGACTTTCCTAATGAGCTACTTCCGCTTGTAAAGCTTTCTTTTTTTGGTAGATGGCTTTCTTGTCTTTTGGGTAGTTTAGAGGGCCAAACATGAGAGTTTAGCATGAACATTTGAAATAGAAGGGATTAGTGAATCTTATCTTCTTCTTCTTCTAGAAGCGTCACCACTTGCAGAATCGGCATCTTCAAAACTAAAGGGATCCATACTTTAAAAGATCAAATCTTGCTATTTGAACTCAAACACTCAAGTTTTTTGCTCTGGTACCAATTGTTAGGTCCCTTAGAACACACTAGAAGGAGGGTTGAATAGTGTGTTCACCAAGTATGAATATTTTTCGATGGTGAGAACAAATCTACACTTGTGTGTGTTCTTTGAAAATAAATAAACTTGCGGAAGCGTAAAGAACACGAGATGTATAGAGGTTCAAGTCAAAGACTCTACTACTCTACCTTCTTGGTTTTTTCACAAGAAGGATTTTTGAAATGGGGATTATTATTTCTTTTGGGGGAAACAACAATAAAAGAAAAATTTACAAAAGTAAGAAACTAGGCCACACGCCTAGACCACAACCAAGAAATACCAACCCCTTGCAATCTAGCCTCCAAAAAACTTCCTTGTTCGTCAAAGAATTCTTGTTGGGAGTATAACGCACCACTTCACCATCAACTAACCCTCCAAGGTTTGGATTTCTTCAAACAAGAAGCACCCTTGCTTCTTGACCAATGATCTACACTTAGCTCCTCACAATATTCACTCAAGAAGAAGACTCTTCTTCTTTACATATCACAGCTCTCACAAATAAAGTAAAATATACAATGATACAACTATTTTGAGAGCAAAAGCTTGAGAGAAACTTGAGAGTTCGTAGGCAGAAAGTTGAAGAATGAAAAGTGACGAAAACCTTTGTTTTATCACTTCAATAGCCTTTGTCTCTTGTGATGACAAGTCTTCTTCCATGGAGATCTCCTCTTGGATGAATACAAGCTTCTTGAGGAAGCTTCTTCTTGAAAGCTCAAAGAAGAAAGAGGGCATTCTCCAAAGTGGGAGTGGAACCTGTGATGTTTCACTAAAAAGGAGGGTACAAATGTCAAGTAATCATAAGAAAGTGCAGCAAAAAAAATTTGCAATGTTGAGTAACGTGAAGTTTCTGATGCGATTTATGAACAGACGTTCAATGTGACATGGAGCGCCTAATGTGTGTTTGAACTTGCATTCGATGTGACATGAAGCGCCTTAAGTGAATAAGGGACACTTGTTCAATGTCATATGAAGCGCCTATTGTGGGCAACAGAACTCATTCGAAGTCACATGAAGCGCCTGATCTCAGCCTTCATACTTGTTCGAAGTAATTCTGAGTTTCGTCAAAAGTAACTTGATATTCATTCCCATTTTGAGGGGGAAATAGTCCATTTGACTTTTGTACCACACATGAAGAGCTTTTTAAGGCGTTCAAAGTGTGTTGTTACACAGCTTGACACATGAGGCACCTTATCTAGGCGTTCGAAGTGTTTTGGTTTACAAACACTTCACATGAAGTGCCTTATCTAGGCGTTCGAAGTGTTCTGGTCTCCAGCCACTTCACATGAAGTGCCTTATGCAGGCGTTCGAAGTATACTGGTCTCTAGACACTTCACATAGAGCACCTTATGTATGCGTTCGAAGTATACTGGTCTCTAAACACTTTACACGAGGCGCCTTATCTAGCGTTGTAAGTGTCAATTGTGTAAATCATCAAAACTTAACATATTCTAACAACTTGTTGTCAAAGCCCTTTTAGACAGTGAAGTTGAGACATGAAGAGCCTATTAAAACCAAGAAGAAACACAAGGGAAAAACAAAGACAAAGTAAAAGAATGCAATATGAATTTTAGGAAAAATTCCTGTGGAAAATTAATTGTCGGTTGGTCAAAAAATATACAAAAAGTCGGCCTTTATGTCTTGTATTTATAAAAGAACTTTACAATACGACTATAAAGAAATAAGATATAAAATGAACTAGAAAACTATACTAAGAGACAAGAATAAGAGGTATATTTAATATCAAACACTGCATTTCTCTTATAAGACTTTCCATAATACTTGTCTTCATCTTTGAATTGACGAAGTAGAGGACTGTTGGACTTGAGCATGGAGAAGTGGAAAAGGGCTATATAAACACTGTTTGGGTCTTTATCTAAGCATAAAACTCCTTCATAAAAAAATAGGATATCCGAGGAGAACACATTCTTTGCTACGATAGGAAAATTTAAAACAATTATAATGACGTAGCAAAGGAAACAACAAAAAGTATGAAAAATAGAGTAATCTGTTTTCTTATTATAAATTTTTTCATAGGGAGAAAGATTGTGCAACACATTAGAGGGTAAGAAAAACACTATGTTGCATAGCATAATTCCAAAAAACGATGAGGCAAATGAGCATGATCCATTAATGTTAATGCAGTGTACTGTATTTTTTGTTCAACTAAGACATTTTTCTCGTGCAGTTGTGGACAAGAAATTCTGTGCACAATTCTATGTTGTTTAAAATGATTGTAAAGCTTTTGAAACTCACCACTAAAATCAGGTTGAAAGGCAATAATTCTTTCCATTAAATTGACACTGAACAAATGCTTCAAAACGCAAAATTTCATTCATAACATCACTTTTATTCTTTAAACAAAACAACCAACTGAGACATAGAAAATGACGATGCCCTAATGCAGAAGAAATAGGAGCAGGACACCAAACATCCACGTGTAATAATACAAAAAGACAAGAAGCTTTTGTTCAAAAATGACCAAGAGAATTTCTAGACAGTTTGCCAATAAGAATGATGAAAAAAAAATTAGAAGGAGGATATGCTAAATGTTGAGACTTTAAAATAGACCCTAAAACACGATTATTAGGATGACCAAGTCGTCCATGCTATGTATCGAAGTCCACACAGTTTACCAAGGAAAAGATGCTTCGACGGTTGTGGAAGTTGATACAAACGATTTTTACTCGGGCCTTTGAGCAGAATTGCCTTCGTCACCTGGTATTTCACAAGAAAATTGTTTGGCCAAAATTCAAAGATATCATAGGCAAATTCTTAGACAGAAAGTAATGATTCAGTTAACTTGGGAACCAAAAGCACATATTTTAATGTAAAATTCAAAGAAGAATCACCATAAATTGATTTGCCAAAGTGAGTAATGGACAAACCTTGCGCATTCCCCACCGTATTTGATGTTACATATGACTCTTATCTTTATCTCCTTGTATAAGTTTCCTAGTTATATACAATGTCTAATTTCTTTGTAGTTGCATTGTAAAATTCTTTTATAAAAACAAGACATTTAGGCCGGCGGATTGCACAGCAAAAGACTTGTTAGCAAATAGGGACCGATGCCAGAGGTTAGTAGGGGAACTAATCTACTTATCACACACCAGACCAGACATCATAAACGCACTAGAAGTAGTAAGCCAGTTTATGCATAACCCTCAGGAGGAACACATAAACGCGGTCATGTAGATAGTGCGACATCTTAAAGGCACACCAGAAAGAGGTATAGTGTTCAACAAGAGTGGGCATCTCGACATTAAAGTTTACACTGATGCTGATTGGACATAAAACCCAAATGATAGGCTATATACTTCAGGATACTTTGCTTTAGTCGGAGGAAACGTAGTAACGTGACGAAGAAAGAAGAAGAAGACAGTCGCCATTTCTAGTGATGAAGCCGAATTTAGATGCATTGCGAAAGCAATTCAGGTGATTATATTGCTAAAAAAGCTGATGTTAGAAATTGGGTTCCTACTTAAGAATTCGACACTCTTAATGCGTGACAACAAAGAGGTTATTTGCATTTCGGAAAATCTACTACAACACGAGAAAGCAAAACATGTTGAGGTGAACCGATATTTTACCAAAGAAACGATCAAGAAAGGGTTGTCGAGTTTCCATTCATGTGATTGGAGGACCAATTAGCAAAAATTATCACCAAAGCAATCAGCGAAAGAATACTTGACTCAACATTATGCAAGTTGGGTATTGGTGATTCCACTAGTCAGCTTGAGGAGAGTGATGGAAAGACAATAAAATTCAACAATCAACACAAAACAAGGAATCACGAATCACAATCATATCATTCATTCATTGTAATTATTCATTATAATTATCGTTTATCATACTTAGACATAAATCGATATCATACAGCAAACATTAATACAACCTAGAGCATACGCTCCTTTAACAGCAAACATTAATATTGTTCTACTGATGATCTCCATAGTAGGATTTGTTAGAAAACATGTATGAATATGCCACCAACAGAAAGAGTAGGAAAGCCGAGACACAACGCATAAGCCTTCAAGGATACAACGACTTCTTCTTTTCGTTCGCTCTATGAGAGGAAGATGAACTTGCACAAGAGAAGTGTTTGATAATGGAGAAGAGAAAGAGAGAGTAGGAGGATAAACTTGCTGAAAATTCTCAAACTTTGCAAAAGATATTGTATCTTATTTAAGATAACAATGCCTACTATTTATAGGCCTAGGGTTAGATAAAATATCATTTTGAAAACCTATTTCAGCAGTTTAATTAACCTCTAAGTGAGTCGTATAACGTTCATGTATGAAGGGAGATGATTTTTGGATCAAAAGATGCAATTCAAAGTGAAGAGTTCTGACTTTTGACACATCGATCGATCAATGTCATCGATCGATGTTGGACAGAGAGCTCCAACTTTTTATCCTGGCCACATCGATCGATCGATGTCACTGATCTATGTTGGACAGAGAGTTTTCAGCTTTGCATCCATACCACATCGATCGATCAATGTCATCGATCTATGTCTAACAGAATACTCAACTTCATTTCAGCTTTCACTTGGTTCAATCCAACTTACACATGGATCGATCCAAGTGATTTCTTACAAGTTTAAAGTGCTGAAATCATCTTTCAATCTCCCAAACAACATCATACATGTTTTTATATAAGTCTGGAGCACATTTTAAAGTACTTTGACGTACTTTTCCAACAATCCCCCACATGATCCAAACCTATATACAAACATTTCCGAACATTAATAAACCAACCTGTCCACTATCAAACGAAGACAATGACACATAATAGACAATGACTCGCGCCTTGAATTGCAACTTAGCATAGGAAGAAGTATATAAACGGAAATAAGATGACATTGACGTCTTGAATCTTACCTATCGATTGTTTATATAAACTTACGACCGTCATGTCCTTGACTAACTTCAGGCAAGTTCGCAATGTGGTGCGATTTCAGCCATACACCTAGTCCCAAGTTTTCTCATAAGTGCTCTATTGAGTTGATCCAAACTCTCATAGGAAGCGGCACCACCTCCACGCTTATATAGGTAGAATTCATCAAGTGTGCACTACTCACAACACCATACAACATGGATATGAATTCCACTAAGAGATTCTAAAAAATCTCACCCTCATTTACATGCAGCGGGCACTATCTTCAACAACACCATAGGAAAGGACACATTGATAGTGCTAACTAGGATTCTTCTGTGACTTGTTATTACCACATTGAACCCCGTTCGTAGGATCTCTGCTAATAGTGGATTGGGTTGCTGTCACAGAGAATCCACTTTGAAGTTGGAACAAGTCCCATCCCCCTCGATGTTTGGCGGACCAACTTTTTGCATAGTCATTTCGTCAAAGGGTCAACCGAATTAAACTTCGGATCTTACAAACTCCAAGTTAACCACCCCTGAACTCATTAAATCTCGCATAATATTGTGTCTCAATCATATATGACGGCTCTTTCCATTATAAACTCTGTTATTTGCTCGAGCAATCGCAGCCTGTGAATCACAATGTATAGACACAGAAGGCATATGTTTAGTCCATAATGGGAATATCTACAAGAAACTTCCTTAACCATTCGGCTTCTGTACATGCAAGTTCTAAGGCGAAAAATTCAGATTCCATTGTCGATTTTGCTTTACATGCTTGCTCACCCAAAGTAAACACATAAAAATTAGTTGAGTTAACTTCATCATTATCCGTTACCTATTTAGCATCACAAAATCCTTCTAAGACACAAGGATTTCCACTAAATAACAAACCAAGATCCATGGTTCCTCTAAGATATTTCAAAAGCCTTCTTAGAGCAAACAAATGTGCATTACTAGTGTTGTGAGTACATCTAGCAGGCCTATTTGCAGCATATGCAATTGGCCTAGTGCAATTCATTAGATACATTATACTATTAATGATTCTTGCATATTTACATTGAGAAACACTATCACCTTTATTCTTTTCTAGTCTTCCATTAGGATTAAATTGTGTGCTTACAGTTTTACAATCAAAGTGATTAAATTTCTTTAACAATTTTTTAACATAATGACTTTAACAAAGCATACATTTCTCAACCAACTTAAGACCAAGAATAAAATCTGCGTTACCCATATCTTTCATATCAACAACCGATGACAAAAATAATTTGGTTTTATTAACAACATCCAAATTCGTACAAAGATCAACAGGTCCTCAATATATAAGCAAATAATCATACCATCAAGATTCTCAAATTTGCTATAACCACATCTATCACTTTCATTTACTACATATCCATTCGCTATCAAAGCATTATCAAATTTCTCATGCCATTGCTTAGGGGCCTATTTTAAACCATACACAGATTTCTATAATCTACATACTTTGGGTTCTTGTCCTTTCACAATCATTCACTCATGTTGTCTCATGTAGATTTTTTCATCTAAGTCTCCATTTAAAAATGCAGTTTTTACATCCATTTGATGTATCACAAGCTTATATATAGAAGCTAATGCAACTAGCACCCTAAGAGTTGTTATTCTAGCAACTGGTGCATAAGTGTCAAAGAAATCTACTCTCTCTTGTTGAATAAAACCTTTAGCCACTAATCTAGCCTAAAACTTACCTACTGTACCATCCGCCTTCAATTTCTTTCTAAACACACACTTACAACCTATAGGCTTATAACCTCTAGGTAAATCTACCGCTTCTCAAGTATGGTTACTAATAATTGAATCTAATTCACTGTTTATGGCTTCTTTCCAAAATGTTGCATTTATGGATTTCATAGCTTCTTGGTAAGTTTTTCGATCTTCTTCTAAGATAAACACTTTAGTAAAATCACTACCAAAAGTTTTCTCAATCCTTTTTCTTTTGATTCTCCTTAGTGAATCCGATTCTGTATTAACTACAATTTTACTAGATTCACTTTTTTCATAAACGAAACGACCCAAATCCTTTTGTTGTTTCATAGGAAAAGCAGTCTCAAAGAATTCAACATCCTTGGATTCTATAATCGCACAATTCTCAATCATCATAAACCTATATGCCGCACTGTTTTGGGTATATCCTATAAACACACAATCTTTGGTTTTTGGTCCTATCTTTTTCCTTTGAAATTCAGGAATACCAACTTTTGCCAAACACCCCCACACTTTTAGGTATCTTAAGTTGGGAAGATAACCTTTCCACAGTTCATAAGGGGTTTTATTGGTCCTTTTGTGTGATATTCTATTCAATATGTGACATACAAAAAGAATAGCTTCACCCCACAAATTATCCGGTAAACCAGAACTAATGAGCATCGCATTCATCATATTCTTAAGCGTCCTATTCTTTCTCTCAGCTACATCATTAGATTGCTGAGTGTAAGGAGGTGTTACTTTATGAATTATTCCATGTTCTTCACAAAATGTTTGCAATGAAGTAGTCACGTACTCACCTCCTCTATCAGATCTTAATCTTTTGATTTTCCTTTCTAATTGATTTTTCACTTCATTCTTAAATTTCTTGGACGTCTTCAGCCTCATATTTGTGACTTGGTAAATATACTCTAGTGAACCTTGAATAATCGTCAATGAAGGTAATATAATATCTTTTACCTCCTATACTAACATGGCTCTTGAAGTCACCTAAGTCTTTATGTATTATGTCTAATTTATCTAGGGCTCTTTCAACACTTTTAAATGTTTCTTATGATGCTTGGCTTCAATACAATATTCACATCTTTCTAATTTATTGTCATTTGCTATAGATATAACATTCATGCCTTTTAACCTTTTTAAAGCATCAAAATTAACATGTTCTAGTCTAGCATGCCAAAGATCATAAGAATCAATCAAATACGCAGAAGAAGGCATATTCTTATTGGTAATACACGTAGCATCTAGTACAAATAGTCCAGCATTGCAAAAACCCTTCCCGATGAATTCTCTATTTCTAGTAAGCACTAATTTATCAGAATAAAAAACAAGTTTAAGATTGGCCTTGTTTAGAAGTGCTCCGAAAATCAAATTCCTACGTATAGTAGGAACATAGAGCACATTACTTAATTCTAGCCTTTTGTCCGAAGTTAACTTGAGGAGCACTTTCTCCTTCCCAAGAACACGGGTTCCTCGCGCATCCCCTAAAAAACCTAGTATCCACTATCTATTTCTTGAAAATCAAGAAATAGATCTCTACTGGTAGCAATGTGTCTGGTCGCTTCGGTATCTGCCACCCATTCTATTGCACCTCCAACAAGGTTATACCTCGTCCACGATGACCGCAACGATGATCTCCTCATCCTTGCTCCTGCTTTTGCCGTCTTGCTCCACTAAGTTTGCATGACCACTCCCTTGTCCTTTCCTTTTGTTGCAGAAAAAGGCTTTGTGTCTAGCCTTTCCGGAAACCCAGAAAAGTTCTTTGGGCTTCTTTTGTCCATGCACAAAATGTTTACCTTTGTTGTTGTGAGATTTGACATTCCAGATCTTTTGTCTCTTTGTCTTTAAGTTATGCTCTAGAATGTTGGTCTGAGATTCATTCTCAGCACCCTCTGCATTTTCTAGCCAGTCGTTTTCTTCTATACGGATATGTTTGATGAAACCATCCATGGTAAGTTTGGCGTTATCATGTTTACCCATCTTCTTGTATTTGTTCCAAGAAGAAGGTAATTTCTCTAATAAGGAGGCAGCCTGAAAAGTTTTGTCTATCTTGATGCACTCTCGTTCGAGATTGTCCACCAATTGTTAGAATTGATAGATTTGATCATTGATAGGTATGTAGTCAACCATTTGCACTGACCACATACTTTCTTTTTCCAACATCTTCAGAACCATACTTGTTCTGAACTGCTTTCCAAATCTCCCTTGCAGACGAAAATTTGACGTAAATGTCAAGTAGAGAGTTTGACAGAAAATGCAGGATATGACCCCTGCAGGTAGTGTTGTTGGCTTCGTACTTAAGTACTTCTCCTTCATCAGTTGGTTTCTCCTTGGTGAGAGCGTAGGAGACAAACAACATCTCAAGGAAAAATAGAACTTTTGTAGACCATCTGTTGAAGAATTTATTGTCAAAAGGTTCTACCTTGGACATATCAGGGATTGCATGGTGTTTGGTAGCCATATCAAAGGAGTTTTTAGCTTTAAGATTGTTAGAAAACGTGTAGGAATATGACACCAACAAACGAAAACAGAAAGAGTGGGAAAGCGGAGACACAATGTTAGTTGCTGTCCTTAAAGCTAAAATGTCTCCACCACGAGCAATATGAACTTTCACGGCATAAGCCTCCCAGGATATAACGGCTTTTTCCTTTCGTTCGCTCTACGAGAGGAAGATGAACTTGCACAAGAGAAGTGTTTGATAATGGAGGAGAGAAAGAGAGAGTAGGAGGATAAACTTGCTGAAAATTCTCAAACTTTGCAAAAGATATTGTATCTTATTTAAGATAAAAATGCCTACTATTTATAGGCCTAGGGTTAGATAGAATATCACTTTGAAAACCTATTTCAGCAGTTTAATTAACCTCTAAGTCAGTCGTATAACGTTCATGTATGAAGGGAGATGATTCTTGGATCAAAAGATGTAATTCAAAGTGAAGAGTTCTGACTTTTGGCACATCGATCGATCAATGTCATCGATCGATGTTGGACAAAGAGCTCCAACTTTTTATCCTGGCCACATCGATTGATCGATGTCATCGATCTATGTCCAACAGAACACTCAACTTCATTTCAACTTTCACTTGGTTCAATCCAACTTACACATAGATTGATCCAAGTGATTTCTCACAAGTTTGAAGTGTTCAAATGATATTTCAATCTCCTAAACAACATCATACATGTTTTATATAAGTTTGGAACATATTTTAAAGTACTTTGACGTACTTTTCCAACAAGCTTACCGTGTGAAAATTTCAAAATTAGAGCAAACTCCACACACGATTTTTCTTCCGTCAAAGTGAAGTCCACCATAGGTTTACTGCAGTATACATGTAGAGACTTCAACGACATCGCATTTGGCCGCCTGATCGAGTTCCAGCAACAACACCCTCAAAGGTTTTTTTTTCCTCGCCCTAGGTGAACCAAGAGGGTCTGGTGGTTTTACAGTGGCCCCAGGTGGCGGCGTTGCTAAATAATGATGATCGGCGAAGTTTCTAGTTTGTCGGAAGAGTGAAGGCTAGGTTTAACAACCAGCAGGGTGGTCGTAGTTGGAAACATAAAAGCACTTGCATTACTATTTTTGAAACAAAGTGGAGTGGACCTCGGATGAAGGAAGTTTTGAAGCACTATAATTCTTTGCCAAATATTCACCTTGTCCCTTTTCTGTAAAATTTCAGCTTTTTTGCACTTAGTTTTCTCAAAGAACGCAAAAGGCGTTTCCAGAACATTCGGAGAGAGACTGAATCGTTTTAAAATCTGACGTACGCAGCCTGAAGAACACAAACAATACTAAAAATTATTGACTATTTTGTTGAGACATATGAAGAAGTTGGGGTCAAGGAGAAACAAGCAGGTTGAAACAACGGATGGTGATCGTGTATTCAGAGATGAGATCTTGATGAAATTGATACAAGCTGTCAGATGAAGGTGTGATTTACAGCTCTCAAGAGTTAAAATGAGATAACATAAAAGGAGGCAGTTGAATTAAGAAAGGAATCAAGGCTGCTGGTGAGAAAGGAAGAAGAGGCAATAGAGAAGAAGAAGGAGCGCGCCAACGTTCAAATGGAGTGAAATCTCCAAAATACCCTTACTTGTAAATGAAGAGTAGTTAGTTAGTAAGGGCAACATTGTAATTTGGAGGTAGTTTCTTTCAGCTTTGAGTTGTGCTATTTGTACCCAGTGTTTGACGTTTTGTAACAAGGATGATCAGATTTTTTTGTGCCTTCATATCTTTGTTCCTCACGGTTATTTTTCTCTCTTCCAAGTTTTCTCCAATTCCTCTTCTTAACACTAAGTTCAATTGTTCGTTGTTAATTCTTGTAGTTTGCATATATGAATTTGACATGGTATTAGAGCCTTGATACTTGCTGCGATCGTGTTTCTTGATTCCTCAATTTCCTGCAACTTTCTCTGGAAGATTCTGTTGTCATGGCAAATGTGAGAGCTAATGTTCAGCATGGTGCTGAGAATCCTGTAAGCAATCTTTTGTATATCCATCCTAATGATAATCCTGCGATTGTTCTTGTGCAACCTCCGTTGAATTCGCATAATTTTCATTCTTGGAGTCGTATGTTTGAAATGGCGCTTGTGGTAAATAATAAGATAGGATTTATTGATGGCAGTATACCAGTTCGTAATGCCAATGATCCACAGTTGGCTTCTTGGAGACAAGTAAATTGTATGGTGTATTCTTGGATCATGAATAGCATTTCACATGCGATAGCGCAGAGTATTATGTGGTATGAAAGTGCTTATGAGGCCTGACAGGATCTCAAACTTGGGTTTGAAATTGGAGATCTGTTTAGGCTATCTGATCTTTTGGAGAAGTTTTATGGCATCAAGCAGGAAGGTTCATCTGTAAATGAATACTATACTAGAGTCAAGGTAGTAAGGGAAGAGATGATGACTCTTAGGCCTTTTCCTAAATGTAATTGTCAAGGTTGCAGGTGCAACATTAATGCCAGAATGTCAGAATTCGTAGAAAGTGAGTATGTGATTAAATTTGTGAAAGGACTGACTGAGGAATATGAGCCAGTCAAGTCGCAAATCTTTGTTATGAGTCCATTACCAAGTATAAACACACGTTTTCTATGGCACTCAAGTTTGAAACGAAAGTGATAGGCTCTGCAGGTCAGGGATCATTTAGTAATTCACCAGCAGCACTCCTAGGTGGAGGATGATAGCCACAATAAGTATGAATCTGTTGCGTTCTTCAATAAGACTCAGAACTTAGGATATCATAGAAGGAGTGGAAGATTTTATCCAGACAATACAAGGAAGGCACAATGTACTCATTGTGGTATGGTAGGCCACGCCATTGATAGATGCTATAGAAAGCATGATTTCTCTCCAGGATTCAAGTAGAAACCAAGCCAATGTAACTGAGACTTGGAAGACCGAACCGTAGGAAAATCAATCTGATCAAATGACACAGATGTCGCCATCTGTGTTTACTCCAGAACATCATCAAAAGTTGCTGAGGCTGCTTAGTACAAATGAAGAAAAGCAGCCTGTGAATCAGGTCCCTGGTAGCAATGTCTCTCATTCTGCTGTTATGTCTGCCTCCACTGATATGATTAAAGGTAACTATGCTACTAATAGCCACAACATGTGGATTATAGATTCAGGAGCATTAAATCATATTGAATTCTCTTTGCAACTCTTCCAATCAGCTAAACCTGTGAATAATGTTCTTGTTAAAATGCCTAATGGTGCTGTTACAAATGCAACACATATTGGTACAGTCATCATGAATACTTACTTGACCTTGCATAATGTCCTTTTTATGCCTGATTTCTCATTCAACCTTCTTTCTCTTAAAAAATTAACCACTGACCCTAATCTTCTCATTTCCTTTTCTAATGATTCTTGTATTGTTCAGGATCAGTTGTCCAAGAGGATGATTGGTTCAGCTGAAAAATGTCATGGCCTTTACTATTTGAGAAGTGAGTCATTGCTCTCTCTATATGCTAGCTATTTCTTCACTTCCTTGAATGTGTTAGTTTGTCCAAGGTTGCTGTGGCACTACAGGATGGGGCATCCATCCGTTTCTAGACTTCAACAGATAAACAAGCATAATCCTGATGTATTAGCATTAGAGGATACTCACATTTGTAAAATCTGTCCACTAGCAAAACAAAGAAAACTGGCATTTCCTTCTTCACATTCTATTTCTAAAAGCATGTTTGATTTGATTCATATAGATATATTAGGACCCTATAGACACAATACCATGTATGGAAAGAAATATTTCCTTACTCTAGCTGATGATTGTACACGTTATACATGGATTTATTTGATGAAATCTAAAACTGAATCCAGAAATATCATTGTGAGTTTTTATCATTACATCCAAACACAGGTTTCTAAACAGATCAAAGTTATGAGATCAGATCAAGGTCAAGAGTTCAAAATGAATGAATCTTTTCTAGCAAAGGCATTATACATCAAACTTCCTGTGCCTACAACCCCCAACAGAATGGTATTGTGGAAAGGAAACACCAACATCTATTATCTGTTGCCAGAGCCTTGAAATTCCAATCTAATGTGTCAATTGCTTATTGGAGATTTTGTGTCCAACATGCTACTCATCTTATAAACCTCATTCCTTCTCCATTTCTATCCAACAAAACCCCACACCAGTTATTATTTCAGATAGCTCCAAATTATACTCAACTTAAGGTGTTTGGATGTTTAACCTTTGCTCACAATGATTCACCTCATGGTGATAAATTTGCCAGCAGAGCACAACACTGTATATTCCTAGGTATCCCTCACAGTACTAAGGGATACATAGTTCAAAACCTTGACACCAAAGATGTTTTCATATCTAGAAATGTGCAGTTTCATGACAATAAATTTCAATATTCCCCTTTATCTTCCTCAAATAACTTCTCAAACGATTCTTCTGTCATTCAACCCAACATCCCCCTTCTTCTCTCAGTCCTACTCCTTGTAATTTTCTTTTGACACAAGTAACTGATGAGTCCTCTCCAGTTTCTTCTCCTCCTAATCCAAACACATTGGCTCCTAAAAATTCAGGCCCCTCAGACTCTTTAAACATCTCAGACTCCACTAGCATCTCTTTTCATGATATCACTCTAAATTTAGAAATTGTGCTTCTAATCAATTCAAGTTCAAACACTCCCTCAACATCTACCAGACCAGCAAGACAAACACGTCCTCCATCCTACCTTCAAGACTATTATTGTCATCAGACCACTAATTAGGCACTTCCTGCTTATTCCTCTACTCCTCATCCTATACAATCTTATCATGCATTTAATAGGTTGGCTCCTGGCTATAAGAAATATGTATTGGTTGTTAGCTTGCAGCAAGAACCTAAAACATATCAGGAGGCAGCCCAAACAACAGAGTGGCAGCTTGCTATGTAGGCAGAACTGAGAGCTCTTGAAGATAACCATACTTGGTCCTTGGTTAATTTGCCCACTGGTAAAACTCCTATTGGGTGCAAATGGGTTTATAAATTGAAGAGGAAGGCAAATAGTTCGATTAAAAGATATAAGGCTAGGTTAGTGGCCAAGAGCTACACCCAACAGTTGGGCATTGACTATCATGAAACATTCTCCCCTGTGGCTAAGATGACAACAGTTAGACTTCTTCTGTCTGTGGCTGCCATGAATAACTGGTATGTGCACCAGTTGGATGTAAACAACGCATTTCTTCATGGTGATCTTCATCAAGAAATTTGCATGGTTCCCCCTGAAGGTTTGCCTTGTCGATCATCTAGTACAGTTTGTAAGTTACATAAGTCTCTCTATGGCTTAAAACAAGCCAATAAAGAGTGGAATGCTAAACTCACTGGTTTTCTTCTGGACCAAGGTTATCTTCAATCTAAACATGGTTACACAATGTTCACCAAACGAACATCTTCTTCCTTCCTAGTTCTTCTTGTTTATGTGGATGACATTCTGATAACTAGTGATTCTCCTACAGCAATTAATACAATCAAGCAGTCGTTGCATACAACTTTCAAAATAAAGGATTTAGGAGACCTTAGGTACTTCCTAGAATTCGAAGTTGCTAGGTCTCAGGGGGAGATTTTGGTGCATCAGAGAAAATATGCTCTTGAGCTTTTGGAAGAAACAAGCCTCCTGGGATCCAAACCTGCCAAGTCACCTTGGAACAAAATTTGAAACTAGCTCATAATGATTCTAAATTGATTGAAGATTTTCTGGTTACAGGAAATTGATTGGGAAAATCCTGTGTCTCACCATTACCAGGCCAGATATATCATACATGGTGCAGCAACTAAGTCAGTTTTTAGATGTTCCCACTCAATATCATTTAAAGGCTGCTCATAGGCTATTGAGATATATCAAAGGCACACCTGGTCAGGGCTTGTTGTTTCCTAGTGAAGGGGAGTTACAATTAAAGGGATTTGCAGACTCTGATTGGGGAGGATGTGTTGAAACCAGGAAGTCAGTCACATGATTCTGTATATTTCTTGGTGCAGCCTTGATCTCCTGGAGAGCTAAGAAGCAAACAACCATTTCAAGATTATCTTCAGAAGCAAAATATCGTGCAATGGCTACAGCAACATGTGAGGTACAATGGATCTTTTACTTGATGGCAGATTTAGGCATAAGGCAAGATAAGGCTGTGGAACTGTTTTGTGACAACAAGAGTGCCATGTACATTATTGAGAATTCAGTTTTTCATGAGAGAACAAAACACATAGAAATAGATTGTCATGTGGTGAGGGAGAAGTACTCGAAGGAGTTAACAAGCCTATGCCTATTAAGGCAGAATTTCAGCTAGTAGATGTTTTCACAAAAGCAGTGGATTCTCAAAGATTGCGCAAACTAAGCCTATGCCTATTAAGGCAGAATTTCAGAATTTCAGAATTGTCAGTGTTCGATGTTTTCTAACAAGGATGATCAGATTTTTTTGTGCCTTCACATCTGTTAAGTTGTAAAAACATTTTGATGATAAAAAGATGTTTTAAATAAGTTAAATTTATGTTTGATATTTGATGCAAGATGGGTAAATCACACTATGTCCAAAGATGGTTGAGATTAGAACTCACTAGTTGACATCGATCTCTCAAGCTGGGGACATCGATCGATCGATGTCACTTCAGCCCCTGACATCGATCGATCGATGTCAATCAGAGAGCATCGATCTCTCAGCCAAAGGACTTCGATCGATCGATGTTGTTCAGAGAACATCGATCTCTAAACCAAGTGACATCGATCGATCGATGTCACTTCAGCCCCTGACAATCGATCGATCGATGTCAGGCAGTGTCAAAAACTGCAATCTTCTGAGGACATCGATCTCTCCCTTCTAGGGTTTTCGATCGATCGATGTCCCCCAGAGTTCAAATTTTCTGAACGCTGGAACAAAATCCAAGGGAGATTTATGATGTTTTCTCTTTCCAATCTTACTCAAAATTCTTGTGGACTTTAACCCAACCTATTACATGCTTCTTTGACTATTGTATACATGTCTAAGATTCTCTAGGGTGGCTATCCAAGATCAAATCACTCCATATGGTGGCTAGAGACTATTTGGGCATTATCTTGACATTTTTGAAGATGAAGACTTGGTGGAGAACCTCAAAAACATGGTGAACTTCATCTATAAATAGAGGAGGCTTGGATGGAGCAAAGACACACTTTCAACATCATCTAGCTTCATTTTCCATTGTTGTATATTTCTCTCATACTTGTAATTTTGTTTAAAGCTTGTCTAGCTTTTCTTTGATCTTCATTATTGTATATTGAGAGAAAGAGAGTCAAGCACAAGAGGAACCATAAATATTTGATCTCTTGCTTGTGCTTAGACTTGTGAGAAAGTGTGAACCTTACTATATTTCTTCAACCCACTGTGAGAAGTTCTTGAGGGAAATTTTGTTGAAGTTGTGAGGAAGCAAGAAGTTGTTCTTGCTAAGAGCTGTAGTTGCACAAGTGTATTTTGTGCAAGAAGTTGCTGTTGTTGTGGCTTACACTAAAGTGTTAGTGTGAGTGTTGCTGTGGTTGTTCTTATTGTTCATAATAAGAAGAGTAGTTGTTGAAAGTCCACTTTGGAAACAAAGTGGTAGTGGAGTAGAATCATTTACGATTCGAACAACTCTATATCCGGTGTACTCATTCACTACTTCTCATCTCCCATTCTTGCTCTGATTTTGAATATCTTTTTGAGTTGAGCAAACGAGAAAATTCCGCAAAATCAGCCAAACACTCTATTCACCCCCCTCTATAGTGTATTTCGGACCTAACAATTGGTATCAGAGCCTAACCTTGATTGCTTGGCCTATCTTTGCAAGTAGCAAGGTTAAAGATCATGGCAACCTCGACCTCAACCTCAACCTCAACCTCTTCATCTCCTAAGCCTACTGCACTATATTTCGGATCAAACACTAAAGCACCTATGTTTGATGCCCAAAATTATTCTTTGTGGAAATTTCGAATGATCAATCACTTGAAAGGCTGTGGATTCGATATATGGAGAGCCGTTGTCAAAGGAATTGAAGTTCCTATGATTATCAACTCAAAAGGAGAATCAATATTCAAAGATGAGGATGACTACACCGATGAAGAAAAGATAAGATTTGCCATTAATGGCAAAGCATTTGATATTCTCTCAAGTGCTCTCACCACCACCGAGCTTATAAGACTTCAAGGTCTTGAAACAGCTCATGAGGCATGGAAAAGGCTTGAAATGATACATGAAAGAACTGAGCAAGTAAGAATGGCCAAACGACTTATGCTCATGAAGGAGTATGAGATGTTCAGAATGAAAAGCGGTGAGAAGATTGAGGAGACAATCGATCGATTCACACGAATAGTGAATCAACTCTCCATGGTTGACAAGAAAATCTCAAATGAAGACCTTGTCTCAAAACTCCTCAACTCTTTTCCAAGAGAATGGACACCCAAAGTCACCGCCATCACCGAATCAAAGAATCTCAAGACTCTTACCCTTGATGAGCTATCCGGTAATCTTCTTACTCATGAAATTCTTATTGATGAACAAAATAGGATGAATCCCATCAAGCCTACACAAACATCACACAAAGGATTGATAGTAGAGTTCGATGAATCAGATGAGGAAGTTGCCCTTCTAGTAAGAAAATTTAGAAGAATGGCAACTAGAAACAAAGCTCAAGCAAGAAAGTTTTTCAAGAAACCATCTAAAGAAAAGGAAGCAAGTGAAAATTGCTATAGATGTGGTCGATCCGGTCACTTCATTGCCGATTGCCACGTAAAAGAACCGCAAAAGCAAGAGAAAAAGGTCTTTCCTCAAAAGAAGAAAGCCCTCAATGCGGAGGTAACCACGTGGGATGATCTCCTTTCGGAATCGTAAGGAGAAGAGAGTGAAGATCAAGGTGTTGGACTTGTGGCAATGGTTGATAATCCAAAGTTTCAACATACTTGTCTTATGGCGATTGAAGATGACCTTGAGGTAAATTCTAACCCTTCAAATTTGCATGATGAAATAGGAGATTTGCAAGATGACTTTGAGAAATTAAATTTGAAATATAAGCATTTAAAGAAAGAATTCAAGAAATGCATTTTAGAAAATAAGAGCTTGCATGACAAAAATATTTTGATGTTTCAAGAGCATGATATCATACTTACCATGCATAAAACCGTAGCTCTTGAAAATGAAAAAAATTAGAAAAGAATGTGAGAAACTAAAGTTAGACTTACAAAGACTAACAAATGGTAAAAACAACTTAGACATACTACTTGGAAATCAAAGAATTGGAAATGATAAATCCGGTTTAGGATTTAACTCATCATCTTCTTCTATTAAACCTAAGTCCTTAAAGAAAAAGGCAAACAATAGAAAAACACAACAAAATTCATCATCTTCTAAACCAAAGCATGTACCCACTTGTTTTTATTGCAACAAACTAGGACATGTAAAGAAAGCATGTAAAGCTCGATTTGAAAGCACATATGTTTGGAAGCCTAAGGGTCGAAAAACTAACCCTAAAGGACCCAACCATCAAAGGGTACCAATGCATACATCTTTTGGTTTTGTAGGCTCTCAAGATAAATGGAGTAGCCAAAGAAGAAGGAACCAAATGGCTTATGGACAGCGGATGTTCAACTCACATGACCGGAGACAAGACATTGTTCACCAAGCTCAAGCTCCAAGATGGTGGAACGGTGCATTTTGGCAATGGGAGAGCGAAAATCCTTGGACATGGAGAAATTGGTAATTCTTCCTTTACTATTAATAATGTACTATATGTAGAAGGGCTTAAGTATAATTTGATAAGTGTTAGCCAACTATGTGATGCTAATTTTCAAATAGAGTTTGTGAAAAGAAAATGTGTTGTGAAAAAGAACGATAAGATTGTTTTTGAAGCTATTCGTAAAAATGTTGTTTACAAATTTAGCACACATGATTTGATATCACAAAATGTTTCTTGCCTAGTTGCCAAAAATGGTTTGACTCAACTATGGCATAGACGACTTGGACATATTAGTTTTAAAAACTTCAAAGAGATTTGCAAAAATAAAAAAGTCCAAGGTCTTCCAAAATTAAATTTCGAAAACCATGGCTTATGTGACACTTGTCAAAAGGCAAAGCTTGTTAAAACAAGCTTCAAACCCAAAAGTGAAATCTCCACCACCAAACCCCTACATTTGCTTCATATGGATTTGTATGGGGATAATGGTACGGCAAGTCTAAGTGGAAAACATTACACCTTTGTGGTGGTAGATGACTTCTCTAGGTACACTTGGGTAATGTTCTTAGCTAAAAAGAATGATGCATGCCAAGAATTTATAAAGCTTTGTAAGCGATTAGAAAATCAAAGAGAGGACACAATCAAGGAAATTAGAAGTGATAGAGGTGGTGAGTTTGATGGAGAATTTCAAGAGTATCCAAGGGATATGGACACAATTTCTCAGCTCCAAGAACTCCTCAACAAAATGGTGTTGCGGAAAGAAAGAATAGAACACTTCAAGAAATGAGTAGAGCCATGCTAAACGAATTTGAGTTACCCAAATATTTTTGGGCCGAAGCGGTAAATACCGCTTGTCATGTGATCAATAGAGTTTATTTGAGACCATTTCTCAAAAAGACTCCTTATGAGCTTTGGAAAGGTAGACTACCAAATATTGGTTATTTCAAGGTTTTTGGTTGTAAGTGCTTTATGCTTAACACCAAAGATAACTTGGATAAACTCGACTTCAAAGCGGATGAAGGAATCTTTATGGGCTATGCTCAAAATAGCAAGGCATTTAGAGTATATAATAAAAGAAGCATGAAAGTTGAAGAATCAATTCATGTCAAATTTAGTAAACTCAATGAGGACAAATCAAACATTAATGATGATGATGATGATGATGAAATAATTGAAGTAAGCCATATAGAGAAATTTGAGAATCCAAAAGGTAATATTGTTATTGACCTTAGGATTGATCCACTTGAACCTAAGGTTGAAAATGAAGAAGTAGGAGGAGATACCTCAAATTTACCGGATTCATATAAGTATAGGAAAGATCACCCTAAAGAGTTGATATTAGGTGAAACTAGCCAAGACATAATGACTAGGAGAAAATTCAATGAAAATGCCTTCATTTCACAAGTTGAGCCTAAAAACATAAAGGAGGCAATAAATGATGAAGATTGGGTATTGACTATGCAAGAAGAATTAAATCAATTTGAAAGAAGTGATGTTTGGGAATTAGTTGCTAAACCTAGTGATCATCCCGTAATTGGCACTATATGGGTATTTAGAAATAAAATGGATGATAAAGGAAACATCACTAGAAACAAAGCTAGGTTAGTAGCACAAGGCTATAGGCAAGAGGAAGGCATAGACTATGATGAAACTTTTGCCCCCGTAGCTAGGTTAGAAGCTATTAGGATGCTATTAGCATATGCATGCTATAAGGATTTCAAACTATATCAAATGGATGTGAAATCCGCATTCTTGAATGGAATAATTCAAGAAGAGGTCTATGTAGCTCAACCTCCGGGGTTTGAAAATCATGATTTTCCAAATCATGTTTTTAAACTCAAAAAGGCCCTTTATGGACTTAAACAAGCTCCTAGAGCTTGGTATGATAGGTTAAGTAACTTCCTACTTGAGAACGAGTTTTCAAGAGGAAAAGTCGACACTACTCTTTTTATTAAAGAACAAGGAAACCATCAATTGCTTGTTCAAATTTATGTGGATGATATTATATTTGGTGCTACTAACGATTCTCTTTGTGAGCATTTTGCAAAATTGATGGAAGGAGAATTTGAAATGAGCATGATGGGTGAACTCAACTACTTCCTTGGTCTACAAATCAAGCAAACTCAAGATGGAGTGTACATATCTCAAATAAAGTACACAAAGGATTTGATCAAGAAGTACAAATTCGAGGATGGAAGAAGTGTGAGCACTCCGATGAGCACAAGTACAAAGCTTGACAAAGACGAAAAAGGAAAGCCGGTTGAGGTAACCAAATATAGGGGTATGATTGGTAGTTTACTTTATTTAACAGCTAGTAGACCGGATATTTTGCATGCTGTGTGCTTATGTGCAAGATTTCAAAGTATGCCTAAGGAATCACATTTAGTTGCTGTTAAACGTATCTTTAGGTATTTAAAAGGAACTTTGAATTTTGGATTGTTTTATCCCAAAAATGGATGTTTTGATTTAAGAGGGTATAGTGACTCCGACTATGCCGGAAATCTTGTTGATAGGAAAAGCACCTCCGGGACGTGTCAATTCGTTGGAGATTGCTTAGTTTCTTGGTTCTCCAAGAAACAAAATAGTGTGTCACTTTCAACGGCGGAATCCGAATATGTATCGGCCGCTTCGTGTTGTGCATAGTTACTTTGGATGATCAACACCTTGAACGATTACAATATTAAGTTTGACAAGGTTCCCATCTTATGTGACAACACATCAGCTATAGGTATAGCACAAAACCCGGTTCATCATAGTAGAACAAAATACATAGAAGTGAGTCATCACTTCATAAGGGATTGCATTCAAAAAGGATTGGTATGCGTTGAATTTGTTCCAACAAATGACCAACTAGCTGATATCTTTACTAAATCCCTTCCCACTGAGACTTTCGAATCAATTAGAGCAAGATTAGGAATGATTAACCAAGGTTAAAAGGTCAAAAAGGTCAAAAATGCAGATCCTTGCATACATAGATCGATCTATGTGACAGTCAAAGAATCTGCTGCAAAACAGACATCGATCGATCTATGTCTAGGACATCGATCGATCGAAGTCCCAGACATCGATCGATCGATGTCGACGCGGACAGGCCATCAAAATCTGCAATTTTCTCTTTCCTCTTCACTTTCCCTCTTCTCCCAAACGAAATCCCTAAACTCTCTCTGCAAAACTGAAGAACTTTGTTCCAAATACACCAAATTTCTCTGCTAAACTCAGAATTCTTGCGAAAAAACTCCATCTTTGATACAAATACAACCGTATTCTTCAAATCCATCTCCAAAATCCGAACCCTAACATCAAATGGCTTCAAAATCAAAACCCTCTTCCAAAGAGCAAGAACTTCACAAGAAGGTGAATGTGAGGCACAACAATCACACCCTCAAGTTCCGACGGGGTCTAGAACACAAGGTGTGAGGAAGAAATCAACTGCATCTCAGAACACTGAGTTGAAGGAAACAAGGGAAAAGCTCACTCTCAACAACTTTCCATGGCTGAAGTCTTCAGATTACAAGGATGCTTTGAAAGAGCCAACAGGGACAGGTAAATTTGGCTACATCACTCTTAAAGCTCAAACATTATTTCATGAATGGGAACGCAAGAAAAGATCCACCATTCCACTTAAACTGCTCAAAATTGAAGACATTTTGAGAAATGAAGAGTTGAAACCAATCATTGATTGGCTTAATCATCAAAAATGGATACATATTTGGGATGTCGATCAAATGACAAATATGTCTACTCGATACACTATGATGTTTTATGCTAATATGTGGGTAGAATACCAACATGGTGTGCCTTATTCCTTACATACATTGATAGATTGACAGTTGTTGATGTTTAGTTCTAAGACTATCAATGATTTGCTTGACTAACCTGCTGAGGGTTGGGAAGACTTTGATCCATGGAAGTGGGATTCCTACAAGTATCAAATTTTTGAAAATGAAGTTAAATATTTTCTTGGATTTCACCCCACCAAAAATACAAATGACATGCCTTTGGTGTATAGAGTTTTACTTGCCATTGTCACTTTTTGTATCAATGGAAAATCAGCTAAACTTCCAAACAACTTGGATTTTTATATAGCTTATCGGCTTGCAAATAAAGAAGCTATGAATATTGGGGAGATTATATTTGCAAATATGCTGGAAGCCGTAACAAAGCAATCCAAGACTCTTCCCTATAGCAATCTCATCTATAGATTGCTCAAAAAGGCTAATGTATTATTGGATGAAGACTATACTGAACAGATTACCAATAAGGATTATTACACCAAATCCAACATCCAACAAATACATAAGTCTCGAAAGGAGGCTCAAAAACGGGGAGGACAACAAGAACAAGAAGAGGAAGAGCCGGAAGATCCCATCCCTCCACCGTCTCCTACCGAACCTCCCATGGCACCCTCCTCTCATCCATCACCACAACCACCCCCAAAACAAGCCTCCACATCCCAAAAGGGCAAAGGAAAAGCCCCAATGATGGAAGGGAGCGGTTCAGATGAAGAGTTCGATGCGGAGGCCGAAATTGAAGACATTCGTGATACACTTGGTCAATGGGGAGAAGATTTAACTAAGGAAGCAGTCCGTATTGATGAATTGGAAAAGGACAACGCAAATCTCACAAAAAGGGTCAAAAATTTAGAAACGGAGCTCACTATACAAAAGACCAAGTACCAAAAATTGAAGACAAAGCTTAAAGCGGCACTCTCCGGATTATGTTTCTCTTCTGATGAAGAGTAGTTATCCCCATTCCTTTGTAGCTATGGAGTAGTTTTACAAGTTTGAGTTTACCTATGTATCTCAAAACTTGGTATATTCCTAATGATATTTATCCTTCATTTTAATATCTCTTATGTTTTGATGCTTTCAAAAAGGGGGAGAAATATTTGGTAAGCCCCAATGACGGAAGGGAGCGGTTCAGATGAAGAGTTCGATGCGGAGGCCGAAATTGAAGACATTCGTGATACACTTGGTCAATGGGGAGAAGATTTAACTAAGGAAGCAGTCCGTATTGATGAATTAGAAAAGGACAACACAAATCTCACAAAAAGGGTCAAAAATTTAGAAACGGAGCTCACTATACAAAAGACCAAGTACCAAAAATTGAAGACAAAGCTTAAAGCGGCACTCTCCGGATTATGTTTCTCTTCTGATGAAGAGTAGTTATCCTCATTCCTTTGTAGCTATGGAGTAGTTTTACAAGTTTGAGTTTACCTATGTATCTCAAAACTTGGTATATTCCTAATGATATTTATCCTTTATTTTAATATCTCTTATGTTTTGATGCTTTCAAAAAGGGGGAGAAATATTTGGTTGTTGGCATGATTGTTTGGGCATTGGATTTGGCATGATTGTTTGGGCATTGGATTTACCATGCTTGGAATTGTTGGTTAGACATTGCTTGGTATAGTTTTGGCATGTTCTTAGTATGACACCATGCTTGGAATTGTTGGTTAGACATTGCTTGGTATAGTTTTGACATGACACCATGCTTGGAATTGTTGGATAGACATTACTTGGTATAGTTTTGACATGTTCTTAGTATGACTTGATATATTTTTTTTTGGTATAGTTTTGGCATGGCATGGTTTGGCATATTAAGTTAGCTATATTGTCTTAAGTTGGTAGTATGCATAACATGTTAGCTTTGAGAAGTTGGATGTGGCATGACATAGCATGAAGTCTCTTGGCATGATATCTTACATATTGAAATGATGAAAATGTGAAACTTGATGCATAGGTTGAGGGGGAGCATGAACTAAAGGGAGTTGTAAAATATCAAGTATTGTTGAAAATGTATCATGTAAAAACATCTTTTGAATCATGGTTTTGAAATCATCAAAAAGGGGGAGATTGTTAAGTTGTAAAACGTTTTGATGATAAAAAGATGTTTTAAATAAGTTAAATTTATGTTTGATATTTGATGCAAGATGGGTAAATCACACTATGTCCAAAGATGGTTGAGATTAGAACTCACTGGTTGACATCGATCTCTCAAGCTGGGGACATCGATCGATCGATGTCCCTTCAGCCCCTGACATCGATCGATCGATGTCAATCAGAGAGCATCGATCTCTCAGCCAAAGGACTTCGATCGATCGATGTTGTTCAGAGAACATCGATCTCTAAACCAAGTGACATCGATCGATCGATGTCACTTCAGCCCCTGACATCGATCGATCGATGTCAGGCAGTGTCAAAAACTGCAATCTTCTGAGGACATCGATCTCTCCCTTCCAGGGACTTCGATCGATCGATGTCCCCCAGAGTTCAAATTTTCTGAACGCTGGAACAAAATCCAAGGGAGATTTATGATGTTTTCTCTTTCCAATCTTGCTCAAAATTCTTGTGGACTTTAACCCAACCTATTACATGCTTCTTTGACTATTGTATACATGTCTAAGATTCTCTAGGGTGGCTATCCAAGATCAAATCACTCCATAGGGTGGCTAGAGACTATTTGGGCATTATCTTGACATTTTTGAAGATGAAGGCTTGGTGGAGAACCTCAAAAACATGGTGAACTTCATCTATAAATAGAGGAGGCTTGGATGGAGCAAAGACACACTTTCAACATCATCTAGCTTCATTTTCCATTGTTGTATATTTCTCTCATACTTGTAATTTTGTTTAAAGCTTGTCTAGCTTTTCTTTGATCTTCATTATTGTATATTGAGAGAAAGAGAGTCAAGCACAAGAGGAACCATAAATATTTGATCTCTTGCTTGTGCTTAGACTTGTGAGAAAGTGTGAACCTTACAATATTTCTTCAACCCACTGTGAGAAGTTCTTGAGGGAACTTTTGTTGAAGTTGTGAGGAAGCAAGAAGTTGTTCTTGCTAAGAGCTTTAGTTGGTGTAGTTGCACAAGTGTATTTTGTGCAAGAAGTTGTTGTTGTTGTAGCTTACACTAAAGTGTTAGTGTGAGTGTTGCTGTGGTTGTTCTTATTGTTCATAATAAGAAGAGTAGTTGTTGAAAGTCCACTTTGGAAACAAAGTGGTAGTGGAGTAGAATCATTTACGATTCGAACCATTCTATATCCGGTGTACTCATTCACTACTTCTCATCTCCCATTCTTGCTCTGATTTTGAATATCTTTTTGAGTTGAGCAAACGAGAAAATTCCGCAAAATCAGCCAAACACTCTATTCACCCCCTCTACAGTGTATTTCGGACCTAACAACATCTTTGTTCCTGGCGGTTATTTTTCTCTCTTCCAAGTTTCTCCAATTCCTCTCCTTAACTCTAAGTTTAATTGTTCGTTGTTAATTCTTGTAGTTTGCATATATGAATTTGACAAATTTATTCACTCAGTTTCTACATTGTGAAGCCATAGGAAACCAACAAAAAGCTGGTATCTAAATTGAGATCTCGTACTTTACATCACAAAGCAAATAGGGCAAACTTATGTTTTCTCTTATAATGAACTTTGAAGACCATGGCACAACATAAATAACATGAGATTTTGCAGCCTGAAGTAAGGCTTTTAACCTGTCAACTCCCAAGCAGACCCTATTGAATAGTAAATATAACATTTCAGCAGTTTTAGTTCGAACAACTATGAAACTGTTCCAATCCATGAAAAACGTTTATGAAATATGCGAAATAGTCTATTGGTTTCCTGGGGTTCTTTTCATTGACTCTTAACTTTGCCATAGTATTCTAGCTTGATCACAAGTTCTTCCATGGTCCAATATGCGTTTTCATCGTCATCATCTGAAAATCCAGACTCCCATATCTCACTTATGTCTTTGAGTAAGAGTTCAGGACTCAGTCTGATACCGCGACAGTCCACATTTACCTGCAACATTAGAACAACAACACTATTACCCTATTGACTTATAAACTCTCGCCTATGACAAGACATGGGAGGTCAGATGTATACAACCATACTCATATGTTAGAAACACACAGAGATTGTTTCTCGATAACCCATAATGAAGATTATATGCAACATTATGATATAAACAAAAAGGGAAAGTAGAACTTCTTTTAGATGCAGATTGTTCTTTTATCCACGGGGAGTCTTAGCATATCTGCCAATGAGAGTAAATACAGTTTAGGTATTACTTTTACGGTTTTTTCTTTTTCTTTTCTGAAAAATCAAAAAGAGAAAACTATACCTGTAGAAGTTTATTAATATCCTCATTTATTTCGGATTACGTGGTTGGGTAGATAAAATGCATGTGCTCACACAATACTCATGTGTTTTCTAGGAATACTCAACTCAAACAGTAAAATTTTCAAAACAATCAACTATTTACCATGCAAGTTTGAAAATAGTTAAGGGAAGACAACCACACATTCTAGGAGTTGACATTATCGAGTATAAAACAGAAACAAAGTGATGACTTCTCCATTTTATGCATATTTATCTTTTGGCATACCAGTTCTTCTTACTGGTTTGTACAATGGTAGTTAATGGCAACTAATAAGATGTTTATTAAATATGTATTAATTATAATAAAATTACCGTATATGGTTATTTTTTTTTTTTTGAAATGGAACAATTAAAAGTCGAGCTCTCTACCTCGGAGTCGGCGTCTAAGTTCAGTTTCATCTTCAGATACTTCAACATTACAGATACCGGCGTTGTTTCTACTCTGCAAACATCAAAGTCAGTCAATTGACACATTCGTCAGTAACAAGCAAAACTTAAAACTCTACATACATTTTAATCCGAAATTATTTGATAGGTACTTGTGAAAAACCTATTTTACATACATTTTGATGATTCATTTTAATTGCATGATAATTGTGAAAATTTCTTTCCATTTCTAAGTGAGTCAAGAACATATTTTTCATTGGCTTTGGAATATGATGGATTAAAAAAAATGATTCATTAGATTAACGCAATTTTCAATATGGGTCATCGGGAACCAAACTCTGTGTGTTTCTAACACATGGTTATGTTTTTATACATCCGATCCCTTAGTATCTCGCTATAAACGAGAGTCTTTAAGACAATGGAGTAATATTGTTGTTATGCCCCGCACCCTCCGTAGAATAATTTAAAATACAAAGAAGGAATTAAAGGAGATTAATGACGGTCAACGGAAATTAAATAGACATTAATATGAGGATTAATTAGAAGTTAATGAGGGGATTTAATATTAGAATTTATTTATATTTAATTTAGAATTAAATAATTAAGTTTATCCTTTAGGATAAATAGATAATAGATATAATTTAGAAACACCAAACTTTTTCCCTTTCCATATAAAAGTGACTGAACGTCAGTTCTCCCATTAGCAGAAAGAAACTAACGCGCAGTCTCTTCTCCCTCTAGGCGGTTTTGAGGTTCTTCAACCCTAGGAGAAGAATCGCTCCAGAAAGTCATCCAATCTTCCTTCATTTTTCAATCAGTTCTCGAGTAATCAAATGCAAGTAATCATCTTATAAGTTCCTACGATTTATGAAAGAAAAATGGCCTATTTTGTTATCAAATTGGATCACCATGCAGTAGTTTCACTTTATGGTTATTTGCTTATGATTTATGTGTTTTGACTTCGAGATTTGGCCGACGTATATGAAAGATCATTCGTTGTTGTTGTTGATTATGTGAAATCCTGCAAATCCCAATACCCTGAACCCTCTCTTTGCTGCTATTCTAGATCGAAGGAAGAATGGAGAGAAAGGCAGGATTTTTGGTGTGTTTCGGTGGATGGTTGAGTGTTAGGTTTGAATCGGTAATTGATATGTGTGCAGTGTTTGATTCGTGGTTTAAGCGTGATATTATAGCAGGGATTAGGCTTGGATTGATGGGATGAAGTTTGGGATCAAATTGGGGTAGGATCCTGAGATTGTTGCAGAAAACGCAAAACTGCTGGGCTGGAACGTTGACATCGATCGATCGGTGTCAGAGATCGATGTCCCCAGTTGGACATCGATCGATCGATGTAGTGGTTGCTGAGAGATCGATGTCCCCAGTTGGACATCGATCGATCGATGTGCAGGTAGCCTGAGAGATCGAGGTCCTCAGTTGGACATCGATCGATCGATGTAGGTGAGGCTCAGAGATCGATGTCTCCAGTTGGACATCGATCGATCGAAGTGGAGGTTCGATGTCCCCAGTAGGACATCGAACGATCGAAGTTAGGGAATGAAGTCCAACATTTTATGGAATAGAGGAATAAAGAGGGAAGCTCGGGGAGTCTTTGGGTGACTTTAGAGACTTCATAAGATCTGTCTAAAGGTAGTCTAAGTCTCGGGAACATGACTTAGGATGGTGAATCAACTTGGGGTGCTCGAAAGGGGTTTTCGAATCGCATTTCAATGAGTATGACTTAGGAGGGTTAGGGGATGAACGTACGAGGTGTTGAGAGCTCAATGAAGGATGGTTAGGGATACTTGCCTTAGGTTATGAACCTTAGGATCATGACTAACTGTTGACGCGATAGACGAAGTCTAAGTTATGATGTGTAAGTTAGTGAGAGCTTGTGTGTTGCTTATACGTGCGCATGTGTACATGAATGACTTATATGAATGTGAATTGCATACGAGAATGAGAAATGAGAATGAAATGAGGAGTCTTGCATCATGGCACGTGCATTTTCATATTGATTTGAAAAGAAAGGTGCTTCGGCACAGATTTGCGAAGGTGACCTGCAATGTTAACCGGGATGGAAATTTAAGCCGGGGTGCATTGCAGGGCACAAAAGACTGTAACGCAAACCAGGATGGAAATATAAGTCGGGGCGCGTTACAGGGTATAAAGTTGTCTGTAATGCTAATCAGGATGGAAATATAAGCCGAGATGCATTATAGGGTATAAAGTTGGCTGTAACGCAAACCGGGATGGAAATATAAGCCGGGGCGTGTTGCAGGGTATAAAGTTGTCTGTAATGCTAATCGGGATGGAAATATAAGCCGAGGTGCATTACAGGGTATAAATTTGGCTGTAACGTAAACCGGGATGGAAATATAAGCCAGGGCGCGTTACAGGGCATAAAGTTATGTGATGTGACCGGACATTATGACATGCATTGCACTGTTTTAAAAGAGAAAGTGTCCATGCATATGTGAACGTGTAGTGTAGCGCATATTTTGACATGCATCACGAGAGTCAAGGTGATATGAATGTGAGTGGTATCTGATTGCCAATGAATTGTTATTTGTGTGCAAATTGCTGTACTTGCTCTATTACGTTATTCGCTTATATATTTGGAAACTTACAAGACATGTGCCCCACAATCCCCTTGAGTTATATATTACTCATGTCTTTCCATGTGTTGATCCTGTATGTCTTATAAGCGGGTTATTTGCTAGCGTTTTGCGCTAAGGGTACTACCTTTGTGATTACAGATGAGCCTAGCTACGACATGATATTCATAGAAGATGATGGCGAGTGGGCTGAATGGGATACATAGAGACATGTTGGGAGCTAGATGACACAATTGATATTTATTTCAGTTCTTCCATACACTTGAGGATTAGTTCGTTATTACTGTGATTACCCTTAGAGAGGTTTTTATCATTTAATGTATCGAATTAATGGTGGAGATTTATCAGATGTATGATTCCGCACTTGTTTCTCTTACGTCATTGATGATGTGTATTCGAGAGATGAGACGTCTTGTAGTCTTCTCAGAAAGCTACGACGGGTGAACCGGTTCGGATTCCGCTGACCGGGTCGGGGCGCTACATGTGGTATCAGAGCCTAGGCTTTAGATCTACCTCGGAGACCTAGGTTATGACATGTAGAGTCTTAAGCTATGATCTTGACTCTAAGTTGATCTTTAAGTCTAGGTATGAAATCCTAGATGTAAGTTTGATTAGGATGGGTGTGTGTACGAGCGTGATTAAGTGTAATCAATAAATGTAGTTATTTTAACTTACGAATTCCACCTTGTACCACTTTATGGACCCCAAGCATTTATTTTGGAACTACTCGATACTAATAAGCGTGACCTTGCAGAAAATGCCTCCTAGACGTGACAACCAAGGAAATGGTGGCAATGGAAACAATAACCCTCCACCACCACCACCAGTCCTAGTCCCACAAGCGCTTATTGATGCTATCACAGTGATAGCACAAGGATTTGCGCAACAACAGCAACAGCCCCCTCCGCCACCACCGCCACAGCATGGCATCAGGTACTATATTGGGGAGATGCGCAAGATGCATCCCCCCAATTTTGAAGGGACCACAGACCCAGAGGTGGCTGGGTTTTGGCTGGATGAGGTAGAGAAATGCTTCAGGCTGGTGCAAGTGCATGAAGAACTCAAGGTGGAGGTAGCCACGCCATTTTTGATTGGCAGGGCCAATGCATGGTGGAACGGCATGTTGCCAAAGATGACTCTTCCCATTCAATGGAGACAATTTGTAAAGGCATACAAAGATTACTATGTGCCTGAGACTGCCATTTTGGAGAAGATGAGGCAGTTTGACAAGTTTGAGCACGGGAGGATGTCTGTCTCGGATTATGCAGATAGGTTTCATGCCTTGGGCAAGTTTACGCCCATGGTACTGGAAAACAACCGAATGAAAATGCTGAAGTTTGAGGAAGGTTTGAACCCCCGCATACGGACGGCCATAGCGGGGTCTAGCTTGAAAACATTTGAGGAAATGTTGGACGCATGTTACCGGGTGGAGAGTGACATGCGTAGGTCACAACCAAGAGAGGCTCAGGAAGAATCGAGCAAGAGGCCAAGAGTGGAGCAAAGTGGAAGTAGGCCCGGACGTTGGGTCAAGATCCCTAGAAAAGGACAAGCGGGGCCAGTTCAAAGGGCACCGCAGCCAAACCAACCTGATCGTCAAGCACCTGCGGAATGCCCACATTGCCATAAAAGATACGTGGGCGAATGTTGGAAAAGAACAGGCGCGTGCTTCAGATGTGGAAAGCCAGGCCATAGGATCAGGGACTGTCCTGAATGGAACCCTAACCCACAAGCAGGAGCAGGGCCGGCTCAGCAGCAGAGAGGCAGGCCCAATGCAAGAGTCCATGCCATGACAGACGCGGAAGTCCAGGAGGACACTAATGTTGTGACAGGTACGACTTAAGTTCAATAATAGTAGCTTAAGTTGAATTTTAGTTTTCTAAGTTGATGAACAAATGTGTTTTATGTGAAGTCTTTATGTGCTACCCTTTCATGTCTAGGTGTGATCCTAGTTAATAAAGTACCTGCCAACGTGTTATTTGATAGTGGAGCTAGCCACTCTTTCATTTCTAAGCGTTTCGCCAAAGGGCTCGACTGTTTACCCGAATGGCTTGAGAACCCATTTAGGGTGCAGGCAGCAGGCGAGCAAGTACTGGTTTCTCACCACCAGTACAAAGATTGTGAGTTGGAGTTGGATGGAAAATTATTTTCAGTGACACTAGTCCCAATTCCGATGAAGGATTTTGATGTAATATTGGGCATGGATTGGCTGACCAAGAATCACGCCAATATTGATTGTAAACTCAAGCAAGTAACCATCAAGGACCCTGAGATGAATGACATAACGGTACAAGGAAACGTCAAGTTAACGAAAGCTCCAAAGAAGATATACTTGACGGCGATTAAGGCTTTTAAAGCCTTGCAGAAAGGAGCAGAAGGATATATGGCGTATGCACTAGATGTGAGGCAGGAGGCTCCCTCTATAGATCAAATTCCGGTGATCAATGAGTTCAAGGATGTATTTCCGGATGAATTGCCAGGAGTGCCGCCATCGAGGGAAGTGGAGTTTGAGATCAATTTGATACCCGGAGCTGAACCTATATCTAAGACACCCTACGGAATGGCTCCAGCAGAACTTAAGGAGCTAAAAGGGCAACTTCAGGAGTTGTTGGACAAAAATTTAATTCGCTCCAGCGTATCTCCCTGGGGAGCTCCAGTTTTATTCGTAAGGAAGAAAGATGGCAGCATGAGGTTATGCATCGATTACCGGGAGTTGAACAAAATCACCATTAAGAATAAATATCCTCTGCCAAGGATAGAGGACTTATTTGACCAACTAAAAGGAGCCCGCTGGTTCTCAAAGATTGATCTTCGTCAAGGGTACCATCAGTTGTTTGTGAAAGCGAGAGACGTCCCTAAGACCGCTTTTCGGACTAGATACGGGCATTATGAATTCTTAGTGATGCCTTTCGTACTGACTAATGCCCCAGCGGCCTTTATGGACTTGATGAACAACGTATTTCGAGAGCAGTTGGATCAATTTGTGGTGGTGTTCATTGATGACATCTTAGTATACTCTCCCGATGAGCAAGCACATGCTGAACACTTAAGAGTGGTGTTACAAATTCTGAGACAACAAAAGCTCTACGCCAAATTCAGCAAGTGTAAATTTTGGCTAAGAAGTGTAGCCTTTCTCGGTCACGTGATTTCTGAGGATGGATCTCGGTAGATCCTAAGAAGATAGAAGCCATCACAGAGTGGCCAAGACCTACAAACGTGACTGAAGTAAGAAGCTTCCTAGGCTTGGCAGGCTACTACAGGAAGTTTGTTGAGAGATTCTCAACAATAGCAGTTCCATTGAGCCGACTTACACAGAAGAAAACCAAGTTCGAATGGACTGCTGAATGCGAACAGAGATTCGACCACAGCTCCGGTGTTGGCACAACCCTCCGGCACAGACGGTTTCGTGATCTATAGTGACGCGTCCAAGAAAGGACTAGGTATGTACATCATTACAATTAATGCATTGTATATACTTATGCTAGTCCTGAATTAACTTTCTGTTTATAGGGTGTGTCTTGATGCAAAATGAACGAGTTATTTCGTACGCGTCAAGACAATTGAAACCATATGAGCAGAATTACCCGACACATGACTTGGAGCTCGCAGCTGTAGTATTCGCTCTTAAGATCTGGAGACACTATTTGTACGGAGAAAAGTGCGCCGTATTTACTGATCACAAGAGCTTGAAGTACTTATTCTCGCAGAAGGAGTTAAACATGAGACAGAGAAGATGGTTGGAGTTACTAAAGGATTATGACCTGACCATCAATTACCATCCGGGCAAGGCCAACAGGGTGGCGGACGCATTGAGCAGAAAGTCTAGCCACGCAAGACAGTCTCCATTGGAAAGAGAGATTGAGGAGTTTGACCTTGAATTGATAGACTCAGTGGCGAATGTTCTTACAGCATTATCCATCAGCCCAAACTTGGTGGACAAGATCAAAGAGGCGCAGTATGGAGACGCAGCGCTAAGAGAAATCCGTGACAAACTAGCTACGGGACCAGTAAAGGATTTCCAATTGCGAGAAGATGGAAGTTTATGGTTTCAGAATAGGTTGTGTGTACCTAACCATGATGAGCTTCAAAAGGAGTTGTTACGAGAAGCTCATAATTCTAGGTTATCCATCCATCCCGACAGCACGAAGATGTATAAGGACCTTAAAAAAAATTATTGGTGGATGGGGATGAAGAAAAGCATAGCAGAGTATGTGGAGAGATGCTTGGTATGTCAACAGGTTAAAGCTGAACATCAACGACCTGGTGGTTTGTTGATGCCCTTAGAAATTCCAGAGTGGAAATGGGAACACGTAACTATGGACTTTGTGATGGGACTACCCAAGACCAGAAATGGAAATGAGATGATCTGGGTGATAGTAGACTGATTAACAAAGACGGCTCATTTCATAGCCATGCCACATGGTACTTCATATGAAAAGTTATCCAATATCTATGTGGATAACATTGTGAGCTTGCATGGAGTCCCAGTCAGCATCGTGTCGGACCGTGATCCCAAGTTTACTTCTAAGTTTTGGAGGGCGTTTCAGAAGGCGTTGGGTACCGAACTGAGGATGAGTACCGCATACCACCCTCAAACGGACGGGCAATCCGAGAGAACCATTCAAACATTGGAAGATATGTTGAGAGCATGCGCCTTGGACTTCAAAGGAAACTGGGATAGCATGCTGAAGTTGATGGAGTTTTCGTACAATAATAGCTATCACAGTGCAATTGGTATGGCACCATTTGAAGCTTTATATGGACGTAAGTGCAGGTCCTCGGTTTATTAGGACGAAGTTGGGGAAAGAACAATCACTGCACCTGAGTTGGTTGAGCAAACAGTGGAAAAGGTCAAGTTGATAAGAGAGAAACTCAAGGTGGCACAAGACCGCAATAAGAGTTGGGCTGACACAAAGAGGCGACCTTTGGAGTTTGAGGAAGGTGAGAAGGTTTATTTAAGAGTTTCACCTACCAAGGGAGTTGCAAGATTCGGAGTGAAGGGCAAGTTAAGCCCTAGATATACTGGCCCTTACGAAGTACTAGGCAAAGTTGGAGAAAGAGCATACCGACTAGCCTTGCCTCCGAGCTTGTCCCAAGTCCATAACGTATTTTACGTATCTCAACTACGGAAATATGTATCGGACCCGAGCCATGTCCTTGAGCCCAACCCTTGGATGTAAAAGAAGATGTCACCTATGAAGAGCATCCAATAAGGATTGTGGATATCAAGTCCTACGCCGACGCATCATTCCGTATGTCAAAGTTCAGTGGAGTAACCATACGGAGCGTGAAGCCACGTGGGAGCTTGAAGAGCAAATGAAGGAGCTATATCCACATCTTTTCCAATAAGGTACACCAGTTTCGAGGACGAAACTTTTTGTAAGGAGGATGGAATGTTATGCCTCGCACCCTCCGTAGAATAATTTAAAAGACAAAGAAGGAATTAAAGGAGATTAATGACGGTCAACGGAAATTAAGTAGGCATTAATATGAGGATTAATTAGAAGTTAATGAGGGGATTTAATATTAGAATTTATTTATATTTAATTTAGAATTAAATAATTAAGTTTATACTTTAGGATAAATAGATAATAGATATAATTTAGAAACACCAAACTTTTCTCCTTTCCATATAAAAGTGACTGAACGTCAGTTCTCCCATTAGCAGAAAGAAACTGACGCGCAGTCTCTTCTCCCTCTAGGCGGTTTTGAGGTTCTTCAACCTTAGGAGAAGAATCGCTCCAGAAAGTCATCCAATCTTCCTTCATTTTTCAATCAGTTCTCGAGTAATCAAAGGCAAGTAATCATCTTATAAGTTCCTACGATTTGTGAAAGCAAAATGGCCTATTTTGTTATCAAATTGGATCACCATGCAGTAGTTTCACTTTATGGTTATTTGCTTATGATTTATGTGTTTTGACTTCGAGATTTGGCCGACGTATATGAAAGATCATTCGTTGTTTTTGTTGATTATGTGAAATCTTGCAAATCCCAATACCCTGAACCCTCTCTTTGCTGCTATTATAGATCGAAGGAAGAATGGAGAGAAAGGCAAGATTTTTGGTGTGTTTCGGTGGATGGTTGAGTGTTAGGTTTGAATCGGTAATTGATATGTGTGCAGTGTTTGATTCGTGGTTTAAGCGTGAGATTATAGCAGGGATTAGGCTTGGATTGATGGGATGAAGTTTGGGATCAAATTGGGGTAGAATCCTGAGATTGTTGCAGAAAACGCAAAACTGCTGGGCTGGAACGTTGACATCGATCGATCGGTGTCAGAGATCGATGTTCCCAGTTGGACATCGATCGATCGATGTAGTGGTTGCTGAGAGATCGATGTCCCCAGTTGGACATCGATCGATCGATGTGCAGGTAGCCTGAGAGATCGATGTCCTCAGTTGGACATCGATCGATCGATGTAGGTGAGGCTCAGAGATCGATGTCCCCAGTTGGACATCGATCGATCGAAGTGGAGGGTTCGATGTCCCCAGTAGGACATCGAACGATCGAAGTTAGGGAATGAAGTCCAACATTTTGTGGAATAGAGGAATAAAGAGGGAAGCTCGAGGAGTCTTTGGGTGACATTAGAGACTTCATAAGATCTGTTTAAAGGTAGTCTAAGTCTCAGGAACATGACTTAGGATGGTGAATCAACTTGGGGTGCTCGAAAGGGGTTTTTGAATCGCATTTCAATGAGTATGACTTAGGAGGGTTAGGGGATGAACGTACGAGGTGTTGAGAGCTCAGTGAAGGATGGTTAGGGATACTTGCCTTAGGTTATGAACCTTAGGATCATGACTAACTGTTGACGCGATAGACGAAGTCTAAGTTATGATGTGTAAGTTAGTGAGAGCTTGTGTGTTGCTTATACGTGCGCATGTGTACATGAATGACTCATATGAATGTGAATTGCATACGAAAATGAGAAATGAGAATGAAATGAGGAGTCTTGCATCATGGCACGTGCATTTGCATATTGATTTGAAAAGAAAGGTGCTTCGACACAGATTTGCGAAGGTGACCTGCAATGTTAACCGGGATGGAAATTTAAGCCGGGGTGCATTACAGGGCACAAAAGACTGTAACGTAAACCGGGATGGAAATATAAGCCGGGGCGCGTTGTAGGGTATAAAGTTGTCTGTAATGCTAATCGGGATGGAAATATAAGCCGAGATGCATTACAGGGTATAAAGTTGGCTGTAACGCAAACCGGGATGGAAATATAAGTCGGGGCGCATTGCAGAGTATAAAGTTGTCTGTAATGCTAATCGGGATGGAAATATAAGCCGAAGTGCATTACAGGGTATAAAGTTGGCTGTAACGTAAACCGGGATGGAAATATAAGCCGGGGCGCGTTACAGGGTATAAAGTTATGTGATGTGACTGGACATTATGACACGCATTGCACTGTTTTAAAAGAGAAAGTGTTCATGCATATGTGAACGTGTAGTGTAGTGCATATTTTGACATGCATCACGAGAGTCAATGTGATATGAATGTGAGTGGTATCTGATTGCCAATGAATTGTTATTTGTGTGCAAATTGCTGTACTTGCTCTATTACGTTATTCGCTTATATATTTGGAAACTTACAAGACATGTGCCCCACAATCCCCTTAAGTTATATATTACTCATGTCTTGCCATGTGTTGATCCCGTATGTCTTATAAGCGGGTTACTTGCTAGCGTTTTGCGCTAAGGGTACTACCTTTGTGATTGCAGATGAGTCTAGCTACGACATGATATTCATAGAAGATGATGGCGAGTGGGCTGAATGGGATACATAGAGACATGTTGGGAGCTAGATGACACAATTGATATTTATTTCAGTTCTTCCATACACTTGAGGATTAGTTCGTTATTACTGTGATTACCCTTAGAGAGGTTTTTATCATTTAATGTATCGAATTAATGGTGGAGATTTATCAGATGTATGATTCCGCATTTGTTTCTCTTACGTCATTGATGATATGTATTCGAGAGATGAGACATCTTGTAGTCTTCTCAGTAAGTTACGACGGGTGAACCGGTTCGGATTCCGCTGTCCGGCGGGTCGGGGCGCTACAATTGTTGTTGTTGATAATTGTGAAAATTGCAGAAATAGATGAACGAAATAGACCGGTGAGACAGTACTGTGACAGAAATAGAAGGGTTACTTTAATGCCATAAGTTCCACTATACAATCCATGCCAGCAAAGTAGAGTAACTTACTTTTTGATCCGGACATGAGTACTTTGAAGCACGGGAGGATATCCTTCAACATTTCTGTCAAACAATAACCAATTTTAAATAACAAACATACATAAATAAAAGAAAGTGAATTTAATAAAGTCATATCTTCCTATCTTTTATAAATGGCACATAGGGGTTTCCCCCTACAGTATCCTAAAGGAAAATATGTATTCAGTGAGTTGTAGGCCTTTTAGGTTTTTCTGAATATTTTGGGTATTCTTTCTTTCCTTTCTTTATTAGTGTGTTTCAAAAATATTGTTACAAATTTTTCAACACAATATAAATAACAAAATATCGAAAAATCAACTAAATCAAATTTTTGAGAGAGAGGGAGTACTATTTTATTTTTTCAAGTACTTTTATACATAAAAACATTGAAGTATTTTATTTTTCTAGTAATTTTATACATAAAAATATAAAGGTGCATAAATAATAATACGCAAAATATACACAAAAACATCTGCAAACATATAGATAAACATATAATAAAAGCATAAAACACCGAGAAAAACACAGAAAATTAACTAAAACATACATAAAAACAGTTATGCTATACAAAAAACATACAACTTTGAGTCCACATAATGAAAGAGAGAAAAATCCATGCTAATAGAAGAAAATGCTGTTGTGAAATTACCCATCTTCCTTGGGAACAAATTTGAACCAGTGTCCATATCCTGAAGACATATTGTTCAGCATTTCCTCGATGTCTTTCTTTCCATAGGAAGGTCCTTTGTCATTCTTGGCCGGCTTAGGGGCTGCACGACAAAATAAAAATAAATGAATAAATAAGAAGTCCATTTAAGTAGTAGTACTTGGAAAATAAATTTTTGTTCAAGGGATTAGTACTCAGCTACATGGTGTTGTAACCTTCGAATGAAAATAAACCAGATCAAGTTATTTTAACTGAGAACTAGGAAATAATTATAATGGAAGGATTGCACTTCGACGAAAGTTTTTTATGATAAATTAGAATTCTTCGACTTTTAATGTGATTTCACCCAAAGAAGTCGATAAAATGTCCTCAACCCAGTCATATCATGTTCTAATAAGTTGTAAAACGTCCTAAACCTTAAACCCTAAATTCCATCATCATGTTAATCAGAAGTTGTAAAGCTTGTTCATAACAATAGAACGTTTCTGACATACTAAGCTTCCGTGTTTGTGCATGGTCATTGTTCGAGGCATTTAATCAAGGGATTTTCATGGACCAGGTGATGTGTTGAAGATATTGGTGAAGCAATGCTTGAAAGAGCAAGTTCTTGCAAGAGGAAAGTGCAGGAAGAATGCTCACACATACTGCAGTGACAATCGAGTAAAAAGAAAGCAAACTGATCTTGGGTAGCCGAATTGAGCTTAAGAGGATTGCCCAGTATGAGTAACACGTGATATGGAGCTGGAAATAAGAATGACACGTCGGATCAAGCAATTAGAGGTAGCTAGAAGATGGATTCACCAACTTGGCGCCATAACTCAAGCTTTTCACGTGCCAAACAGTTTTTTTTTCATGTATGTGTTTGTATATATAGTTGGTGTAGGTGTAGTGATAAAGGGAGTGAGAAAAACAATTCATTTTGATGAAGTTTCTCAGAGGTCGTCTTCTACCTCTACTTCGCGCCATTTTTCTTGTATTTGAAAATTCGTCTTTGAATATGCAGTTAGTGTTTAGCCATGTTTGTAACTAGAATTTTGACATGGTATCAGAGCTCTGGGGATTTACTATCGATTTTCTGATTGAATTCTATTATTTATTTTGTTTGATCATGGCCAATTCAATTGGTGTTGCTTATAGTTCTGTAATAATCATGTTCCTACGGACAATCCTGCAAATAATCCATATTATTTGCATCCAAACAATAGTCCAGCGATAGTATTGGTACAACCACTGCTTAATCCACACAATTTCCATTAATGGAGCCGTATCTTTCAAATGGCGTTACTCGTGAAGAATAAAATATGCTTTATTGACGGATCTGTTCCTAAAACCTACTGATAATGATCCACAACTTCAAGCTTGGAGACAGGTAAACACAATGATTCAGTCATGGATTATGAATTGTGTTTCACATTTTATTGCTCAAAGTAAAATATGGTACGATAATGCTTTTGATGTATGGAATGACTTGACTATGATATATGGAAGTGGTGATCTGTTTAGAATTGTTTGATCTATTGTCTGATTTTTATGAAGTTAAGCAGGAAAACTTATCTGAATGATTGCTTCACTAAACGGAAGGTTTTATGGGAATAATTATTGGCATTAAGGCCAATACTGAGATGTGTTTGTATGAGATGCACATGTGATGTCAGTAGGAAAGTCACCGAGTTTGTTGAAAATGATTATGTTATCAAATTTGTGAAAGGTTCAAATGAAGAGTTTGATCCTGTTAGATCTCAAATTTTTGTCATGACTCCATTGCCTGAAATTAAAATAGCTTTTACGATGGTTTTGAAATTTGAGAGGAATGTCATGGGCAATGATATGTCTTTTGGCTTCAGTAATCCTCCCATAGCTTTGATGTCTAATTGTGATGAACATGAGAGCATGGTGGCAAGCACTTATGCAAACAGAGGTTTTGGACATACGTACAGGAGAGGTAATGGCAGGTTGTATCAGGAAGGAAACAAACGTATGTCGTGCAATCACTATGGCATGATGGGCCACACAACAGATAAGTGTTACATAAAGCATGACTTTCCTCTTAGATTCATGTTTAAGAATCAAGTAAATGCGGTTGAGACTCAAAAAAGACAGTTTGAACCTAACTTCAATGAGCAAGGATTGCAGACTTACTCTTCACAGTCTTCCCCTCTTCAACAAACACCTCTCCTTACACCTGATCATTATACTAAGTTGTTAAAATTGTTGAATTCTGATGATGTTGTTTCGGGCATGGTTGGTGAAAAGGCCTATCAGGGTGTTGCAATGACTGCTAAGGTTGACATGTCATCAGGTAAGTGTCTTGATCCTGTTAATAATATATGGATCTTGGATCAGGTGTCACTGATCATGTTGTCTGTTCTTTATTCCTATTTCACTCCTATATTCCAATTGACCACATCAGTATCAAGCTTCCAAACAAATTCGCAGTTGATGCTACTCATAAAGGAGTAGTCAAGCTAAGCAGTGGACTAGTTTTGGAAAATGTTTTATATGTTTCATTCTCATTCAATCTTGTCTCTCTTAGCAGACTTACTGATTCACCTCACTCACTTGTTTCATTTCATGATTCCTGCTGTTTTATTCAGGATCAGTTATCCAGGAGGATGATTGGTTCAGCTAGGAAGTGTCAGGGTCTTTACTATATTTGTGATACCAGCCACTTTCAAATCCAGCTGCGTCAATATCTTCTGTTTTCAATTCTATAAGTGTTACTCTAGTTTCATACATATGGCTTGCTATACTTGGGCATGCATCCTTAGCCAGAATTCAAGAAATAAACAAGCTAGATTCAGCTGTTCAGGCCAGAAAGCTAGAAAATGGTTGTACTGTGTGTCCATTAGCTAAACTGAAAAGGACCCCATTCCCAGTGTCTAATTCTGTTTCTAAACGTCCTTTTGATATTATACATGTTGATATTTGGGGTCCTTATAGACATCCTACAATGTAAAATCAAAAATATGTCTTGACTATAGTAGATCATTTCTCAAGATATAAATGGTTGTTTTTGCTCAAGAATAAACTGAAACCAAGAAAAATTTTGCAAAGCTTCTTTCACTTTGTTACCACTCAGTTTAATGTCCATATCAAAATTGTAAGAAGTAATAATGTGCATGAGCTTAAAATGCCTGAGTTCTACATGCTCCATGGTGTTATTCATCAAACAACATGTGTATATACGCCTCAACAAAATGGGGTAGTAGAGAGGAAACACCAACATCTTCTAATTGTGGGTAGGGCTCTTAGGTTTCATGTTTCTCTTTCCATTACCTACTAGGGCTTCTGTCTTCAACATGCTACACATCTAATTAATTTGATTTCATCTCCTGTTCTCTAGCAAAGAACTCCATATATTGACCTGCACAAAAGCCAGCCTATATATAGTCACCTAAAGGTTTTTGGTTGTTTGGTGTTTGCATGTGATACTACTCCAACTAAAGGAAAATTTGATGCCATATCCATACCTTGTGTTTTCTTGGTGATTCCCATGAATACAAAGAGTTACATACTTCAACTCTTAGACACTAAGGCAATCATAGTATCAAGGGATGTACTCTTCCATGAACATTCTTTTCATTTCTTTGATGCTACTCCTTTACCATCCACATCTCAACCTGTAGTCCCAGGCATTATAGACAACACTCCAACTAATTCCAATGAACAAAATGTTGAGATTAACCCTTTGCATATTCTGTCTGCTACTCCTGATCATGTGAATCCATGTACAACTGAATCATTTTCACCCGCTGATTCCTCTCCTTCTGCTGATGAATCTGTATCTTCTTCACCTGTGTAAGTTCCTATTACATAGGTTCATGTTAAGCTGCCTTCCTTAGATCCTGTTGAAAGGTTACCTCTTACACAGACTCATCATTCCAGAATTCCAAGGTCTAGAGTTGCACCTTCATACCTAAATGATTATCATTGTAATCGGGTTAGTTCTCCTGATATGCCTGAGACTGTGTTTCTCTCTTGATGCCATATCCTATTCAATTTTATCTTTCCTATTATCATTTGGCATCTCATTACAAGTCTTATATTATTAACATGAGCACTGAACATAAGCCTGGTACATACCAACAGGCTGCATCATGAGCGGCCTGGCAGCAAGCTATGCAGGTGGAGTTGGCTGCATTAGAAGCTACTCAGACATGGTCTATTATTCCATTGCCATCTAGTAAGCAACCAATTGGTTGTAAGTGGGTATACAAAATTAAAAGATAGGATGATGGCTTAGTGGAAAGGTATAAGGCTAGGCTAGTTGCTAAGGGATATACTCAGCAGCCTGGAATAGACTATGATGATACTTTTTCTCCTGTTGCTAAATTGATTTCTTTGCTTTTATTTCTTGCTTTGGCCTCTCTTAATAATTGGTACATTCATCAATGAGATGTGAACAATGCATTTTTACATGTGGATCTATATCAGGAAATATATATAGAGCTGCCCAAAGAGTGGAGTCTCCTTTTCCTAATGCAGTTTTTAAACTACAGAAATCACTTTATCGGCTGAAACGGGCTAGTAGGCAGTGGAATGAGAAACTTACAAACTATCTTTTATCTCAGGGCTTTCATCAATCAAGACATGATTATACTTTGTTTACAAAAATAACTTCCAATAGTTTCTTGGCTGTGCTGGTGTATGTTGATGATATAATAGTGGTGAGTGATGCAATCCAACTGATTTAGGAACCCAAGGATCATGTTCACTTCACTTTTAAGATCAAAGACTTGGGTGAGCTGAGATATTTCTTGGGGCTTAAGATGGCAAGATCTAAGAAAGGAATTAGAATATGCCAGAGGAAGTATACAATAGAGTTGCTTGAAGAATCAGGATACTTAGCTGCAAAGCCAGCAATGGAACCTATGGAACAGAACTTAAAGTTAGAGCATAATGATTCTGAGTTGATTGATGATGTATCAGGATATAGAAGGTTGATTGGAAAGTTTCTGTATCTTACAATTACTAGACTTGATATAGCTTACAATGTGCAGCAACTAAGTAAGTTTTTAGATACCCCAACAGAGCTTCACATGAAGGCAGCTCAGAGATTGCTGAGGTACTTGAAGGGATCTCCTGGTCAAGGATTGTTATTTCCTAGTACAGGTTCTAGTGTGCTTAAAGCTTATGCAGACTCAGAATGGGGGGGCTACACAGACACAAGAAGACCAGTTACAGGGCATTGCGTATTTCTTGGAAATGCCTTGGTTTCTTGGAAATCCAAGAAACAAACTACAGTTTCTAGATCTTCTTCAGAGACAGAGTACAGATCATTGGCACTGCAACATGTGAAGTTTAATGGTTGCTCTATTTGCTGAAGGACTTAAGCGTAAGTCATGACCAACCGGTTGAGTTATTTTGTGACAACAAAAGTACTATCTATATAGTGGAGAATCCAGTTTTTCATGATAGAACAAAGCACATAGAAGTGGATTGTCATGTGATTAGACATAAGTATCAGGAGGGAATAGTCAAGCCTATTCCTATGCACACTGATTATCAAATTGCAGATTTGTTTACTAAGGCATTAGGATCAGAAAGGCTGCAATTCTTGACTTCAGCATTGGGAATGTATGATATCTATAGGAAGTCAAAATTAAGGGGGAGGGGGTGTTGAAGATATTGGTGAAGCAAGGCTTGAAAGAGCAAGTTCACGTAAGAGGAAAGTGCAGGAAGAATGCTCACACAGACTGCAATGACAATCGAGTAAAAAGAGTGCAAATTGATCTTGGGCAGCTGAATTGAGCTTAAGAGGATTGCCCAGTGTGAGTAGCACGTGATATGGAGCTGGAAATACGAATGACACGTCGGATCAAGCGATTAGAAGTAGCTAGAAGATGGATTCACCAACTTGGCACCATAACTCAAGCTTTGCACGTGCCAAACAGTTTTTTTTTATGTATGCGTTAGTATATATAGTTGGTGTAGGTGTAGTGATGAAGGGAGTGAGAAAAACAATTCATTTTGTTGAAGTTTCTCAGAGGTCGTCTTCGTCCTCTGTTTTGTGCCATTTTTCTTATATTTGAAAATTCATCTTTGAATATGTAGTTTCAATCGATTGCAAAGTGTGATTTAGTGTTTAGCCGTGTTTGTAACTAGAATTTCGACATGATGTACGTCTTATAATTCCTATCACTGTGTTATATTTCTTTTTGGATGGCAAGAAATGCAGCTTGCGTGAATACGTTCACATGACTGCTGCGAGTGTACTCAAGCAAGTTGAAATTTATTTTTCGACCTAACATGCATCCATTCTTGTCCAGTTGAAGCGATGGAATAGTGATGTTGACATTGCTAGAGGATGGGCATTATCGGTGGTGTTCAGGCCTAGGCGGCGACCTCAAGTTGTTTGGTGGAAAAGGCCGAATGAAGGGTGCTTTAAACTGAATGTGGATGGTGCAAGAAAGGTTTCAATTCAAGGTTCCAGAGGGGGCTTGCCCCGTGATTCATATGGAATTTCTAGGCTTCCTTATTGAACAGTGTTCGAGTTAGAAAGAATTCGGAATTTATTCAAGTTGGATGAAAATTACGAAGTGTTTTTTCTTTTATAGGAGTTCATTTTTGACACTAACGGATTTATTCCTATCCTACAATGTTCTGTTTTATCTACAGTGACTTAATATGACTTATAACTGCTATAAAGGTAACGACTAATTACCTAGTCTGCTCGGACATATGTATAGTAAAAGTCTTAAGTTACTATATATAGGACTAAGTGTTGTAGCTCTATCTCAGTTTTGCTGACTGACTTGTACTTCACATCGTCACCTCGCCTTAGCACATCTTTATTCTAGCTCTGCTTTGCTACCCTTCTTCACCTTAGATGCTTTTAGTTATGTGCTCCTCTTTACCTCAACTCTTCTTTTCTTTGTCTTGATCACTCAGTCCGTCAATAGTATTTTATCAGTTCTGCACAACTTCACTTCGTCCACTCTTACTTAGCTCAGTGACTTCTATATTCAGGTCAGCTCAGCACGACTAACTTACTTCTGTTAGAAAAATGATGATAAGCAAGCAAGAAAACAATCAAAGAAAAGCCGGAACGAGTTTCTAGATAACTCTATCCTTAAAACAATTTAGCCTCTACCAACAAGCAAAGTAGACAACGAGACTAATGCCTCACAAGATATAATGGTTTTCTTCCTTTCCTTTGCTCTAGGAGAGGAAGATTGAACTTGATATTGAAGAGATTGAACAAGGAGAAATGTAGAAGGAGGAAGAATGTTGAAGTTTTCCTTAGTTTTGCAAGATTTTGTTGTATATAGTTGAAGATACCAAGGTCTATTATATATAGACTTTGGGGTGTGTTAAAGACCCTTTTTGAAACTTATTTCAGCATCTTTTCAACGCTCAATTCAGTTGTTTACCATTCATAGGCGAAGGAAGATGAATCTTGGGCCAAAAGATGCAATTCAAAGTGAAAAGTTATGTTTGTTGGCACATCGATCGATCACATCACATCGATCGATCGATGTGATCGATCGAAGTTGGATAGAAACCTTCGCCTTTCATTCTGCCTTACATCAATCGATCACATCGATCGATCAATGTCACATAGATCGAGTTGGACAGAATGCTTTCATTATTTCATCACACCACATCGATCGATCGATGTTCCTTACATAGATCGATCGAAGTCCTCCAGAACATTTAACTTTATTCCAGCTCCCTCTTGGTTCGATCCAGTCTACACATGGATCGATCCAAGTGACCTATTTCAAGTTCAAAGTGTTCCTAACATCATATCAATCTCTCAAACAACCTCATATATGATCTAAATAAGTTTGGAGCACATAGTAAAGTACTTCAACGTACTTTTCCAACAATCTCCCACATGATCCAAACTTATAAAAAAACAATTTCAGAACGTTAAATAACTAACCTCTCCATTATCAATCGAAGATAATGACACATAACGGATACGATGACTTGTGATCTTGAATCACCGGTAGTACAACTTGAGTTCTATAAACGGAATTAAGATGAACTTCGTCTTGAATCTTGCTTCATTATTCTTTATATGAACAACAAGAAGACACATCATTATCTATTTCTTCAAGTTCGCGGTTTGGAGCGATATCGGCCATGCACCTATCTTGGGTTTCATAAGCTCTCTAGAGAGTTTTAGAAGCTCTCACAGGAAGCGGCACCACTTCCAAGCTTATATAGGTCAAATTCATCAAGTGTGCACTGTTCACACCATCATACATTATGGCTATGAATTTTCATTAAGAGATTCTTGAATTCTCACCCTCAAATCTTTACAGTGAGCACTATCAACAACAACACCATAGGGAGGAACACTTCGGTAGTGCAACATAGAACTCTATCATGATTTGTTTTTACCACATTGAACCCCGTTTGTAGGATCTCTACTAATAGTGGGTTGGGTTCCTGTCATGAAGAATTCTCTACAGATAGAATAAGTCTAATCCCCTTTGATGTTTCATAGACTAACTTTTTATTTAGACCTTTAGTTAAGGGGTCAGCAAGGTTAAACTTGGTTCTTACAAACTCCAAGTTTACCACCCCTGAACTAATCAACTCATGCACTATGTTGTGACGTAGACGGATATGCCGGCTCTTCCCGTTATAAATTTTGTTCCTTGCACGTGCAATTGCATCCTGAGAATCACAATAAATAGACACAGAAGGCTTAGATTTAGACCACAAAGGAATATCAACAAGCAAATTTCTCAACCATTCAGCTTCTGTACTTGCTAATTCTAATGCAGTAAATTCAGATTCCATTGTTGATTTGGCAATACATGTTTGTTTACATGACTTCCACGAGATAGCTCTAACACCCAATGTAAATATATATCCACTAGTGGAGTTTATCTCATTATTGTCAGTCACCCAATTAGCATCACAATAACCTTCCGAAACAGCGGGTGAACCACTAAACATGAGTCCTAAATTCATTGTACCTTTACAATATCTCAATAATCGTCTTAATGCACACCAATAGTTTTCATTAGGATTATGAGTATATCTTGCAAGTCTATTCACGACATATACAATGTCAGGCCTAGTGCAATTCATGAGATACATTACACTATCAGTTATTCTAGCATACTCACATTGTGATACACTTTCAAACATATTCTTAGTTAACGTCATATAGGAATCATAAGGAGAACTAACTGGTTTTACATCATAGTGATTAAACTTTCTCAATATCTTTTCCATATAATTTCATTGAGAAAGTAAATAATCTCCACATTTTTGTACTAATTTAAGGCCCAGTATTAAATTCGCCTTCCCCATGTCTTTCATATCAAAAACAGAGGATAAAAATGATTTTGTGTCATTTACCACTTCTATGTTGGTTCTAAAAATTAGCATATCATCAACATAAAGACAAATAATAACACCATTACAATCATTAAACTAACTATACACACAACGGTCACTTTCATTTACTATATAATCATTTGATACTAAACCATTATCAAATTTTTCGTGCCATTGTTTAGGTGTTTGTTTAAGACCATACAAGGACTTCTTAAGCCTACATACTTTGTGTTCTTGACCTTTAACTTTCATACCCTCCGGTTGTTTCATGTATATCTGCTCTTCTAAATCTCCATTCAAAATGCTTCATATCCATTTGGTGAATAACAAGCTTATAAATGTAGGTAAGTGCTACTAATGCTCTAATAATAGTGATTCTAGCAACTGGAGAGTAAGTATCAAAGAAATCTATACCCTCTTGTTGTGTAAATCCTTTAGTGACAAGTCTAGCCTTAAACTTGTCAATCGTTCCATCCGTCTTTAGTTTCTTCCTAAAGACCCACTTAAAACTGATCGGTTTACATCATCTAGGCAAGTATACTAACTCTCAAGTATTATTACTTAGTATGGATTCAAGTTCACTATTTATGGCTTCTTTCCAAAACTTAGAATCTATCGACTTGATGGCATCTTCATAAGTTTTGGGATCATCCTCTAAAATAAAAAGATGTCGTAAAGTCACTTCCAAATGACTTTTCCGTTCTTAGCCTCTTACTTCTTCTAGGAGGATCAACCTCTTGTTCAACTATGGTTTTGCTCGACTCACCTATCTCAGATTTGGAAACAACATCGGATTGTCTATTCATAAGAAAGATATGCTCAAAGAATTCAGCATCCTTATATTCCAATATAGAACTATTATCTATAGCCATGAATCTATATACTGCACTATTTTGAGCATATCTGATGAATATACGATCTCTTGTCTTTTACCCGATTTTATTTCTCTTAAAAAATCAGGAATAGCAACTTTGGCTAGACACCCCACACTTTTAATTAATTCAAGTTAGGAGCATAGCCTTTCCATAACTCGTAAAGAGTTTTATCTAACTCCATATGCGGAGGTGTTACTTCATGAACAATACCATTTTCTTCACAAATCTTTTGCAAAGAATTTGTACAATATTCACCACCTCTATCTGTCCTAAGTCTTTTGATCCTTAGGTCTAATTGATTTTCAACCTCATTCTTATAACTGTGAACTTAGACTCGGTTTCACCCTTATGACTTAATAGATATACCTTATCAAATCATCAATAAAAGTGACATAATATCTTTTCCCACCTTTACTCATATGATTCTTAAAATCACCTAAGTCACTATGAATCAAACCAAGTTTTTGAGAAACTCTACCTAATTTCTTAAATGGTTTCTTATGATGTTTTGCTTCAACACAATGTTCACAATTGTTAAAACTATCATCATCATAAGATATCACATTCATGTTCTTGAGTTTCTTTATTACTCCTATGTTTGCATGTTCTAATCTAGCATGCCACATATCAAAAGACTCAACAATATAAATGGAACTAGATGCATATTTATTAGCAGGAATACAAATAGCGTCAAGTACAAGAAACCCCCCGTTGCAAAAACCTTTACCAATAAATTCCCCATTTCTAGACAAAACGAGTTTATCAGATTCTAAAACAAATTTAATGTTGGCCTTGTTCAGCAGCACTTCGGAGATCAAGTTCCTACGCATTGCAGGAACGTGCAACACATTGCTTAGTTCCAGTTTCTTCCCAGAATTCAACTTGAGAAGCACCTTACCCTTTCCGAGGAATTGGGTACTATGTGCATCTCCCAAGAAGACCTGTTCATCACTGCTATTTATTTATATTCAGATAATATGTCTTTACTGGTAGCAATATGCCTGGTAGCCCCTGTGTCTACCACCCATTCCGTAGTGCCACAAACAAGGTTTACCTCTGTCAAGACGACTGCTGCGATGATGTCATCTGCTGCTCCTTTGGCCTCCACAAGGTTTGCTTGGTTGCTTGGTTGGTCCTTTCTTTTTTTTTTGTAATTGACTGCTCAGTGTCATGGTTTCCCACACACCCATTATACTCCTTTCATCTGGTTCTGAACCTGCATACCAACTTTCTTACCTTTGTTCCCACTGTTGTAGTTGCCGCCGTTGTTGTGGAGCTTGGGTTTCTTCGCAGCGTGCTCCACTACATTGGCTTTAACACCCTCTTCATGGTGAGACACATCTTCCATCCTATTGTTCTCTTCGATGCGTATGTGTTTGATTACTGCATCTAGATACAACTTGGCGTCGTCGTGTTTTTCTCTCTTCTTGTATTTTCTCCAAGAAGGGGGAAGTTTCTCCAAGAGTGCTGCCGCCTGGAAAGTTTCATCAATCTTAATTCCCTCTTGTTCCATATTATCCACCAGTTGTTGGAATTGATAGATTTAATTTTTGATTGGAGTATGATCAACCATCTGGAACTTGAGGAATTCACTTACCACATACTTGTGTTTGCCCACATCTTCATCACCGTATTTATTCTCCAGTGCTCACCAAATTTCTTTTGCAGAAGTGAATTTGACGTAATTGTCAAACAAGGAGTTGGCCAAGAAGTGTAAAATGTGGCCTCTGCAAGTAGTGTTGTCTACATCATATTTGCGTGCTTCGGTTTCATTATCTGGTTTGTGCATCTTGAGCAAATAAGAAACTTAAAGCATCTCAAGGAAGAACATCACCTTGGTCGCCCACCTCTTGTAGAATTTGACATCAAATGGCTCCAACTTTGACATATCTGGAAGTGCTTGCTTGGATGCAACCGTAAATTGCTTTAAGATTGTTAGAAAAATGATGATAAACAAGCAAGAAAACAATCAAAGAAAAGCCGAGACGAGTCTCTAGATAACGAGCAAAGTAGACAACGAGACTAATGCTTCCCAAGATATAACAGCTTTTTTCCTTTTCTTTGCTCTAGGAGAGGAAGATTGAACTTGATATTGAAGAGATTGAATAAGGAAAAATGTAGAAGGAGGAAGAATGTTGAAGTTTTCCTTAGTTTTGCAAGATTGTGACGTATATAGTTGAAGATACCAAGGTCTACTATATATAGACCTTAGGGTGTGTTAAAGACCCCTTTTGAAACTTGTTTCAGCATCTTTTCAACCCTCAATGTCAGTTGTTTACCGTTCATAGACGAAAGGAGATGAACCTTGGACCAAAAGATGCAATTCAAAGTGAAAAGTTCTGTTCGTTGGCACATCGATCGAACACATCGATCGATCGATATCACTTTGATCGATCGATGTGATCGATCATAGTTGGACAGAAACCTTCGACTTTCATTCTGTCTTACATCGATCGATCCATGTCACTTAGATTGATCGATGTGATCGATCGAAGTTAGGCAGAGTGCTTTCAGTATTGCATCACACCACATCGATCGATCGATGCGTAAATCGATCGATCAATGTTCCTTACACAAATCGATTGAAGTCCTCCAAAACACTTAAATTTATTCCAACTTCCACTTGGTTCCATTCAGTCTGCACATAGATCGATCCAAGTGACCTATTTCAAGTTCAAAGTGTTCCTAACATCATGTCAATCTCCCAAACAACCTCATATATGATCTATATAAGTTTGGAGCACATAGTAAAGTACTTCAACATACTTTTCCAACAACTTCTATCACTTATCTTGTTTCCCCAGCACGACCACTACTATGTTGAGGTCGGCATACCTCGACTGGGCTTGTTTCTACCATGGTTCCAAGCTCTTCTTGAAGGTCTGCAGCTGTGCAATGAATTGAGTGTTATTCTTGTTTGGCTGAAGAGTGATTGGGGCTTTACTAATGCAGTTGATAGCACAATGAAAGGTGCTGCAGTTGTGCCATGAATCTTCTCTTCAATCATATCTATCATGAACTAAATCAGACGGAATACTGGCTAGCTAATCTCGATTGTGCTACTAGTTAGACAGCTTCCTTTGGGCCATCTGATCTGCCAGCTCCATTTAGATCAGTACTCGCTGGGGATGCCTGCGAGATGGTCTTTTTCACTTTGTCAGCAATTTGATTCTAGGCTTCTGATTAATTGCGGAGGCAGAATTTTGTGATTGTTGACTTGTATGCTGGTTTTAGTTTTTCTCATATTTTCAATTATAACTACGTTATTTTTCCATGGGATGAGAAAAAAATTAATTAAGTTAAGAGGCACCATCCTCCTTCAACCAAACAAAAAGAAATATTGCCAGGGTTGATATTCTTATAAATGACGAATGAAAAGAGTAGTTACATCCATAATGACACGTCTCCCAACAAAATAAGGTAGTTCATGAAGTGTAATGTAAGTGTTAAAATATGTAGTCATCATTTCATATTGAGCCAAGTAAAGAGCTGCAGAATTAGTGTCCCTTATAGAAAAGACAAAGGGCTGTCCATCTGCCTGTAACAATTGGCTAATTCTTTTCAAGTCAGCTGAAAGGCCAGCAGTTCCACTATCTCCTCCGTCTCTTAAGCCTAACCCTCTTCTCTACTTTCCAAGACCCTAACTGCACTCAACTCACTTCATGCCTCTCATTCTTCTTTCAAAACATACACCTTCTATTTTTTTATCACTTTTAATACCTCAACCAACAACTATAATACATGCCTAACACACTTCACCAAAATACTCACTACCACATGCAGTCACTCGCCGGCGCGTGTAGCCTACACGCCGCCGCTGTCCGCTGGTGTCGGCCACTAGAATTCCCCCTTTTTAATTTTATACATATTCCCATCGTCAAATCATACAAATTTCCAACTTACAGCAATATCAAATTCCTCCAAAATCACTACCAATTTCCAAATCAATTTCGCATAAAGTCATAACTTACACCATGGGTTATAAATCATATACCTATCAAATTTATGTCATCTATTATCCCAACATCCTCAAACAGTCACATCAAATTCTGCCTATATGCATATTTCATACAAAATTTCAATTCCAATTACATATACATATACATATACATACATATATATATATATACACATACATATATACATACATATATATATACATATATATATATATATATATATATATATATATGCATGCATATTTATATATACATGTAACATATGCTATATATCATATACATGTCATATTTATAACCAATCAAGCAACAAAATATATATATTCTTGGCCACGCATGAGGCTGTTTTATAACTATAAATATCGGCTATATGCAAAAATCCAACATCCATATATTTACACATATATACACGGTTATACACAAATATTTATACATCCATTATGCAATCACATATACTTATGTATGATCCATGATTTGATACGAAAATATAATTACATATTTCACCAATTCATAATAAACACAGGGAGGATATTTACTTCGATTCATACATACTATACCGATATCAAATTAGGTTTTTTTCGTGGCAAAATCTCTTCCTTTCTCCCTCTTTGTAGGTGTGGCCGATTGGTCTATCCGGGTGGGGGTCTTGGCCGACTATTTGGGGTTGAATGGGGATAGTAAGATTTAGTTATATGGGTATATACATATATATATATAGATATATATATATATACATATATATATATATGTATGTATGTATGTATATGTATGTATGTATGTATGTGTGCATGTTTATATGTATGTATATAAGGATTGGAGTTTGTAGTTTCTTTTTGTTCCTTCAAGAGGAGGCTGTCGTTTTCTTCAAGATGGAGAGGAGGTATTGGCTAGCTGTAGGGACAGAAAAATGGCTGGATTTGTATTTTGGTTTAGGGAGATATATATATATATATATAGTTAGGGAGATCCATTATCTCCATTATTATTCATTCTTACATCTGAAGGTTTTAGCAGGGGATTGAAAGCTTTAACGGCATCTGGAGTGCTACAGCCTTTCCGTCTGGGGCGCATACCATTTACAATCACACATTTGGCCTATGCGGATGATTTGCTGATATTTCTACGCGGTACACAGCGGAACCTTCAACATTTTCATACCTTTCTTACACAATATGAAACTGCTTCAGGTCAAAAAGGTTAATTTCCAAAAAAGCAGTATTATTCCGTCTGCCCGGATAACTACACAGCAATGTCAGAATTTTGTAAATATTCTAGGCATGCGTCTTTCAAGCCTCCCATTTCATTGTCTTGGTTCTTATTTACATAAGGGTATCACCCGTTCCAGATATTGTGTTTCATTATTTCAACATATTGATGATAGACTACAAGGGTGGCACTCCAAATTGCTTTCCTCAGCTGGTTGCCTAGTCTTGCTACGTTCAGTGATAGCAGCATTACAACTTCATGTCATCGCTGCAGGTGGCTTACCGAAATCGGTGATTAAGGTGATACACCGAAAGATGGCTGCATTCTATTGGGGGTGTAGACACCGTTGGGTATCATGGACTACTATCTGCAAGCCTCGAGATGAGGGGGGTTTAGGTCTACGCGACATGAACATGTTACAATAGGCATATCATTGCCGGATATGGTGGTCATATCAACAGAATTCCACACTTTGGAGCAGATACATGCATGCCAAATATGGACACCGTCAGGATTATCTACCACGCTTAACAGACTCGCCCATATGGAAGATTATTTGCAGAATCCATTCCTTCTGCCTAACACAGACCGAAGGTCAGGGAGGCCACATCACATGGTTACCCACGCCCATGGGAGAATTTTCTTTGAAAAGTGCTTATGATAATTGCCGTATATCTTCTCCCAAACTGCTCTCTGCAACGTTTATTTGGTACAAGCATCACTCACCACCTATTCAGCTGTTCTTATGGCGTCTCTTTAATTCGGCAATACCTTTTCAGGATTATATTGGAAAGTATTCCACTGCTCGTCCAACGCAATGTCCATTCTGTAAAAATGAGTCGGCAACAGTGGATCATGTCTTTCTATATTGTTCTTATGTGCTTCCCCTATGGCAGTATTTTGCTAGTGAGCTACATTGTCCTCTTCCATCTTCATTAAGGCTTCGTCAGTATCTTCTTTCTTGGTGGTATCGTTCATCCTTTACCTCTCTCATTGGAGTTTATAAAATTGTCATCCCAGCAATTATCGTATATAACATATGGTGTGGCTATACCTCAATAGTCTATGGGGACAAAACTCATATAACGTATACATCACTACGAACCTCCATACGCTGTGACATTATTTTGTGGCATAAAAAAGTTGCGGGATCCAAAATTGCACTGGCCCTACGCAGATTTTCTCTTGGCTGCCGTCGTTCCATCATCCGAGACCGCTGATGATTCGCTGGGTCACCCCGCCATCTGGTCGGTTGAAATTGAATGTAGATGCTGCTGTTGGTAGAAATTATGCAGCAGGGAGTGCGATATTGCGAGATCACATGGGTTCATGCATAGGAGCGATTTCCTTTAGACTCCCTCCGAGTGCACCACTGCATGCAGAGATTCAGGCTGCCGTTTTTGGAATTCTACATTTCCTTCCGTTACATCGCACATTTATACTGGAGTCGGATTGTGCTCAGCTGATAGATCGTTTGTCACGACAGCACCTTGTACACGGGAATTATCATTTTTGCCAGCTACACACACTAGTTCATCTCCATCGACTTGACTATAATCACATTTATCGCGAGGCAAATATGGCAGCACATTACTTAGAGCAACATGCTATGTTAAATCCACGTACTCAGCACTATACCTCTCATACTCTGCCTTCATTAGTACGTGCTTCAATCTCGTTGGATCTCACTTCTTTGCACTTGCACGTGCCTTGACACTTTACAGTCTTCCACATGGATTGACGCTTTTTCAGACTTATTGCCTGCATCCTACGGGATCCAGGCAGGCATGGTATAGTTCACTATCCATTTGTCTACATTTTATGCTACTTCTTTCTCATACATAACATACATCATTCTCGTTTCATTGGAATGGTCTGGTTATCATGTGACAACACTCCATTGCCATCGTTCATTTGAGGACTGCATTGCTTGGCCATACACTACTCATGCATCGCGCACAGGGCAAACAATGATTGTTTTCTTGGAGCTAGAATTTTACCACTATCGCCTTGGCTCCAGCTTAGTCAAGGCGACTTGGGTATGCATTTGGCCTTTCTGCTTATGATTATTACTTTTCTCGTTTCCGTTGGAATAATATACTCTTTTCACTCTCACGAGGTACATATCATCCTGGCTCCCTCAATCTCAAGTGGCGGACGATTTACTGCAATCAGGCGATCACTCCAAACTCGGACAATAGCAGGCCCGACAGCTTCAACCTACAGCTTCTATAAATTCCATATCAATGACAGTTGTATAAATATGTACGCTTTTCCTTCGCCAAGGTTTTATCCACAAGGGTGGTTTTACTTGGCAAGGTTTTAATGCAACATATCATATACGACTGGAGATATGTCATTATTGGATTTTTATATCATGTATTCGCATACTCTAACAATTATAATATGGTTTTCCTCCGCCAAAAGTGAGGTTTCAATAATAAAATTTCTGTTTCAAAAAAAAATAGTTAGGTATTTTGTTAAATAGTAGGTATATGAAAGTTATATAAGGTAACTCTCTTACTTAGTCTTATCTTATATTTTCCTATTCTCATCCATATATTTAAGATAAATGTTATATAAACTTATAATATTTCCTTTTCCTATTATATAGGTTTCCTTTATTTTTCTTTTATTTTACTTTTTTCTTTTTCCCCATGGTTGCGGGGCATAACATTCCTCCCCCCTTACAATAAGTTTCGTCCTCGAAACTTGTGTACCTTGGTCGAATAAGTGTGGATACTTCTTCCGCACTTCTTCTTCGAGCTCACATGTCACTTCTCGCTCTGTATGATTAGTCCAGTGGACTTTCACGTATGTACCTTGTATACATACAATATAGTTTTTGAATTCATTGTCCTCCACTTGTCAAAATCATAACTTAATTTTTCTATGTTCCAGAATCAAACTTAAGGGTATTATCACTATACTGAGGGTTTCTCAACCCAATCGTCAGCCTAAGTGAGACTCTTATCTACTTTCATTAGCAACGCTCTATAATCAGTACTTATGTGTACTACAATCTTAACTTAACGTCTTATTTACAAACTAATCCTTTAACCATAAGTAGTTTTAGAACACATTTTATTCTGGTACCATTACACTTAAACGGTCGTTAGCATTCTAATCCATCATGCTTCCACGTGCCATTTTGATCTAGCATACTTCTTTACTTGGTTATTCAAACCATTCCGTTTAACCCAATTTAATCCCACATGAATAACAACCACTACTTATTCATGCTTACGCTATCTCAATTCAAGACTACTAGATTCAACAATGCTTATGTGTTCCTATGTTCATCTTAATTTCCCTTATCGATACTGATATCACTCGCTTATGTTAATAATTGTAAGATTTACATCTTATCCATCATCTAAACCTTTTGCTGATGCTATCATTTATCTAAGATATTTGCTTATGCTATGAGTAGTCTAACTCCTCATACAGTGTAAACTTCTTGACCAATCCCTTAACAACATGGAAGTGGCTTTAACCACTATCCAATAGTACTTTTGGTGGGACCTTGTTTATTACCATGACACTTATCAAGTTTAGAGGTTCAGATACAGAGTTACACATTCATGACTTAATCATTTAAACTTTCAAAATTAAAGGTACCTGTGTATATGTCATTTAGACCCCTAGGGCAGTCCCCGAAGCATTCTCCTTGGTTCAGGATAATCCCTGTTCAGATGGTCCACCTTGCCGCAATTAAAACATGCTCTTACCTTCTTCCAACATTCTCCAATGCACCATCGGTTGCATATAAGGTAGGTATGAGTCACCATCAACGTGTTGCCCCTGGGCGGTGGCTATTGCTACTGCGGGTGACCTTCCTGACTCATCCTTGACACCTTGACCCATCTCACAGGTCCACTGCCAGTTACCTCACAGTGCCTCTTGTCTCGTTTCTCCTCATCGCACCTCTAAATATGACTCTCGACACAGTAGCATGCATCAAGTAGCTCAATGAAATCCCTGGCTTTCGCATTTACCATTCTAGTGCGAATGCGAGTGTTGAGTCCCCTCTCAAATTTGACCATCTTCAATTACATGTGTGCCATAATGGATGACACAAATCTCCATAGAGCGTTGAATTGATTGGCGTATTCTGCCTCAGACATCCCCAGGTTCTGTCTCAGTGATTCAAAAGCCCTAATTTTTTGCGACGTCACCGCAGGTGGAGTATAAAACTTACAGAACTCCTCCCTAAAATGGATCTAGCTAACCGGTTGTGGTAGATCCATCACTACTGTGGTCCACCACTTGTCTACTTTCCCAATCTGAAGGAACCAGATTACCAACGTCTTAATATCCTTCGGCACCTGTAAAAGTGTGAAGTTGTTCTCAACCTCGCCTAACCACCGGTCTGCTCCATCTGGATCAGCACGCCCGTCAAATGTTGGGACGTGCACCTGCTTCATCTCACTGTAGCAATAACGGGTCCCCTGCTAATGTAGCTGTGGGACTGCCCGATTTACTACCCGCTCTATTTGTACCAGTGCATCCACCAATGCCTTGAGCAGGGCATTCCGGTTATTGCCGTTGGTATCATCCTTGGCGGCATTGTGTTGTACATTAGAATTTACATGATTTTTAATTCGTATTGAAAAGAATTAGGGGATATAGTGGTCGAGTATAAGGGGTATGCAAAGGGCAAAAATCAAACTTACTTAAGGCATATAAATAGACCGCCTAGTTTATCCTAGGTATGCGTATCCCTTACCCGATCATCACTTAAGTCTAAGGTCATCACTTACTTCGTAGAGTCAATACTTAGTATCATCATCCCGTGAGTCTACGATCGTGACTTATGGACAAGATCATCACTTATGTTCATATCATTGCTTAATTTCTACGATCACGGCCTAAGTCTACGTTTCCGTCGTGGATCTAGAGCCATGCTCTAGTACCACCTGTAGCGACCTGTCCCGAACCCTAGTACTCGAAATGACTCACCCATCATATTTCGCTAGGGAAAATACAAGACATCGGTACAAATCAATTACACGTCGGTGAAGTGCAAACCGATGTTAGTGAAAGTCATAAAATAAAAACCTCGAAATAATCATTAATCAATAAAGTATAATGTCTAAGGAAAACCAAAGTACTATCATGTCATAATGTAAATCAGAAATACTAAATCTCTAAAAAAACATAAAGTCAAATCCATAAACAATGTCTCAACTAAATCCTCGAAAATCTTTTGAGAATATCCTCGAATCTCGGGATCTCCACTCCTGATTATCTCCAATACATACTAAGTCATACTCCTGCCTATCTGCAAAACAACAATAGGGTATAGCATGACCGACAAACATTGCCTATTAAGTAGCCTCAGCCAACTTACCATGAGATCATACATGAAGAAACAAGTGTTATCAAATAAATATCAATACGTGAAATAGCATGTTTCTCATTTGCAAATAAGATTACGATTATACCCTTAAACAATCAAACAACAGAGTCAACAATTCCAAACATCCAAGTCCACTAATCGATAGCCAATCAAGGGTTAGTCCAATCAAAATCGATGTTGTAGGTTTCAAATCGATGCGATCTAAATGAAACCAACTTTTGATTTTTCAAATTCAATTCCCAAAATATCAATTTTCAATGTGATGCGATGTTGGATACAACACAATACGATGTTTGATATGATACAATTTGATACGATGTTCAATGTTGGATATTCAAATACGATTTTGATGCGATGGCTATAGCACTTTTCGTATAAGTAACTTATATTGCAAGACTTACAAATTGATCCCCCAATGGTCAAATGTGTCCAGACATCCTATTACGATAGTCAAATGTGCCTCGACGGTCCAATTGGTGATCAAATATGTCTGAGTGGCCTATCAAAATAGTCAAATGTGCTCAGACGGCCTGTTTGTTCAGAACCAATCCAGTTTAACGATATATTTATCATGTAAGGCTGATTTTAAAAATATGCGATGCACAATTCCAAATTTGATTTCAAATCTTCGATTTTCCAAATATTTTCCAAACGATCAATTCTAATCACATCCAAATACAAATATTCAGATATCAAATACGATCACATACCATAAATCAAATTCCCATTTATGATGTCCAAATAACCACAACTCACATGTACGTATATACATATACATGCCCATGTCTATACATGTGCATATAAACGTATATACATACACGCTCCTCCCTCAGTCCATTTCTCCCCCAACCCACTATCCAACTCACCTCACCTCTCACTCCAACACACTCGGTCCCCACTGACCGCCCCATTAGCACTGCCGCAATCCTGTTAATCCCTCAGCCCAACCCCATCCCCACTCTTCAATATCCTAACTCCACTCAACCCATTTCGTATATCTTATTCTTCCTCAAAAACACACACCTTCCATATTATATCACTTCTGATATCTTAGGCAACAAGAATAATTCACGCCTAACACACTGCATCAAAACACTCGTCCTCCCGCGCTGCCACTTGTTGGCGCGTGTTGCCCACGCGCCGCCTCTATCCGCCGGTGTCGATCACCAGAATTCTCTTTTTTCAGTTTCTAACCTATTTCCATCATTAAATCATACAAATTCCAACCTTACACCATTATCAAATTCCTCCAAAATCACTACCAATTTCTAAATCAATTTTGCAAAAAAAGCATAACTTATACCATAGTTTATAAATCACATACCTATCAAATTTATGTCATCTATTATCCCAACATCCTTAACCAGCTACATCAAATTCGGCCTAGATACAAATTTCATACAAAATTTCCATTCCAGTTACATATGCACATATATATATACATATACATACATATATATACACACATGTAATGCATACTATATATCATATACGTGTCATATTTATAACCAGTCAAGTACCAAAATATATATATTTTGGCCAGGTATGAGGTTGTTTTATAACTATAAAAATCGGCCATGTACAAATTTCCAAAAATTCAACATCCATATATATACACATATATGCACAACTATACACAAATTTTTTTATACCTATTTATGCAATCACATATGCTTGATTTGATTCGAAAATATAATTACGAATTTCACAAATTCATCGTAGATACAGGGATGATACTTACATCGATTCGTATATACTTTACCGATATTGAATTAGGGTTTTTTGGTGGCAAAATCTTTTCCTTTCTCCCTCCTTTTAGGTGCTGGCCGATTGGTCTATTTTGCTGGGAGTCTTGGTCGGCTGTTTTGGATTTAGTTATACATACACACACACAGATATATATATATATATATATATATATATATATATGTGTGTGTGTGTGTGTGTGTGTGTGTGTGTGTGTGTGTGTGTCTCACTGGAAGCAGACTCTCTATCCCTTGGGATAGATGTATTGTCTGCCTACCACCTACCCTCCCCAGATCCTAACGATAGATTTTGCTGTCGTTTGGGATATACTGGGTCCGGATGATGATATATATATATATATATGTATGTATGTATGTATGTATGTATGTATGTATGTATGTACATAAGGATCAAGGTTTGTAGAAAAATTTTCTTCTTCTTCCTCCAAGAGGAGGCTGTCGATTTCTTCAAGATGGAGAAGAGGTGTTAGCCGACTGTAGGGGGAGAAATATGGTAGAGTTCGTATTTTGGTTTACCACTATGCTCGCGCCGCAGTATGATTCTTCGATGGTCTCTTCCCCTGTTGGCCGCTTGAAGCTTAGCACAGACACAATGGTTGGTCGTTGCTTTACTTGTGGAGGCGCTATTTTAAGAGATTCAGCCGACGGATTTATTCATGCGATCTCTTATCCTCTATGATATGATTTTCCGCTTCATGTGGAACCAAAGTCTGTCTATTTGGCTATTATGTTCTACATCTTTCGGTTTGGTCCTCTCATTAATGAGGTTGATTACTTGGAGCTGCTTCTTATGCTTAGCACCTCTTCATCGCACCTGGCCCAGGATTTACGTCGATTATAGACATTATTGCATGCTCAAGACTTGCAATTGGTTCACACACATCGCGAGACTAATTTGCCAGCTCATGTTCTGGCACAGTTGGCCCTTTCCACTCAGATATTTACAGCATATCCTATGCTTCCCTCACTCCCTTCATCTATTTGCGGCTATGTCCTTACCGATGCATCTCTGGCTTCATTTCGTCACCCTAGCCCTGACATGTATCATGGCTCGCCTCTGCCTTGATCGTCCCCTATAGGGGTTGGCCAATCTTCAAGGATGTTGCCTGTGTCGCTGGACGACGCTGGCAACCTCGGTATGGTCTTCACTTTTCGATTGCTTGCTTTATTTTCTTCATCTTTCCTGGTACATATCTTTTTTCTCAATGGACAACTACGCATCTTTTCTCGTGAGTTTGGAGCCTAGTTGTGGAGGGCTACGCGACTGCAGGGGTCTTAACACATGCTTGATATCGATTGCCTATGTTCATAACGAATGCAGGCAATGCGAGTATGTCTTTAGCTTCCCTTACTTGACTGTATTTCCTTTCTCTATATTGTCCCTTGACCTTTTCACTTTTGGCACTGGATGCAAGCACAAATTATTACCATCAGAAGTATCAAATTTGTGCAGCTTTGTTTTTTTCATTTGTTCATTCACACTTTGCACCACACATTTTGTTCTTTGCAGGTTTACATGTACACATTTCATGAACTTCATTTACTTTTCAGTAGGATAGTCTCCTACTCAACATGTAACCACAGATTCCTACACCACAAATGAGCGTTTATTATAAATAAAATCTACGGACCGTTATAGTTATGTATTTTTTTCCCTAGAAGGTATAGAAAAGTTGTACAAGGTTCTCTTACTTAAATCCTATCCTATATTTTTCTATTCCCATACATATATTTGAGATAAATGTTATCTATACTTATAATATTTTATTTTCCTATTACATAGGTTTCCTTTATTTTTCTTTTATTTCCCTTTTTTCTTTTTCGCCATGGTTACGGGGCATAACATCTAAGGAAAGAAAATTAATAAAATCACCGCCAACCAGTCATGATTCAAATCTAGAATCATGGAGAGTTCCCAATTTTTTCAAAAGAGTCTTTGTATCATTATTAGTATACTTTACATAGACTGCTGAATACCTAAATTGAAAATCAAGATCACGCAAACAAAAAGCACATTAGCAACTTGAGTACCATACTGAATATAAGTTGAACTGAGAGAGTCAGCTCTCCACAAAATCTAGATCTTCTTTTCACAAGAAGATAGAGCATTAGAGGAACCCAGCCTAAGTTGAAAAAATTTTCACTTGCTCTCAGTAAGTTTGGGTCCAATTATCACAAGAAGTTGCAGATGATAATGGTGAACAAGATGATGTAATCTAGTCAATGAAGTAAAAATTTCCAAGACATAAAATTTATTGAGCAGAGTGTGTGGAAGGAGCTAGCGACGGCTTTTCGGTTTCTGGTAACCATTGAGGTTGGAACAGAATGAGGTTTCTTAGATTTTTTTTTTTAATTCTAGGGATCACTAGAGTGAAACCCTCTAGCTGAGGGTCACTTGTTTGAAAGTAATTTTTGTAGAAATTCCTCATTTGAGAGTTGACTATAGCCTGATATTCTTAGCTCAATTTCTTTAGCAATCTTTTTTCAATCTTCAACGGCCTCTTTGCTTTGTTTGCCAATAATATGTATTTGTGAATCTGGATAATGAGCAAAATTTAATGCTTTCTGTCAAATTTTACTATATATGCTTTATCTTCATGATGAATGCTTAGTCTAGATACATAGTGAGCATGAGAAGGCAGAAGATCATCTTCTACTTAAATAGCGAGTGTTTTCTGAATCACCTCAGGAGCAAGCTGCAATTCCTATTCAGAAACCAACTATTTGTCTATGCCTAAAGATATATCAGAAATAATTGCAGCTGAAAGGTCTTTTGGCTTACAGACCATCTCCTTAGCTACACCTATAGTAGACGCAGTAATCTGTGATTTATTCTTGCTTTGAGATGACGGGATCAAATATTGATCCCCCTGTCTTGTTAATTGATCCACAGGTCGCAGTCATATGACCAAATGTTCTACAATTTGTGCAAACGCTAGGTATATTTTTATTAGATTTTGCGTGAAACTATTTTTACCACATTATATATGAAGACAAGAAGGAAGTGTCTTAGTGTGGATAAATATTAGACGTAATGTTTATCTTTAAGATTTATCCCGTGATTTATTAATTTAAATCACATATAGTGTGGATCACCATGTCATCTTATCTCCTAGACTTGTATTTGACTACAACTCCTTGGTGGTAAGGGATTATCACCATACAGTAGAGTTTGTGATGGTACGGACTCTAATCAAGACAGGATTAGGGGGTCCCTAGCCTAGCCTATAAATAAGAGCCTGTGGTTGTCCATCAAACCATCTCATTCAAGTCAAGAGGAACAAGGCTAGAAGACTACCCTAAGGACTACATCAACACGAAGAAGGCTTCTACAAACGACAATGGCCGGAGGTAACTTTTATGCTTCCGCTACTTATTTTGGCCTAACAACATCCACTTCAATACAAACCCTAGCCACTGATGGTCGATCCACTTCAATACAAACAGGCTGACTAATCATACGTGTAATAGCATGCAAAGCCATCCTATCATGCAGAACTGGGGCGCCAAGCATCCTTTATACTATTATTATAGTATAGAAAAGTTTTCGGTTCGGACAATCTAGTTAATTCTATATATAAAAATATAGAATTCTAATTTTCTTTTTAGCTGAAAAAAAAAAGCAACTCGGGAGCGAGAATAAAAAGCAAGCTCGCCTTCTTTTTTGATCAGCTCAGGTCTTTCGTCAGAGCTATAATGCTTGAGAGGTATAGTAAACTTTCTAATAATATCCATATTGGAACAATAGAAGCATCAAATTTGGGATCATAATCTAGAGTCTATTTAGTAACCTTGATCTCATATCCTATAATATTTCATAAACCACGATAAAAACATCTTTGATAATCATCTTTGACGAGACCGGATTTGCTCGTCGGGTGGATCGGAGACGATCCGGGTAGAGTGCCGTTAATCTTCCATCTAACTCCGTCGCTGGAACCTGAGAGGGAAGAGTAACGTTAGAGGTCCCAGGACGCTGCCCCGGGAAAACCCTCCGACGCTTAAGTCAGTTCTGAGTTTTTTAGCGTAGAGCTTAAACTGGAATAAAGGCTGTATAAAACCTGTTTGGGGTCGGCCAAGGTGTAGGCCGAGCTGAGATGAAGTCTGCTGATGACTCACCAGAGACTTGGCTTCTGCTATGGATGAAGCACTTGTTTTATAGATATTGAGCTGAGAGCTGAGTGTCCCAAAAGGGATGAGATGACGACGCCTGACGGGCTTACATGATAGCCGCGTGGCAGCTGGGGGTTGCTTTACTAGCAACTGTCTTGCATGGTTGACAGCTGGAGAGATAAGGCTGCATGAAGACCACGTAGCAAACAGTATTGGAGCTGAGTTACGGTCTGGCCGAGATCAATAGTCGAAGACCCATGGCCGAGATGAACTGTTGAAGGCCCTTGGCTGAGTACCAAGGGCCGAGACCGAGACTCCCCTTTATGGCTGAGATCGATGGGGCCAAAATACAAGCCGCCGAGGTGACACAGTGTGGCCGAAATGGTATCCTGGCCAAGACCTTGGCTAGGAATAATTTAATAATAAACAATTGGATGTGAAGGCCTCTACACTGGGGTGCACTTTTGTTCTGCTACCGAGCTTTCCTTCAGCCGAGATGATGAGGTCGAGCTGAGGCCTGGCCTCAGCCTTACTGCGGCTGGGCTGAGGCCTGGCCAAGATCAACTGTGGAGGATTTCGGCCTCTGGCCGAGAATGATGGGGGCCGAGGTTGACCAGTCAACTGCCTGAGTCGAGATTACGTTAAGGCCGAGTACGGCTCTTTGACCGAGATAGAACTGTAGGCCAAGATAAGGCCTTGAGGCCGCATATGACTTGGTCAGCCTCCAGGCCGACCTGCAATACTTAGTCATTTTTACTCTCCTGGCTAACGCTGGTTCAGCGTTGACCGTTATTGACTAACTCGAGTCTTGTCTTTATCCAAGCAGGTGGATTTGGGCCTCATCAGTATGCCCCCAGATTAGTCTGACCGAGCCGAACAGGAAGGGCAGACTAATCTATTCAGCATTAATGTGCGGCCGTGTGGTGGCTGAGATTATGGCTCGGAAGTAAACCCAGACCAAAAAATAGTGGCTGAAGTGCACTGTGGCCACTCCATGGCCTGGCCAAGAATTAGTGGCCGAGAATCCTTTGGCCGAAATGCCAAAAATTGCCGAGATCCACTTGAGTGTCCTTCAGCAGCACTGTGCATTCTTTGACCAAGATAATAATGGGATCATTTATCCGTAGGGAATTTTTTCATTGGCTTATGCCAATTCTAGTCCCTGTTTGCGAAGAACTCTATTTTAGCCAAGAATGATGAGGTAGGGCAGAGACTTGGCCGGGGCTTGAAGCTGGCTTTGTACTTAGCAATTTTTACGCCTGCACAGTTTTTATAGAAATAAACTGTTTAAGCTTTAAAAGGTAGAATAAACCTGTTATTCTGCCGAGCTGAATAGATAAAGCATGAATCCTGCACTGCTTCAGCTGAGCTTCCAAAAGCTTGAAGTTTTGTACTTGAGTGCAGTTCTGCCCAGTCCTGCTAGGTCTAAAGAGGTGTACGTACACTGTCTCTTTACCTCTGCCCCCAGCATCGGAGGTTTTATGAAAGCCTATTCATATAAGTTTACCCTTTAATGGGTTTTCACCCCGGACCTGCCGAGGTCTTGTGCCTCAGACTTGCTGAGGTCTTGATCTGCCCTTTAGCGAGCATCTGCATCGAACATGCGAGGTCTTCTGCCTCAGACCTGCTGAGGTCTTAAGATACCCTTTAGCGGGCATTTGTCTCGAACCTGCGAGGTCTTAAGATACCCTTTAGCGGGCATTTGCCTCGAACCTGCGAGGTCTTCTGCCTCAGACCTGCTGAGGTCTTAAGATACCCTTTAGCGGGCATTTGCCTCGGACCTGCCGAAGTCTTGATTTACCCTATGGCGGGCATTTGCCTCGAACCTGCGAGGTCTTTTGCCTCGGACCTGCCGAGGTCTTAATGTACCCTTTAACGGGCATTTGCCTCGAACCTGCAAGGTCTTTTGCCTCGGACCTGCCGAGGTCTTAATGTACCCTATGGCGGGCATTTGCCTCGAACCTGCGAGGTCTTTTGCCTCAGACCTGCCGAGGTCTTATCGGGAAACCTGTCCCGTGGAGTGTTCGGGCTCTGCTCGGACACCTTATTCTTGTCGGGGTGCTTTGGCAGGATTGCCTGGGCGTATGGTGACCGAGGACTGATTTGGCCGAGATGCCCAAAGTGGCCGAGATATAGCCTTAGAGATAAGCTGTTTGGCCAAGAACTGAGTGCCGGATTGCACTCTATGGCCGCAAACTAGGATAGTCAATTTGGCAGCACATCCGTATTTTGACAAATATGATGTCAATGTTGAAGGCCCTGTATTGAACAAGCCAATGGCCAGGAACTTCTCATCCATGGCCGAGACTAGGGAGGCTGGGCTGTGATGTCTGGCCGAGAAGTCAAACAGAGGGCTTACAATGGCGTCGCCCAGCCGAAGCGGCACCAGCGGGAAGAACAATCTCATCCGCAAGTAGAGTAGCTTTCAACTGAAATTCGAGGTGGCGTCGTCGGCTACGGCGCTGCCCTAAGCCGAGGTTCAAGTGCCAACTCAGGTTTATCGGCTTCAACATGCCCCCGGATATGATCGCCGAGGTCTTATATTGAGCAACTTGATGGTACCATAGTAGCCGAATACCATGTCAGCCGAGTATCAGTGGCCGAGAATCCAGCCTTTGAATATTTGAAAAATCAACTAGCCGCACAATTTGTAAGCTTCATCTTCAAGAAAGGGGCCTCCATGCAGAGATGGAAGCTGCAGTTGCATTTGTAGCTGGAGGATTTTCTGCCACAGGTGAAGATGTGACAGGAATCTGCTCATCCAAAGTCTTATCATTTGGTTCCGTGTGATTTTGAGAGCTGGATTCAGGAATAGCTGATGCCTCCCCTTCTAATGGTTTCAAATTTGAGTCTGTAGGAAGAATACCACCATCTGATTGCCGAGAATCATCTGACGATGGTGCTGCTATACCCAGAGCACCTGAATCAGACTGAGATGAAGCACTAACATCAAATGGCTGAGCAGCAGGTTGGTAGGGGCCGGGCTGAGATTTGGCCAGGCTCAACTGTGAGAGGCCATTTAATTTGATGAACTTGCAATTGCTTTATCACTATTTGAGAATCATTTTGCTGGTTGCGTTGATTGTTTCCAACTTGCAGGAGTGGTTTTGGTGGCCGAGATGTCTTGGTTGGCCGAATTACCATAGTGGCTGAAAATGAAATAATGGCCAAAGTGCAAATCATTAAGCTTCCTTTTTCTCAGTGGCAATTCACGTTGATTGTTTTGCACTTTTAATTTGGTGCAGTTGAATGCCAAGGATTTTCCCACTGGCCGAAATCACCCAGGCAGAACTAAGGTTACTTTGCGGGAAGCAAATGAACCAAAGCATGAATGAGCAAAGGCTGTAGCTGTTAAGCAGGCATATCGGCCTCTGAAGTTCTTCAAGATGCGAAGGTTCAGACCCTCCTTCTAGCGCCAAATGATGAGACCGGATTTGCTCGTCGGGTGGATCGGAGACGATCCGGGTAGAGTGCCGTTAATCTTCCGTCTAACTCCGTCGCTGGAACCTGAGAGGGAAGAGTAACGTTAGAGGTCCCAGGGCGCTGCCCCGGGAAAACCTTCCGACGCTTAAGTCAGTTCTGAGTTTTTAGCGTAGAGCTTAAACTGGAATAAAGGCTGTATAAAACCTGTTTGGGGTCGGCCAAGGTGTAGGCCGAGCTGAGATGAAGTCTGCTGATGACTCACCAGAGACTTGGCTTCTGCTATGGATGAAGCACTTGTTTTATAGATATTGAGCTGAGAGCTGAGTGTCCCAAAAGGGATGAGATGACGACGCCTGACGGGCTTACATGATAGCCGCGTGGCAGCTGGGGGCTGCTTTGCTAGCAACTGTCTTGCATGGTTGACAGCTGGAGAGATAAGGCTGCATGAAGACCACGTAGCAAACAGTATTGGAGCTGAGTTACGGTCTGACCGAGATCAATAGTCGAAGACCCATGGCCGAGATGAACTGTTGAAGGCCCTTGGCTGAGTACCAAGGGCCGAGACCGAGACTCCCCTTTATGGCCGAGATCGATGGGGCCAAAATACAAGCGGCCGAGGTGACACAGTGTGGCCGAAATGGTATCCTGGCCAAGACCTTGGCTAGGAATAATTTAATAATAAACAATTGGATGTGAAGGCCTCTACACTGGGGTGCACTTTTGTTCTGCTGCCGAGCTTTCCTTCAGCCGAGATGATGAGGCCGAGCTGAGGCCTGGCCTCAGCCTTACTGCGGCTGGGCTGAGGCCTGGCCAAGATCAACTGTGGAGGATTTCGGCCTCTGGCCGAGAATGATGGGGGCCGAGGTTGACCAGTCAACTGTCTGAGTCGAGATTACGTTAAGGCCGAGTACGGCTCTTTGACCGAGATAGAACTGTAGGCCGAGATAAGGCCTTGAGGCCGCATATGACTTGGTCAGCCTCCAGGCCGACCTGCAATACTTAGTCATTTTTACTCTCCTGGCTAACGCTGGTTCAGCGTTGACCGTTATTGACTAACTCGAGTCTTGTCTTTATCCAAGCAGATGGATTTGGGTCTCATCAATCTTTCTTATCAAAATTGATCAAAATATATGAATTATCTAAGAGTCCAACCATAAAGTCCCAATGAAACCAATACTTTCTAAGTCCTTCCACATAGCAACCATTGAGAAACAACCCCTCCGAAAAGTACTAATCGATGGATACTTGAATTTAGCTATCAGGACTGCTTCTTCCTCCGACAAATTAATTGATGCCAAACTTATCCTTTTGGACTTCTTTCAAAGAGAAGTCTGTGTTTTAGATAATTGTTTTAAATTGACAGTACAACCTTTTATTTTGGCCGACATTAAGTTACAATTTTCAAAGACTTCTATGTGATATAACAAGAAATCGATCCTAAGACCTGACTTTTTAAAATATAAAATACCTGTATCGTCCTTCAGCTTCCTATCCAGTTCTCGGAGAGTAATATTGTCATCAAAGGATGACTGCCCATCTTTTGCAGTCTCATTCAGCATTGAATCACATGCTTCAGGAATGTCACCTGAGTTCTGTGTTAGTAAATAGAAGAAGTAACTGTCAACATGTGGAAGTATACCTAATTTTATAGAACCATATATGGATCAAATGAAAGAAAACTTCAAGTACATTAGACTTGATCAAACCTTTGGCACTGAAGAGCTTGCATTTGCCTTTTGGACCTTAACGCATGGGTACGCGACTTTCCTTTTCCTTTCGTTCTTGCCATTTGCATTAACCTCTCAAAACCTACATGATATATATATTCACAACCTCTATAAGATGCATAAAAAGAAAAAGAAAACCCCCACACTACTCCACCTGATGGGACATCCGGGCAGCAAAAGTGTTCACTTTTATTGTTCAAGATAAGACAGATAAAGGACGTTTGGCAATGTACTAGGTTTCCGCGTTTGCATAGGGTCTAGGGAAAGGGCGGATCACGAAACTTTGAGATCATAAACATGCTAAAATCAAGATTACCTTGGCGGCTTCAGAAACTGGTCAATTGAGAAAACTGCACAAAAGTAACACTATTCTGTGGGTAGAAATCATACAACTCAATACTATTACTGAGTTTATGGTGTTCGATCAGGGGCCTGGTTGTTGTACAGCTCCGTATTTAAGAAGTTGTACAACTTGTTAATTTGAGATGTACTGGACATGTGCTGTTGTTGTATGACTTGCTAATTTGGAAAAATATATAAGTGGACCATCTTGTCTGATACAAGTGGCTACATACTGATCTCCTTGAAGTTAACAAATCTAACTAGTTGAGCAAAGTCATCAAAAGAAAGCGATATAATCTCATTGGATACGATCAGATCAATTTTTATTATGTAAAATTACTACAGATGTTAAGTTAGATACGTACTGAATACGAACAGCTACAACTAAACAAGATTGAGAACACAAAATAGTGAAAGCATTGAGATTTCTTACCTGGCTGCAGGCGTGCTTGAGGAAAATCCTAACAAAGAAGAAGGGTGAATGATATTTTTTTTCTCTTACAACCTTAAATAGCAGAAACCTGCCAATGGGGAACAATGTGCTGTTTATGTGATGGTTTGTAACGCTCGTTTGCCGTGTTGTCATACATGCATGAAAAGCATGCAGTCACAAATGGACAAAGAAAGAAAGTAATCTTTGAGTTTTCATTTATCACTATAGAGGAGAACTTTATAGTCCGGGTTTGGAGCAACTAGTAAAGTTGTTTTGTTACTTTGAGGTCACGGGTGAAGTAAACACCAATTGCTCTGATACCAATTGAAGTAAAAACGGATTCAAGAACACAACGCGTAAAAACACAACACATTTTTATTAATATTCGGAAAATAACTCAAAACCGAACTACTACTCACCGCCGCTACAACGGTTCGGCTGACCCAAATAAATAGACCCTCTAGCCTAGACAAAACCTCAACCTAATAGGAAAATATATAACATCTAAAAGGAAATATACCAAAATAAAACTCCTACAAACTAGGAGACTTCCTTATCCTTATCACGTAAGGAAATTAACCAACATTCTCCCCCTTAATTTCCGAATGTACCCTCGGAAGGTCTTCTACGCCAAGCAAGCTTCGCATCTCCTTGAACTTCGTCTGCGCCAACGGCTTCGTCAAGATATCCGCTCTTTGCTCGTCGCTACTCACATACTCCATCTCAATCAATCCATTCTCAACGCACTCTCGAATGAAGTGATACCTCGTATGTATGTGCTTGCTCCTTCCATGAAACACGGGGTTCTTCGTTAGTGCAATGGCCGACTTATTATCCACGCGTCTGACAACCTTTTCTTGCTTCCAACTTGTTATTTCACACAACAATTCTTGAAGCCACAAAGCTTGGCATGCCGCGGCTATGGCGGCCATGAACTCGGTCTCACAAGAAGACAATGCTACTGTCCTTTGCTTTTGAGAACACCATGTAATCGGAGAATTATTAAAGTAGAAGATATGTCCAGTTGTGCTTTTTCCATCATCTTGATCAGTATCGTGACTACTATCACTATACCTAACAAGTCTCTTGATGCTTCCTCGCCTAAACACTATTCCAAGTGTAGTGGTTCCTTTCAAGTACTTTAGAATGTGTTTAATGGCAGCCTTATGACACTCCTTTGGTTCTTGCATATAACGACTCACAACTCCAACTGAATAAGCAAGATCTGGTCTCGTGTGCAAAAGGTATCGAAGGCATCCAACCATCCTTCGAAATTGTGTAGCGTCGACTGCATGCTCACTTTCGGCCTTGGTGAGCTTCATGCCGGGATCCATGGGAATGTGTGATGCATTGCAATCAAGTAAGCCCGCTTCTTTAAGTATCCTCAATGCATAACCTTCTTGCTTCAACGTAATCGTGTCCCTTGCTTGGATAACTTCAATGCCAAGGTAGTAAGTCAAGTGGCCCAAATCGGCCATCTCAAAGTTTTTCGCCGTGTCTTGCTTAAATTCCTTTATAAGGTTGCATTTGTCCCCGTTACAAATAGATCATCAACATAAACGGCTATTATAAGAAAAGCCTTGTCCTTTGTCTTCTTATAAACCGACCTCTCCTTAGTGCATCGTACAAAATTCAAACCCTTTAAGATCTCATCTAGCTTCGTATTCCAACACCTCGGTGCTTGACATAAACCATATAAAGACTTTGAAAGCCTATAGACTTTCTCTTCTTCTCCCCTCCTTTCAAAGCCTTCGGGTTGCGTCACATATACTTGTTCTTTTAAATCACCATGCAAGAAGGCCGTCTTAACATCCAAGTGATGAATTTCCCAACCATAAGACACAGCCAAAGCAACAAGTAACCGAATGGTCTCAATACATGTCACAGGTGCAAAAACTTCATCATAATCAATGCCAAATTTTTGAACGTACCCTTTTGCGACTAGACGAGCCTTGTACTTGTTTATAGAGCCATCGGCGTGTTTCTTGATCTTGAACACCCACTTCAACCCTATTGGTTTAACGCCTTCGGGTTTGTCAACTAGCACCCAAGTCTTGTTTTTGTTGATAGAATCTATTTCATTCTTCATAGCGATCATCCATTCCTTCGAATATTTTGCTTCAACAAAAGTCCTTGGCTCGTCATCAATCATCAAGGCAACATCATCATCATCCATATATGACACAAGAACATAATCATCTAGATACTTAGGTTGGGTCTTGGGTCGACTTGATTTGCGTGTCGTCGGAGGTGGATCAAATTCTTCTGGATCAGGCACGAGAGATGCGCTAGCCTCTCTCGGCTGCGCAAGGCTGGGGGCGGACTGTTCCGCTATTAGGCTGGGGGCGTGCGGCCTGGCTGATTGGTCCGCCAACTGACTGGGGGCCGTCGGCCCTGGGCTTGGCAGGGCCGAAGAGTCCAAGGCCTCGGGCGGTTGTGTCGTCTCCGGGGCTGATGAGATATATGTGGGTCATTTTCTTTCATCAAGTGTATTTCGCCATACCACTTGAAACATGCCCGGCGGCTTCAATGTCTCGTGTCCTTGATCCTCCCAATTCCATCCAAGACTCTCATCAAAGATAACGTCGCGGCTTATGCATATTCTCCTTGTCTTGGGATCATACAGGCGATACCCCTTTGTGCCTGTCTCGGTCTCAAGATGAACTAGTGGGCGTGCCCTATCATCAAGCTTCTTCAATTGTTGCGCTTCAACCTTGGCATAAGCTAGGCACCTAGAGATTCTTATATGATGAATACTTGGTTTCTCTCCTTTGAACATTTCATATGGCGTCTTATTTTGTAAGGCTCTCGTGGGAAGACAATTAATCAAGTACGTTGATTGTTGAACCGCTTCTCCCCACATATAATTAGGTACACACATAGCCTTCAAGATACTCCTTGTCATCTCCATTAATGTCCGATTACGGCGTTCTACGACTCCATTTTGCTGGGACGAATATGGAGTCGTCAAATGTCGTGTTATGCCCTTCTCTTCACAAAATGTATTGAACGCGATAGAGGTGAACTCCCCTCTTCTATCGGAATGAAACACCTTTAATTCTTTAGAAGTGGCTTTTTCGGCCATCACCACAAATTTCTTGAAGATCTCAAGTGCAACCACTCTTCTCCCTCAACAAATAAGACCACATATATCGTGAGTAATCATCAATAAGCACAAACACATACCTATTTCCGCCAAGTGAACTGGGTGTGATAGGGCCAAGCAATCTCCATGTACAAGCTCCAAGGATGCATCCAGGCGCCACTTAGCGTTGGGAGGAAACGGTAATCGCGATTGCTTGCCAACGAGACACGACTCGCATATCCTATTCTCTTGATCATATAAGGTAATCCACGTACGATGTCTCTTCTCGTCATGTTCCTCAAGGTTTCGAAACTCACATGTCTTAGGCGTGCGTGCCACTTCCATGCTTTCTTCATCAATCTTATTTTGAAGACATGTAGGAAACACCCGGTTTTTATATTGATCTTATATAATCTATTTGGGCTCTTAGGCACCCTCATTAACACGCGGCCCTCCTTATCATACAACCACAAATTTTCGGCCTTAAGCCTTACCTCGCACCCGGCTTCGGTTGCTTGCCCGAGACTGATTATATTACTACTCTGCAACTCAGATATATAATAGACTCCACTTAGCAACCTTTGCTCACCCGATTTTCCTTGAAGAATTATTGAGCCCTTTCCTTTGATCTCAACACACGATCCATCTCCGAATCTCACCTTCCCTTTTACGTTTTCGTTCATCTCCGAAAAATAGGATCGATTCCCCGACATATGATTGCTAGCTCTATTGTCAAGATACCACACGTGATCATCAATGGATTGAGAAGTCAACTTACTCGGCATCAAGTTCTTCTCATTCAAATTAATCTTTGCACAAAGATGGTCCTCGTCAACATCATGACCATCGGCCATAAGAGCATCACCCGGCCTTGCTATCTTTTCGGGGCACTTACTCGCAAAGTGTCCTGGTTTCTCACACCGAAAGCATATCAAACTTGAGCGATCCTTCGCGTTTTTCCTCTTTCTTTACCACGGCTGGATTATGCGGCCACATTGCGCCCTGCTGGGGATCGGCCCTATTGTCATGGCCTTTCCCTACCGCGTGCTCCACGGCCACGACCCTTTTGCTCCGAGGACCCTCGCTTTTTTTCTGGCGGCTAGTATATAAGAGTGAACTTTGAGGAGTTGAATTAATAGTCCTCTTTCATTAATTCGTTCCTCGTACGATTTCAAACGACCAACCACATCCTCGAAGTAGATTTTGTTCAGGTCCAACACTTGTTCGAGTGATGCAACGATGTGTATAAACTTCGATCTTGGCAACCCGTTTAGAAATTTCTTGACCATCTTGGAATCTTCTAAGGGCTGCCCTAAAGTAGCCGATTTTGCTGCTACTTCGGACAACTTTCCGGCAAACACATCGATAGAATCGGTTTCCCCCATCTTGAGTCTATCAAACTCGGCGGCTAGGGTTTGAGTCTACCGAGGTATCCCAAATACCTCGGTAGGTCCCAGGCATACTCCCGTTGAGGGACTAAAATTTGTGAACAGGTTTTGACAAGCACTCTGACAAAAGGGTGCAGAGGTGAAGCATGACAGTGTACATGCGCTTTATCAAAACCTAGCAGGACTAGAAAAAACTACAATGTTGTGTAGAAAACTTATATAACCCTCTGCAATGCTGAGGTAAAAACAAAACACCCTGGTAGCGCCGACGTAGAGACCTTGTAAAAATTTTACAAGTATGCCAAGTATTCAACAGATATGCAACTTTGGCTAAAATAAATCTGGAAGCTTTGCCTATAAGGCAGGGCTGAGATCAAAAACTTGTAAAATTTCATTCATTTAGCACCACGATGCAAGAGATGAAATAAATAGTACTTGAAAAATAAAGCACGCAAGATGACAGAGAAGGGAAACTTTCATTCAAGATTTTCAAAGTTTTACAAGAGTTAGTACAATAGTTTCCCTAACTAATCTAGAACCCCCTACGGTCAGCTCTGCTCTTGAAAAGCTCCAGCCGAATCTAAAATTCCTATTCAGCATCAGGCTCGCAGAGCTCGGCCACTTGGTGACGATTCTTGTCCAGACTAGGGAAGACTTCTGAGCATACGTTGACTGCATAGGTCTGGCTTGCTGCCATCATGGAGCTCTTGAGAACTAAAAGGTTATCGGTGAAGTAATCAGAATGTCTGAACTCAGCAACGGCTTCCTTCTTAATATCTTCGATCCGAAGCTCCAACTGCTGAGTCAGCTCTGACTTGCTCTTCATCTCATCATCCAGCTTCTTTTTGTAGACCTCCAACTCTTTCTGGAAAGACTCCAGTTCAGTTTGGCAAGATTTCAGCTCAGCCTGAGTCTTAGTAGACATTTGCTCCATCTCAGCCATTGTGTTCTGCAGCTCGTCCATAAAAGAGTTGGCGGTAGCCAGCCTGGTGTCCGACTCTTCCTTCCCTTCTCTAAGTGTAGAGTTTTCTGAAGAAAGAGTGGCCACCTCGAACATTACGCCTGCTAACTCTGCCTTGAGTTCTTCCACCTTGGTCTGGACAGGCTTTAATTCCTCCATCAACTTTTCATTGGCCTTCTCTAGAGCAACATTCTTTTCATACGTGTGAACAGTAAGTTTGCGCATCTCCTTAGTCCTCCTAAAAAAGTTTATTGTTGAGCATGGATCTGCAAAAAAAAAATGAAGAGATTCTAAGGAACTCACCAGAGCCATATTGCTCAGGAATGTGTTAGATTCCACAGTCCAGTCCATCCGGTCATAAGTTTCCCAGTTATGTGGCAGGATTGACATCTCAGAAACTTTCCTTGACACGGTTGGGTCCTTGACTGTTTCATCAGTCCAGTAAGTCATGAACCTAAGGCCTTGCCGGTGCCCAAAGGAAGATTCACCCTGATCAGGGTGAGGAGCTTCGCCCTTCCTCCTTCGTTCGGCAGACTCCTCTATAGGCCCCCCTTCTGATTAGGCCTCAGCAGCAGGGGTAGCCCCAGATTCTGCTGCAGAAGCTGAACCAGTTTAAGCCCTAGGTGATGCAAACCCAGCCTCAACAGCAGAAGAAAGAGGGGCAGTGGGTAAAGAAACCGCCTCCATCTCCATTCATGGAGGCTGAGACTCAGCCCGAACAGGATCAGAAACAGGTTCAGCAGGAACCTCAACCGCAATAAGGAAAGGCTTCAGTAAAATAGTTATTCATCAAACACATTTACCAAGTAAACTAAGTTCTACCAGTGGAGAAGTACCTGAGTCAATTTCTACAGGCTGGTCAGAAAGACTAGCCCCAGTAGGGGTGACCTCAACAAGAGGAGCCTGTGCAGCGAGGGCAGGGGCTCTGATAGGAACCTGGTCCAAAGAAGATTGACCTTCCTCCTTCCTGGGCCTTTTCCTCATAGCCCTCATCTTAGACATCGCATCTGTTATCATTGCTCCTGTAAATTTATGCTCAAACTATGAGACCAATTGTAACTTCGGGTGCAAGAAGAGCTAAAAAAACAAGATACATACCCTGAACGATCTCTAAGCTTCTCAGGCTGAGAGGTTGGAAGCGGTGACCAGAGCACAAATGGTCTAGGTCGGTAGCCTCCAGGACCGACCTGTCTACCTTTCGCCAATTGGTCGATAAAGGCAAATGCAAGAGTCTAGAGGCTTTCTCGCAGTATCTACTGCTTGGCCTTGAATTGTCTGTTATGATCGCCTTCCAACGCAGAGCTTCAGGCAGACCTACTTTTCTAATAAAAAAAGAAGCGGCCTTTCCAATTTTTGATGAAGATGGGGATATTTAGGGCATGGTTGAACTCTTTGTCAGGGAATCTCCTACTGAAATAGAACCAACTCTCTATTGACTTGCAAATAAACATCCCCCTAAAGACTCTAAGATCAAACTCAAGCCCATAAGCCCTCAAGTAAAGGAAAAAACAGAGGACCACCTTTAAACCGCTGGGCATGATTTGGGGCAACCTAAGGTTGAAGAAGTCCAGAATTCGAAACAAAGGTTCTAGAATAGGAAGACGGAAACCAGACTTAAGTACTCCTCATAAACTGCTTCATATCCTATGAGGGGATCATAGGCAGACTAGTTGGAGAGGGAAAGAATAGGCAGAAATAAATTTCTATCGACATTATAGAGGTTGCATAAGCGGGAAAGATTAGCGGCCTTTAAAGTACACACTGAACTTTCAACCACCAGCGACGGCGCCCCCTATTAATTGCCACAGGAGCCACCTCGGTTACCAGACTCACCAAAGAAGGTGCCCAACCACGGCGCAGCCTCTGTATAGGACGATTGTCCTCACTAGAATTCGTCCTTTCAGAACGAGGATACGTTTCACTGACACCCTCCCCAAAACCAGCGGAGTAGGAACCCACTGATAAATTCTGAGAATCAGAAGAAGAAGAAGAAGAAATTACAGCCATGGATAAAAAGTAGAAGCTTATAGAAAATTAGATCATGAGAAGAAAACTTGCTGGAGGTAGAGAGGGGCTGAGACTCGCCAGAAGAGACGAAAGCGCAGGAAATCTCAAAGGCAAAAATGAAAGGACACACAGGTAATAGTCCCTCGATTCGAAAAGTTGAAATCTTTTAAGGGAAATCCCAAAAGACATGACGCTTCGAATTCCCCCTCCCCCCCCCCCCAATCGAAAGGTTCACCCGCCGAAGAATTAATGATTACCTCATTGTAATCTGTGCTGGTATTAAATACTGACTGCTACCCAATACCAAACGGACGCATCATTGGCATCTCAGAACAGATTTCCTTGCCCTTACTGGTCAGCTCGGCCAAATAAATCTGGAGGCAAAGTGATGAGCCCAGAGCTCGGCTGTTAGATAAGACAAAGATCCTCAGCGTTAGTCCACTAACAGTCAACGCGGGCCAGTCTACCTCTGCCCAACTCCTGGGAGTTGGCAGGTTTCAACTTTGCCCGGCAAGGTACTGGTTGACCAAGGCACCCGCTTCTAGTCAGCCTCAGCAAACGAATACCCAGCTATCGAAAAGAGTTTCGCTGACGCTAAGCAGGGGGACACGTCAGACGCGCCTAATGAGGGCCTGACATGTGTCCCCCTTGTAAAAGAAAATTTTGCCCAGCTGTAGTGCCACCTGTCAAACGTTGGCAGGGAGCGTCTGCCGCGTACAGCCTCTGTCAGCGTCACTGAATCCATACCCCCAGCTATCAGGCTAGCAACTCGTCACTTAAGGAGTTCACCCCTGTTCTCCCTCGGTCCCAAGCCCATCCTCGGCCTCAGTCTCATATGGATTTACCCCTAAGCAATTCGGCTAGATCAAAACAGGACTTTTACGGAGCATTGTCTGGACTCCGTCAACACACCTCAGTAGGCACCCGCCAGATGTCAAGCGTAGCTCAGCTCAACTAAGCATAATGCCACCTGGCAGACATACAGAGTAAAGAATTGCTATTGCTGGTTTCCTACGCATCATAGACTCTACAACTTGCACATGCATTGGTCTAATCATACTGCACACCTACAGTGGACTAGCTCTCCTGCACCGTATTGGTCTAATCATCCTGCAGAGGCTTGGACTATGAGAACTAACAAAAGCATGAAAGAGGGTGGAGAAAAAAGGGAGTTGAGCCCAACACAATTTCCGGATCGTCTTATCCATGGAAAGGAGAATAAATTTCATATTTTACAGGGAGACCAACAAAAACTCTCCAACTATCTAAATACTCTTGAGGAATGGCTCAAACTGACTTGAGCGTCGGAAGGTTTAACCCAGGGTCGTAATCCCTAGGACCTCTGACCTTGTTTCCTGTGCAGGTTAACAGGTAAACTTGCAGTTCAACAAATCACGAAGAACTAACGGTGTAATCCTTCTGGATTATCTCTGATCCCTGGTGAAGATCCGACTTCGTCATTCAGAAATATTGATTCTCTTGTCAAATAATAACTTAGGATGTCTATTATTTTTACAAAAAAAAAACTCACTAGAAAAGATGTGTAACTTTTTTTTTTTTTGAAGAAATGGGATCAATTATTAACAAACCACAATCAGCTATACATGATGATTACATCTATCATCTACAACATCAGTAATGTTTCTCTCACGTATTGTTTTGCCAAGCAAGTCTAATATTTCTAGCCCTATCATACGCATATGTAGCTAAATCATGAGTAGCAGGATATATCCTATTCTCCTCGAATAATGTTTTTACAAACGGGTCAATCTACCAACAGAATCTAGCAATAGTTTTTTAAGGTCTTATTGACTAATTTTTCTTGGATCAAATTCTATGGTTCTTATTTCAAAGGACATTACATATAACGAAGTTTCTTGTTCCCAAAAAGGAACGGTTTTTGAAAAGTTTTACTATGTTAAACCTTAATTCAAAAGGGAGTATGAAAGCTGTCAAAACCGAAAGCACAAATATTTTATTATGGTTGGGTAAATGTGTCCTATTCTAGTCTTAATGATGATATCTTTTTGATTTTTCACTAACACCAAAGTCATCTTTCAACACTACAAAATATTTGATTCTTGGGTTATACACCTACGTCAATCAAGGATTAATTTTCACCACCTTATGCACATTTTCATCCACACCTTAACAATTATGGATTCGACCTTATAACTTTGGTCTATCCTTTACAACTTTAAAACTAAAGAAGATGTAAAAGAAGCAAAATAATATACAATCATACAATATATCCAGTGGGGAGTTTTTCGAAAAAGTAGGAGAAGAAAAAAATAGAAGAGAGTTTGAGTTTTTGAATGTCAAGAGCTGTAAAAGCTTGAATGCCTCAATCTTCCTGTCTTTCTGTAGACTCCTTGGATGTTCTAGGTTTGATTGAGCATGCCAAATGTCTTTTCTTATGCCATCAAATTTGAGATTGCATAAGGTGATTGATAAACAAATTAGGACTTTGCTTACTTGGCAAATGCTCAAACTTTGATTGGTACATGGAGGCAGCAAGTATGTGGCCTTTCTGAGGAACGAAATGACATGGAATTGAACAGAAAAATCTGAAAATAGAGTCCAAAGTAGATGATAACCGATCTACTAATGGTATGGATTGGATAATGGAGAACTTAAAGGCTGCACGGCAAAGGCAAGTGATCTTATCCGAATGGCGATATATATTTCGTGACGCTGTGTCGACTATCTGGTATTGGAGAAATTTGGTGCTCACAGGACTATACAGCATCTCCCACCGTCAATCCAAGTGGCTCGAGATATCCTAAGTAGAGTAGCTATACAGGATCTTGTACATATCCGGAGCTAACATAGCGATGTAGACGTACATATATATTGAAAGAAAAGACTATTGTACATTTTGTTTATTTAGTTGAAATAAAAGATCTTTTTCATCGAAAAAAAATAGATGATAATAGGGGTTGTTATAGCTTTGTAATAATCACCTATTTCGTCTCTAACTTCTCAACCACTTGGAATGGATGAGGGATAGCGAACGAGATCACCTGACCCCCCTCTCCGTAACCGCTCACGTGACCGTCCGACACGTGGCAGCGGGGTGGGGTGGTGAGGCTGGGTGCGGGTGACCTCCACCCAGCCTCACAACCTCCCCTGCTGCCACGTGTCGGACGGTCGCGGAGGAGGTCACGGATTTGGCGGTCAGGAGATCTTGACCCGAGGGATAGCCATTTCAGTTTCTTTTCCTCTACAAATGGTGCCCCACAAGCTGATTTAGGTGTCCACTATACATTTAAAATAGTTACCAAGCGGATTAGGCAAGATTGATTGGTTGAAACCATGTAATCTTGCTTAGTTGTCAATATACGTGTTGAATACCATGGCACACACATCCACTCATTTTTTTAGGTCTAAAATTTCATCATAATAAAGTGGGATAGAATTGGAGTAGTTACAACAACAATAATCATACCCAGTATATTCCAACGACAGCAAAAGTTTTCGCTAGAGTCTGGGAAGGGTGAGAGGCAGCCAAACAATATCTTCATGCCAAGGGATAGAGAGTTTGCTTCCAGTGAGACTCCAGCTCTATATGTACCTACATAGATAGTACAATAATAGGAATATGTACTAGTGAATGGATTTTATTAACCATAATGGAAAGCTTCCGATATTGAAATAGCCAAAACAATGGATATGCCAAAAAATTCAAAGTCAACTTAAAGTGTATAGACTATCTAATTCTAAAAGTATTCTCTAAGGTGTCCTATATCATGTCTACTCCTCTTTAACCTTATACATTGTTTTTATAAACTCCTATCATGGACCATAATAAATTGGTCTAAAATTTCATCATAATAAAGTGGGATAAGAATTGGAATAGTTAAGCATAGTAAACTGCTCCTGTTGAATTCGAACCCCCTTCAACAATTAACTACTTTCAGTAGACTTTGACCCCTCCTTTTTCCTGCATGGACGGCCGACAAATCTCCTATTGCGTCGAAAATATCTTCAAAACAAAAAGATAATAGGTGGTTCGCTTACATAGTAAACATCACTAAACAACTAACCACCTTTGTGACAAATTTTAGACTCCTTCTCTCTTGTATTTTTTTGCCAAAATGT